>JAESVK010001427.1:0-20887 GCA_017140935.1 Hamamelis virginiana | reverse complement strand
TTCTAATTTTTAATTTGAAAAATCAAAGTGATTACATATTTTGGGAAATCCCAAAATGGAAAGGTGATCACATAAATTGGGACGGAGGGAGTAGTAATTAGTAGAAAATAAATTTCTTTTAGTGTTTTACTATGGTAGGTGATCACATAAATTGGGACGCAACTTGGGCATGATCCACTCAAAAGTTCTGTCAGGAGCATGTTCTTAGCAAACTATTTTCATTGATGAGAAGTTTAATCTCTAATGATTTGCTTTGAGATATCCTTAGCATATTTGTATTGGTTTAGACAGAGAGATGATAATGTCTTGCTCTTGGTTGAGTTTGAGTGGATCATGCCCAAGTTGAGTTTATGAAATTCAACAGATTGCATAGTTTACTTGCTTAGTGTTGGGAAGTTTTATATATATATATTTATATATATATATATATATACACGAGCGCAAACCCGCGCAATGCGTGGGACTTATCAATAAGGTTTTATCTAATAAATTATAATTGTATAAAATAAGTATTTTGATCGTTTGATCTTAATTATATTTATAGGGTTATAATATATATTTTAATAAATAAGAATGATTAAAACTGTTAATAGATTGGAGAAAATTAATTTGGATGTATTATTCAAAAACTAAAAATTTTAAAATACCACAAAAAAGTAAAATGTAAAATGGAACCAATTTTTTAAATAAAAATAAAAGAAGTAGATGAGATCCACAATAAATAAAAAGGAATTTTATTTAAAGAAAATGCTACTTCACCTACCTTATTACTTGGCATTTGATGTGTGGTTCACCCTCAATAAATGTAATATTTTCATTTTTTTTTTTTCAAAATCATAAAGACCATTGGTCTATGTGGGATGATTGGAAAAAAGTGGTTAAATAGTATCATTACTCAAAAATTAATTATGGAAAGAGAAATGAAACTTAAATGGGACCCATCTCAATAAAGAACATTGAAAGTTTAAATTTCATTTAATTAATTAGACCAATGATATAATGCCATATCATTTTAAAGTGGGATCAAAACCAATAAAAATGAAGGAGAGAAAAGAATGAAGGAATGAAGTAATTCTAAGGCTGCCACATCAACGTACTACTCTTTATATAATAGTAGTTGACTTTGATGATTGATAGAGAAGAAGAGAAAAGAGAGAAAGATAAGAGAAAAAGAGAAAAAGAGAAAAAGGATGGCAGCTGAAAAGCTGTCGTGAGTGAAACTCACATTCCAGCAGTCTATTATTACGTCATTTAATAATAGGAACTTACAATAATACCCCTGTATTAATAATAAGACTAATATTATGAAACACCCTACTTGACACTCCTTTTGTCCAAATATCTGTTAGTTGGTCTTCAGTCCTCATGTAAGGTGTACAAATCTCTCATGAATTCAATCTTTAATAAAATGCCTATCAATCTCAATATGCTTAGTTCTATCATGTTGAACAGGATTATGTGCAATATTAATAGCTGCCTTATTATCACAGTACATACTCATTGGACCATTACACTTGAGTCCCAATTCCTGCAATACAATTTTTATCCAGAGTAACTCACAGACTCCATGAGCCATAGACCGAAACTCTGCCTCTGCACTAGATCTGGATCTGGCCATCACTGATTGTTTCTTGCTGCGCCAAGTTACAAGATTACCTCCTACAAAAGTGCAATACACAGATGTAGACCTTCTATCTGTAACAGAACCAGCCCAATCAGCATCTGTATAGGACTCTATCCTAAGATGATCATGTCTAAAAAAACAAAATCCCTTTCTCTGGAGCCGATTTTAGATAGCGAAGAATCCTATAAACTGCCTCCAGGTAACTCTCTCTCAGGGAATGCATAAATTGGCTCACCGCACTCACAGCATAAGCTATGTCTGGACGTGTGTGTGATAGATAGATTAATCTTCCAACTATTCTCTGATATCTCCCCCTGTCCACCACAGCATCATCTGAATCATCTCCCAACTTATGGTTCAAGTTTATGGGAACATCACATGCCTTACAACCAAGTATGCCAGTCTCAGTAAGAATTTCAAGGACATATTTCCTTTGGGAAATGAAAATGCCATTATGAGATATTGCAACTTCAATTCCCAAAAAATATTTTAGATTCCCAAGACCCTTAATTTCAAATTCTCTGGCTAAATGGGACTTCAGATTCTGGATTTCCTCAACATCATCTCCAGTTATGACAATGTCATCCACATAAACAATTAGAGCCGTCACCTTGCCTTGGGAAGAATGTCTGATAAACAAGGTATGATCACCTAGACTCTGGTTATAACCACATCTCAGCATAGCTTGAGTAAATCTCTCAAACCAGGCTCTAGGAGATTGTTTCAAACCATACAAAGATTTCTTCAACCTGCGTACCTTCCCAGTAATACCAACATCTGTAAAGCCAGGAGGAATATCCATATACACTTCCTCCTCTAAATCTCCTTGGAGAAACGCATTCTTTACATCTAACTGTTGGAGAGACCAACCCAAATTTGCAGCCAAAGATAATAAAATACGAATAGAATTCATCTTTGCCACAGGTGCAAAAGTTTCTTGATAGTCAATCCCATAAGTCTGTGTATATTCCTCTGCTACCATTCTAGCCTTATATCTCTCCACTGAGCCATCTGCCTTATGTTTCACTATGAACACCCACTTGCACCCTACTATTCTCTTGCCTTCAGGTAACTTAACTAAGTCCCATGTATGATTTTTCTGAAGAGCTCTCATTTCCTTATTCATTGCTTCTTTCCATTTCTCATTGCTCAATGCATCCTGTACAGTTTTAGGAATAGAAATAGAAGACAACTGTATAGCAAAACCACGATAAGAGGGAGAGAGTTTGTGATAGGAAACAAAGTTAGAAAGAGGATGTTGAGTACATGATCTTACTCCTTTTCGAAAAGCAATATGTATATCAGAATCATCAATAGGACTAGAATTACCAGAATTACCCGAGTCTGGATCAGATGAGGGATATAGCTGACGAGCACTGGTATTTACTTTCTGTCTCCTAGAACAAACCTGCAACTGTTTTTCACCAGTAACATGCGGTTTAGGAGTAGGATCAGGATTAGGAACCAAGGTAGACAAAGTGGGCAAAAGTAACTCCTCTTCACCATTTTGTGGCATATTGTCCCCCTGAAGAGGAGATGGAAAAAAATAGGACACAGACTCAAAAAAGGTAACATCCATAGATACAAAATGCTTGCCTGAGGTAGGATGATAGCAATTGTACCCCTTTTGAGTAGGTGAATAGCCGAGAAAGACACATATAAGAGCACGATGATCTAATTTGCTACAAACATGACTGAGAACATGAACAAAACAGACGCACCTGAAAATCCTAGAAGGAACTATAAAATGAGAAAACGAAGAAGACTGGGGAAGCAGCTCAACAGGAACTTTGAAAGACAAGATGCGAGAAGGCATTCTATTGATAAGATATGCAGACATGAGAACTGCTTCTCCTCAGTAAGGTTTTGGAACCTTCATAGCAAACATAGAAGCCCTGGCTACTTCAAGAAGATGGCGATTTTTTCTTTCAGCAACTCCATTTTGTTGAGGAGTGTCAGAACAAGTAGTTTGATGAACTATCCCATGTTCTTGAAAATAAGAGCTAAGACCACCCACTAAGTATTCTCCCCCATTGTTTGACCGAACAATTTTAATGGATTTTTCAAACTGAGTTAACACCATTTTATAAAAAGTTTAGAAGCAAGAGAAGACATTACTTTTGTGGTGTAATAAATAAACCCAAGTAGTATTGGAAAAATCATCAATAAAAGAAACAAACCAACAATAACCAGATAAAGCTGGAGTTCGAGAAGGACCCCAAACATCAGTATGAACAATAGCAAAAGGGAGCAAACTTTTATTAAAACTTAAAGGGTAAGACACACGATGGTGCTTAGCAAGTTCACAAGATTCATAATGAAATTGGGAAACATTATTCTTCAAAAACAAAGAAGGAAAAATCTTTTGCAACAAGAAAAAGGAAGGGTGTCCCAAACGCATATGCCAAAGCCAAATCTTGTCCACTGAGCTGGTTGTACTTTTTGAGAGGTGGGCTTCCGGAAGAGTAGTCGGATTCAGAAAGTAAAGTCCACTGCTCTCTCTACCATTGCCAATTATCTTCCCCATGACTAGGTCCTGAAAGACACAATGAGAAGGAAAAAAAGTTACACTGTAATTAAGATCTTTGGTAATACGACTGATGGAAAGTAAATTAGTAGAAAAGATAGGAACATGTAAAACAAAGGAAATAGATATAGATGGAGTAACAGAAATAGAACATTTCCCTGAAATAGAGGATAAGGAACTATCGGCAACTCACTTTATCCCTGCTTGAACAAGTCTTATATGATGAGAATAAAGTTGAAATACCAGTCATATAATCAGAAGCCCCAGTATCAATGATCCAAGGCGGAGAAGAAGATGTACACGATGCATTTAATGAGACAACTAAGTTACCTGAATGAGCAAAAGAAGTAGAGGCACTCGAAGGTGATTCCAGTTGTGACATTAGGCATCGGAAACGGGCAATCTCGTCCTAGGTAAGACTAACTTTCTCAGTCTCAGAGGAAGGTACCACTGGTAGTATCACTAGTGAGGCAGAATCAGAAGCCTCATTCAAGGTAGTATGTGAAAGAATGTGCTAGGGAGGATTCGCAGCGGAAGAACACAATAAAAACTTTTATAAAATAATTGAATCCTCCATCACAATCAAACAGGAAATCGATACATAAGCATAGGATCATGAATAATAAACAAGTACAATATTTAAAACGATTTAAACATACTTACTTGATTTGCCTTTTTGATGAACTTCGAATCGCATCCTTCGAGCTCCAAAAGCATGAAGCCTCCAACGGTATCCACACGAACATAAAACTCCACAATCATCTTGAACCTCCACAACACTTGAGAAGCTTCAAGACTAGAGAGAGAGGGAAGGAGAAAATGGCTAGGAGAGATAGAGACACCCTAGGGCCGGCCTCCTCATATTCTCATTAGGGTTAGCCTCCTTCCACTTTAATAATGAGGGTTACTTAGTGCTAGCATGACCCATCATTAAGTATTTATAATAAAAACTTCCTATAATTATAATTTGATCCCTCACTTATTAACAATTAATAACTAGGGACAAATCTTATAATAAATAGGAATATTCCCTCTCTTTAAATTGTGAAACTCACTTATGTCCTTTTGTGTGTGACCCTTTGGGTTCACTCCAACCTAGCAGTGGACAGGGACATCTCAATGTCTCCCAAAAATAGAAACTTTTTGTCTTAAGGTTCAATTGGAACAATTCCAATTTTGCCCTCATTGATAACACTTTATCAATAGGCTTTCACTGGTCATGAGTGACATCTAGCAACGTATCATGACGTACCCTAGGTGTGGGTGAATAGTAGAACTAAATGAACCATTCATGTTACTTAATCCTTCATCCCCTAATGTCACTGTTAAGATGATCAGGTATGGTTATAAGTCAAACCCCTATCTTAACAACTTGTATATGGTCCACAAAATATAATCTCAATAAGGTGAATCCGATGAAACTCTTTTCACAGTTCACCTATCACTTCGGCCGAAGATTCAAAATAAGATTTATCTTTGTGAACAAACTCTGACATTCTCTCTCATCAAAGATGAAAGTGATGATTCCTTCTTGTGCACTCATTTACCTTTATACATAACCCACTAGAGCCAATGAGTACCGATTACACCCTTTTGGTTAAAGATGTACGAGATACTATCAAACCCTAGTGACTTATGTACAAGGTAACTATGGTGCCTCAAGTCTGAGGATTACCGAATGAATGGATGTAACATTAGAATATTTTTTTTTTGGATAATTAACATTAGAATATTCTTTTGACTTAAACTCCATAAGAATATTCTTGTAGATCAAGTTCAGTGTACATATTCTCTAATATGTACCCACAGATTAACTATAGTGTCACTACACCAATAGAAAAGACTACCTATCCTCCCATTGGAGCCAGTTTAAATCTGTGCTACTCTTAGCAGTTTATTAAATATCCTCTTTAACAAACCTATGAGTAGGAACCCTTTAGAATGGATGTGTGTGAGAAATATAAGTCTCCATATCTCAACAACTTTGAGATTCATATTTCTCTTATCATTTATTCATGGACCTTATCATATATATTAAGATATACAAGACAAGTTTTACCTTTTTATTAATATAATATGAAATAGATATGCACTTTATGATTGGTTTTAGGGCATATCTCCAACAGTATGATGAGCCCAGGTGCGACCCCTGGTAGTACCTGATCGAACCCCTCGACCTCTGGTAGGTCCTCGACCTGTCAGTTTCCAGCAAGTCTCTCTCGTGTGGCGGGTCTTATGACAATAGTCACAAATTAGTTTGTCATTGTCAGCTGAGCTCTGAGGACCATCTCGACTTCTCGGACCCCCACGAATATCATATGGAGTGGTAGTAATCATAGCAGAGCGCTCTGGAACTGAAGAGTGCATCATAACCCCTCGCCTACTCTCTCTCTTCCTGGAGAGAAGGGAGAGGTTCCTTACCCAAAATCTGGATGCACACCTGGTCATACTCGGCGTTAAGGCCATTCAGAAATCCCATTATACGATCTTGCTCAACAAGTTTGTGAAACTTCAAGGCATCTGCCGTACAAGCGGCCTGAAAATTCTGATAGAAGTCAAGTTCCTGCCAGAGACCTCGAAGAGTATGGAAATAAGTGGTAAGGGACGAATCCTGTTGAGTGGTATCATGAATCTTTTTCCGTAACTCATAAATCTGAGCAATATTCCCTATCTTAGAATATGTCTGCGATATTGCATCCTAAATCTCCTCAGTAGTCTTAAGGAACAAATATCCATTGCTAATCTCCGGCTTTATGGCGTGTAACAACCAAGACATAATGGTTGAATTTTCAATATCCCATTTAGCATATCCAGGATCGGGTTCAGTGACTTGGCCATTCACATAGCCCATCTTCCCTTTACTTCTCATAAATAAAGCTGCTGACTGTGACCACGCAAGATAATTAGATCCATCTAGTTTCGAAGTAGTAATTTGAAGTGTTGGGTTAGCAGTGTGACTACTAATCTGACCCTCAACCTTCCTGGGTTGGGTTTGAGTAACATCACTAGCCTCTGACATCACTTATACTTGTCGCAAGTCTTCCCACAAGCACTACACTCACAATAGATAGCCCAACCAGCAGCAACACAGAAGCAACAGGACAATAAAACTTGAAATAAATCAAATCAAGCAAAAACTAACCCACAATAGAGAGATACAAGGGCTAGCCTCTCATGGCAGCACCTCCAATCATAGCCAAACTCATTGCTAGACCTTCGAAACCTCAACTAAACTTCAAGAGGACACTAATATGCCCTATTCGGATCCTTTAGAGTGTATTAGAACTATTCAAAACAACCCAAACAGCCCCAAATTCCAGATCTGGAAAATCACCCCTTTTTTCAATAAAACACAAAAAAATTTGAAAACCATACCTAATGGAGTCCAAAAATTGTGAAAAAGTCACCAATGGATTCGCAATAAAGGTGCAATCCAACCCCAAATATTTTTCAAGTTACATTTCCAAACTAGGGCTGACGTCATCTTCAATCATGATGACGTTAGCGCTGCCTTAAGGAGAAACCAGTCTACAGCGCTGGTGCAGAGTGGATCAATTCTATGCTCTGATACCAAGTTGACTTTGATGATTGATAGAGAAGAAGAGAGAGGAGAGAAAGAGAAGAGGAAAAGAGAAAAGGGATGGCTGCTGAATAACTGTCGTGAGTGAAACTCACATTCCAGCAGTCTATTATTATGTCATTTAATAATAGGAACTTACAATAATACCCCTGTATTAATAATAAGACTAATATTAATAATCTCAACAATAGTAAGATACAAAGATGCTAATATTAGGAGTACCAAACGCAACTTTGTGTTAGCTGACCTCCGTTGGAGCACTTGCAGGACCTATTTTGAAAAACTGATTGTTGGATTAGATTATCCTCTTATGAATGTTATGTTTGTAAAAAATCACGCTGATCCAATGGTAGGCTTTTGAAAAAATCAACTTTGAAAAAATGGTGATATTTTGAAGAACAAAAAAGTCACAGTTTTTCATTATGATATTTTTCAAAAACTGACCGTTGGTTCTTCGTGATTTTTTGCAGACATGACGTTCCTAAGAGAGGAATCAAATCTAACGGTTGGTTTTTCAAAATAAGTTCAGCAAGTGCCCAACAGAAGTGACCGGGACGCAACTATGCGTCAAGTGCACCTTATATTAGCATCTATGTGTGTGTGTGTCTATTCATCCTGATGATATTTTTGGTTCATCAAATTTGGATAAGTTAAATGAGTATTTAGAGGTTTTTGAAGAACTTTAGAACTATGCTTCTTCCAAGATTGTGATTCATCAATACAATTCTTTAATAGATTTGGCAAATGTCATCCAACAAATTGCACATTAATAATTTTGCTAGATTGATTCTTCTTAAGCTTCAAACCCTGAATTTAAAGCAAGAACGAAGCCATCAACCTTTGTACCATTACAGTACAATACCCTTCCATGTAGGGAATTAGATAGTCCATTCCCTTTGATAACCATATTTCACTTCAATGTTCTCTAAGCTTTTGCCTCTTTTATGAATTGTATTTTCTCATAATTTCATTTTCAAGTAAGAACGCATATAAATGTCAAGAGTAAAAGGGCAAAGAACTACACGTGAGGTATACAAGACAAAAGTCAACTATAAATGTTAAAGGTCAAAAAAATTATGGAAGGGAATTGGACTGCCTGTCCACACAAAAAAGTGTCTAGCTAGTCTAGTTTTCAAATCCTCAGAAGAAAGCTCTAACCTTCCAAAGTTCTTCTTATCCTTTCTTTCCAAATGGTCCAGACAATAACACGAGGCAATATTTCCCAAACCAATAATGATGCTTGATTCTTAGTCCTACACCATCATTCTTCGATTGTTTGGATCACTGATTTAGACATAACCCACTACCCACAACCCACTTCACCTCAAAATACTAAAGAAAAAAACCCACAAAGTTCTTGCCACTCGGCAATGTATGATGAATAGGTGCTCCATTGACTCAAACTCTTTATTGCACATAATGCACCAATTTGATGGGATGAAGTTTCTTCTTATTAGATTATCAATGGTCATACACTTATTTCGCATCACCATCCAAGTACACAATGCCACTTTAGTTGGAAGCAAAGGAATGCAAACTGTAGAGGCTAGGAACTCCTCTCCCAAATATGGCTTCACTGAAAACTTCTCAACCCCCTTTCACATCCACACAATACTATCATCCCTACCTCCAATCATCTGAACCAAGTGAATCCTTTCCAAAGGACCCACCACCACCCCTTCTAACTCCCAATTATGTAAGTTTCTAATAAAACTGACATTCCACTCTGCCCTATCACCCCTCCAGGAAACGCAATCCCTGATCCAGATATTTTTATCTACCTCTATTTCAAAGAGATTTGGGTACATTTCCTTTAGGGCTACCTCACCGCACCGAAATCTCCCCAAAACCTGAGATATGAACCATCTTCTACTGAGAACTTAACATTCTTTGCAAAAGCTTCCAAATCACGCATAATTGCTTTCCAAAGCTTAACCTAATGACTACCACTTACTCCTTTGGCAAACCAGTCCAGCTCTTCATTGCCGTATTTAGGTATGCAAATAGTGTTCCAGTTGACAAGATGGAAATTGAAACTGTCATTCATGCCTGCCTAGAGGATGTCAGTCTCTTTGGTGTTTTTCCAACCTCTTTGCCACTGAGACCAGAATCTTGAATAGAGACATAAAGTAGGTAGGAAGGCTAGCTAACGTACAATCCATCATGGGGATTTGGTATTGGAACAAGGTTCACTTGTATTGGATACTTCTTTCAAGCTCAAGCTTCTCGGACAAACCTTAATAGAGTGATCTAATGTCATACCTAAGTAGTCCCATTACCAACCTAAGTTCATAATCCCAACTTCCAATTGAACTGGAGACCATTTATCTTCAATAGGTGATAAAAAAAACAAGCAAAACCTCATGCATTTTATACTTATTGTATTTCTTTTAAAGTGAGCAATATGAATGAATGTACTATTTTCATCATACCATACTTCGGACTGAGTTGCAGTCCCTTATTCCTGTTCCACACACTATATTATCGTGCTTCAAGTAAAAATGGTTACATGCTAAGAACTTTTGGGACTAAAATAAAGAATGGGTAGAACAATTTTTGGGAGAAATTTAATTTTCGAAGGCATCTATGATGATTTGGCAGCGGAAAAGAATTTGTAAATTTGTTGTTTAGAGCATCTAATCCTACGTAACTATGATCATGTCAGTTTGTGTCTCACATGCATGCGTCAGTATTCTTCATGGCAAAAATACTAATATAGCTGTATTATGTTAGTTACTATTATTATTTTTTGGAAGATTAAGTCAGTTTTAAAAGCTTTTATAATAGATATAGAAGTCCAATTGATGATGAACACTTGTATATCTGATATTTTAAAATATTATTCTACTTTTTCTAAATAATTTTACATTTTTAAAATTTTGGATTGAAGTGTTGAATTTAATTATTGTAGAGTGGCATCATAACTTTTATACCATGAGTAAGATTTAGGTGCTTATGTTTATCCCTTTCCATAATTAAATTTTTTTTTGTCCTTATTGTCAAGAATTTAAGGTTTTTAGAAGAGCATCTATTTAGCACCCCAAAAATGAATTTTCTGAAAATGTAGGTTGGCTGTAGTACTTTTAAGTTTTCACCACTGAGAAAATCCTGCAAATAATAAATTGGCTTGAAGTTTTCCTGCTAGTACCAGCATCCTGTTCCATTTTCAGTTTTATATGATTTACACTCTTTATCATATGGTTGCTGGGGAACATTTAATAGGATGTGAATATAAGCTCAAAATCCAGTTATCATATTTCAATCTGATCATGTAGCTATTATATTTTTCTTTATTTTCTTATTTGGTACTGGATTGAACAATTACGGGGACTGAATTGAGTAAATCTTGATTCCATGACTGCAGAACATGTGGCTTCACCGTCATAATCAATAGGAAATTTTTTATTGCCTCCCTTTTGGATTTTATTAACAAATTGCTTGGTTTCTCCTGCAGTATCAAGCAGATAATCCAGTGACCTTGTGGGTAAACAAGGTTGGCCCGTATAATAATCCACAAGAAACGTACAATTACTTAAGCCTTCCTTTTTGTCACTCACAAGGCAATGCAGCTCACAAGTGGGGTGGCCTTGGTGAGGTTTTGGGTGGAAATGAGCTCATTGATAGCCAAATTGATATAAAGTTTAAGAGTATGTACACCTCCTTAATATTTAATTCATTTGGTTGGGTACGGGTAGGAACCAATATCTGCATTTTTTTGACAATTTCTTTTGGCAGAAAATGTGGAGAAGAGTACCATCTGTGAACTCGAACTGGATGCTACTAAGGTTAAACAATTCAAAGATGCAATTGAGAATTCGTATTGGTTTGAGTTCTTCATGGGTATGTTTATCATATGATATTATCCTTTCATTATTGCTACTGTTTCCCTCCATTTCCTCCATTATTTTTAATTTGTTCAAATCCTTTTGGTTTGTATTCTTTGGTCAGTGATGTAGTTCAGTTTCTGTAGTCCCAATAAATTGTTTGACTAATTACTCTTTACCTTTTTAACCTATCTTCTCTCTTTGTTCCTGCCCTGTGCTCAATACAAATCCAGATGATTTGCCTCTATGGGGTATGTACCCAGTTACTTCTTGTTGAGTTTTGAGTTCCTTCAGAGAGTTTGATCTGATTTATATTCTTCATGCATTAATATCAAATATCATCGATGATCAGGTTTTGTTGGTGAGCTTCATCCTGATAGAAACAATGATAACAAGCATATGCTGTATACGAATAAGAATATTAATGTTAAATATAATGGAGATCGGGTAGGTTTTTTGAAGATTCCATGTGATTCCTACTTTTTATACTATTTTACTTATTTATTATTTTTTAGACCTGGATTGCTTACTTTCTGTAAACTTCAACTCGCAGATTATTCATGTCAATCTTACTCAGGACAATCCTAAACCATTGGAAGAGGGGAGAGTATTAGACATGACATATTCTGTTAAATGGACTCAAACAAATATCACTTTTGCACGGCGTTTTGATGTTTACCTGGACTACCCGTTCTTTGAGCACCAGGTGACTGTTTGTCATTAATGCAGATTTCAACTTTCAATTGCCTGTTTACTCTCTCCAGTGGATTAATTGATGGTTTATAAGCTATGAAGGTTCAGTTGCTATACTTGCAGTGTCTACTTACTTAGTTTTACTTTGTAACTGTGGGATTCATTAGGACCTTGCAAAAGCATCATTAATGAACATAAGGTTTCTTATGACCGTCATCTGGCAATGATTTTCTATTCCTGTACTTTCTCTAAGCAAGATTGCAAATTTTTTTTCTTTATGTAGATTCATTGGTTTTCCATATTCAATTCTTTCATGATGGTTATCTTCCTCACTGGCTTGGTGTCTATGATATTGATGCGGACTCTCAGAAATGACTATGCTAAATATGCTCGGGAAGATGATGATTTGGATACTCTGGTATTGCTTTCTTAACTTCGTTTTTGTGCGTGTGCATGTTTATATTTATGTATGTATATTTTTGTCTTTATATTGGTTGACAAGGTTTATTGTATTACTTTTTTTTACTTGAAATAAGTACGTGAATGATGCATGTTTATTTTCAACTTTGCATTATCAGGAAAGGGATGTAAGTGAGGAGTCTGGTTGGAAACTTGTCCATGGAGATGTTTTCCGGCCACCTCGCAATTTGGCTTTAATTGCAGCTGTTGTTGGCACTGGTGCTCAGCTGGCAATGCTTGTTCTCCTTGTCATCATATTGGCAATCGTTGGGATGATGTACATAGGGTATGTTAATAACCAGCTGTGAATAACTTGAAACATTGTAGACCTGTAGCGTATTCAGTGACTATTGTTGATAATTTGTTAATGCCTTTTCAACTTGATTGACAGGATGCTAGAGTTTCATTTTATTTTCTTATAATTCAGAGTTTTGATCCATGTTAGATTAGATCTTTTGTTTTTTGTTTCTTTATCAATATATTTTGTTGGCTTATACCTTTGATCCATGTTGAGTTGATTGTGTTGCAATTGCCTCCCCTAAATTCCCTTTTTTTTTTTTTTAAATAATTTATCGCTAGTACTATTTGTGCCAATTTGTTGCATCAATTTTATTAAATAATTATATGCAATAACATTATGTAATTCAGGAGAGGAGCAATTGTCACGACTTTTATAGTATGTTATGCTCTTACATCAATCATTTCGGGTTATGTGAGTGGTGGCATGTATTCCCGCAATGGTGGTACGTATTTTGTTTATTATTTTGCCTCTTTTTCTGTATGAATACCAGAGATAGTTATCTCTTTCCATTTTTTTGCAACGTATATTTACTGAAGGCTTACTTCTATCTATCTTGCTAGGTAAAAACTGGATAAAGTCAATGATCCTCACGGCATCACTTTTCCCATTTTTGTGCTTTGGGATTGGGTTCATCTTGAACACAATTGCTATATTCTATGGATCTCTAGCTGCTATTCCCTTTGGTACAATGGTAGTTGTTTTTGTCATTTGGGCTTTCATCTCCTTCCCTCTAGCACTTCTTGGCACAGTTTTTGGTAGAAATTGGAGTGGTTCTCCAAACAATCCCTGCCGTGTAAAGACCATTCCTCGTCCAATCCCTGAGAAGAAATGGTATCTCACACCTTCTGTGGTTGCTCTCATGGGAGGACTGCTTCCTTTTGGGAGCATTTTCATTGAGATGTATTTTGTCTTCACATCATTCTGGAATTATAAGGTAAGGGTTACCTCCTTTTCAATAGAAGAAATTTGTGGGAATTGTTTTCCTGGAGTATTGCAAGTTTTTCTAACTTTTGCATTTGTACTTGCTTTCCCTATTTTTCTACTAAATTCAAAATATTGACAGAATAGTTCAGAAACGTTTGTATGTTGGTAAAAGGAAGGAAAGAAAAGGAAATTCCTGAAAATTGCTTGGAAATAGTTCCTTCATAAAGCATTGTCAAGCTTTTCCCTTTCCTTTCCCTCAAGTTTTTTTTTTTTTTTTTTTTTTTTTTTTTAAATCCAAATAGGGTCTTAGGGCTTTGAATGTCATGCAGTTGAAAACATTTTTTTGGACTATGGTTTGTGGTCTGGAAAAAAAAAAGATATTTTGGACGAAAACATGCTTATAAAATCCTTGTTTCATTTATAATATAGAAATGCTTTCTTTATTTGTTTCTTTCTGTAAGAGGGGTGCTATAAAAATCTCCTGAGATTGATTGCAACCAAGAATCCTTGAGGAATGTGTGCAGCTTTGGGAGGAGTAATTTTGTATGTGATTTTATCTGTGAAATTTTTAGTGCTACGAAAATCGTGAATATGATTTTTGTTGGTTCACTAGATCCAAGTAAAAGTGATTAAAATTTTTCCATACCTTAAGCTCATGAAACATCCATTGTTGCATGCTAAGAAGAGGTAAGATTGTAAGAATACCTTTGAGGCTTGTTGTGCCTTTAATGGAGAAGGAGGTTGACTTCAAAAACGTTATTGATATTCCTCACTATGACCTTTAGAGGGTTGGAGAAGGTTGGTGAGAACCTACATGAACTCCAAAAACAGCCCAACAAAAATTGCTTCGTCCCTAGGATTTTTGGTCCTTAAATAGGACTCAAAATGCCCAAAATCTTACTACTGATGCCATCTTGTTCGAATGAACGAGCTCAGTAATAAAATAATTAAAAGAGAGGTAAGGATTTAAGAATCATACAAGCTGCCACGAAAAGGTTAGAGAGCATTTAATCCATGCAAGAATCATATTCATACATTAATATGCATAAAACAACCCCTAACCATCATAATAAACATAAACGTGTAGGGTTTATTGTGTAGGGTTTATTGCAAAACAATCTATATCTCGAATAAATAAAACCTAACATGCCAAATCAAATCCCAAGGTAATTACTTTGTTTAAAATAAAATCTTCAATTCATAGACTAATCTACA
The DNA here is from genome assembly GCA_017140935.1 of Hamamelis virginiana. Classification (NCBI taxonomy): domain Eukaryota; kingdom Viridiplantae; phylum Streptophyta; class Magnoliopsida; order Saxifragales; family Hamamelidaceae; genus Hamamelis; species Hamamelis virginiana. Next base: position 5,740 of record JAESVK010001427.1, on the reverse strand, counting down.
AATCTTAAACTTGCTCTGAAGGAAGGGATTTTTCTCACCAACACAATAAATGAGGTGAAGGGGAGAGAGATTCGATTAAGGATTCAAGACTAGTAAAAACTAAAGATCGTATCTTTATTTGATTGGTTCCATGGAAGGTGTCCCTTGAACATCAATGTGTGATAGAAAAATAAGGTATAAGGGTTCTAAAACCTTAATGGGAAGGTTCTAAAACCTCAATGGAGGATTATAAGGTTAATAATCAATAACCACTCTAGGAGGCCAAACCCTAGAGTCCCCAAACTCCAAAACTAGGTCGCGAGTTTTGTCATCATGTAATAAAAATACATATGATGAGAGACAGGCAAAAATCCATGGTGTTTGAATCCCATGGTAAAACCGTAACAAGGGTTTTAAACGTTTTCCTCTAAAACAAAAACTAAGGTTTTTAAAATCCTTAAATTTAGCTATCTAATGAATAAACGTTGACTCAATCACATATGAAACATACATTGTAAATAATTAACATTTTGCAATGATTTTATTCATCCATAGACAACCCTAAAACTATATGCAACAATCATAACAATGATTTTAAAAATCATATACAGCCATATATTAGTGGATAAAATCATGCGTTGGGTTTGATACCAATTTTTGGTTTATAAGAACCAAGCAGAAGCGGAAGTGATTTTAAATTTTTTTTTTACAAACATCAATTAGTACATGTTAAGAAGTGAAAAGAACATACCTTTGAGGCTTGTTGTGTCTTTAATGGAAGACGAAGGAGTTTGGCTTCAAAAACCTTGTTGATCTTCTTCACTATGACCTTTAGAGGGTTGGATAAGGTTGGTGGAAACCTATGTGAACTCCAAAAACAGCCCTAGCAACAATTGCTTTTTTCTCTAGGGTTTGTTGTCCTTAAATAGGACTCAAAGTGCCTAAAATCTTGCTACTGGCGTGATATCTTTCGAACGAGGTAGCCTCGCATTAGAACAAATTGTTCACACTTGTTTGATTGGCTAATGACTAACCAAGTCAACTCTTGACGTTTAGTCAATAACCAATTAACAAACACTAATTCCACTAAATAATATTTGTTGCACTCCTAATTAGAAGAATTACAACGAAGACCCTAAACTCACTAAACTTGCAATCATGCCCCTCCACCAACAATATCTGTAAGTACATTGATGTAGATGAAATATTCTACTGTCAAACCAAGAGGTAAATACTTCTAACGAGTAAGGGTGGATTCCATCTTGAGATATTGTATTCCCTAAATCTTTAATTAATCACCCAAAATGTCGAGGTATTGTTCCAAAAGATCTCACTCATTTATAAATCAAAGTGACTAATGAATAAGAATAGGGTTCACTATTACATGTTGCTCATTAGTGATTGTAAGTATCACATCATGATTTATAGTTATTCATATGATATGTCACTCACGATCCTCAATGCATCAAATGTTGTCGTATGTCAACTTAGAGTTGACCACTCTAATGATCGAGATAAATCAATTCATCACATGGGATTGGTTGTTATAGTTAAGATGCAAGACTTGTGGGGATGGGGTTCACCTGACCAATATTTTTACCAACATACGTACATTTCACCCACACCATTGGATAAAGGAAGGTCCAATGGTCTAGATTATGCTGACATGGAAGAGAGAGAAGCAACTGATTAGCTTTCACCACAAGCCATCAGAGTTCCTCAAGATTCCCAAACAAAGCCATTATCTTCAAACCCACCCACTGCTAGGCCTATCATCATTGTCAGCGACCCTCCCATCGCCGGTGACCCCTCACCGACCATCCTCTCATCCTCTCCCCATACTATTCTCTCTCGTCTTCAAACCCAAATTTATAAATCTTCAAACCCACACCGCGACCACACTCATTGGCGATCATCTCATTTCCAGTCACCATACCATGTCGGTAAAGCAAGCCATTCTCTATCACCCACGGCCCTCGCCAGTAAAGCAAGCCATTTTGTGATCAGGATATTATTATATCTTGATTATTTTTGTAAAATATATGGTCTTCCAATATTACATGGTGATGTGTCTTAAGTTTTTGGTAGCATTAAAAAAAGGTGTATTTGTTTCCTGACAACTCGTTTTAAATTTAGGGATTCAAGATTTCTTGATGTGGATTTCGTTTGATCTTTATACTATTAATCATATTAGAACTGGATGGATTTGTTTTGTTTCAATTTGAATTTTCTTTGTTAGACCAACCTGTTATGGATGGTTTAGAATGGGATAGGACATATCTTATACATTGTCTGGGATGGATGAGAATGGAGATATGATCTTATGCATTGTTGCCATTGGTACAATAAATGCAATTTATAAATTTGGGTTTGAAGAGGAGAGAGTATAGTATGGGGAGCAAATTTTTAGAGGTGTAAGTGTTGGACGGGGCATTTTACATTCCATGGGGCGAGGCGTAAGCCCCGAGGCATGGGGCGTAAGCCTTTCGAGTTAAAAATGTTTAAAAATGTTATATTTAAAAATATATAAAAAAGTACAAGATGTACAATATAGTACAACTTCATAAAATAAATAGAAAAGTATATATTATATTCAAGATAGCTCGTTGAAAAAACAAAATACAAGAAAAAAAAAGGAGAGAGTGGAAAACCGGTATTGTCCACCAAAGTTGAGTCACCGGTTGCCCATTAAGGTAAAAACCCTAACTTTTTTATTATTATTATATTGTTTGATTTTTATTATTATTATTATTATTTATCTTTAGATTTTCTCTTTTATTATTAATAATTAACCATTGCCCACCAAAGTTGAGTCACCTGTAGCCCATTAAGGCAAAAATCCTATCTTTTTTATTATCATTATATTGTTTGATTTTTTATTATTATTTATCTTTAGATTTTCTCTCTTATTATTATTAATTAACCATTAATAAGTTATTAGTTTTTGAGCCTTTTAACAACTATTAATTATGGCTTTAATATCAATAAACCAAACTCGTGCCATGCGTAAGCTCTAAAGGTTGGGGTGTAAAAAGAGCAAAACATGTACCTAAGGCATAAGCCTCGACTTCTGGACGTAAGTGCAAGAAGAGCTTTGCCTAATTTTTTGAGGCTCGGGCATTTTTTGTCCACATCGGGGCAAGGCAGCGAGTTTTTTAAAACATTGATGGGGAGAGGATGTGAGGGTGGTCGGTGAGGGGTTGCCGGTGATGGGAAGGTCGCCCGCAGTGGTGGTCGGCGCAGTAGTGGGTGGGTTTGAAGATGCAGAAATGATGATGGCTTTGTTTGGGAATCGTGAGGGATTTCTAATGCTTGTGGTGAATAAGTTGCTTCTCTCTCTTCCATGTCAGCATAATCTAGACCATTGGATCTTCCCTTATCCAATGGTGTGGGTAAAATGTATGCATATTGGTAAAAATATTGGTTAGGTGAACCCGTCCTAGACTTGTGATTCATATTTGTAGTATGTAAAACTCATTTAGGATTCATATCTGTAGTATGTAAAACTCATTTAGATAAATGAATCACATCAATACATCCTTAGGACTCCATTCATGAATAACCATATCTATACGTATGCAACATGCAATATAAATAAATAAAAATTATTTATTAACCAAAAGAAAATGGCATACATAATTGTTTCCGAGGGCAGAATCCCAACAATTTCCTCAGCACATTAAAATGCACCATATTTTTGGTACACTTGACTTTTAAATGGTAGGCTGGGACACAACAGCAAATGAGTTCCACGTTAGTTATCTACATTGTATGATGATGAAATATTGGTTTTGGAGAATTTGATTTTACCGTCGTTGGAGAGACTTCTTAAAATTTTCTGAAGCAACATCTAAGTCGGATAGTGACGTGCTTGGGAACACTGCCTGGAGCCTAAGGCTCAAATGCTGATTTTTCCTATGTGTATCCTTGTTTGCTACCGATATTTCATTAGAACTATCATTCGATATTGTTGCAGTGGGCCCTCATATAACTTGGTATTGAAATTAGGACTTTGTATCAGCTGTTATGCAATGACCTGCAAAGAAATCAAACATTCAAAATATTCAAAAAAATTATGAAGGGATCAGATAACAAAAACCACACATTAGAACTGTGAAATGAGTAGAATATGAAGTTTACTACATATAATATATTCAAAGAGTTCAGTTCATTGGCTACCAGGATTGTCTATCATATTACATTATATTTAGGTTCTAAATGTTCATTATTTTCCTAATGTTCATAACTAGTATCTAAACCTGTGCATTTTCTTTGCAGTCAAGAGTTTTCCTGTCAGCTATTCATTCACCACCCTCATTTCACAATCTTGATAGAAAATCATCCCAAATGAAAGGATATTCAGTTCTGAGGATAAACTTGTTATTGATTTTTCTTTTAATTGATTATTTTATTTTATTTTTATCCTGTGTGATATAATCTTACATATTGGTTATTTATCAACTGATACGTATCTGCATAGGCAATAGCGATAGCTATCACGGCACATTAAAATATCATGCAATGATTTAGATAACCCTTTCTAGTCATGTCCTTTTATTTATTTATTTATTTTGTGTATCAGACTATAATCTGTACTGGATATGACTCAGTATCAAGGAATAATTTAGATCATTCCATAGCATTTGCTATGTATGTGGCCTAATAACATTTCCTTATGCGTATAATTTATTATTCAATGTTTCACTGGAGCCATCATCTAAAATTCCTTATTGTATTTACCATGTGTGGGGCATAATCTTATTGTGCTTCTTGATCTTTGTCCCCTACAGGTGTATTATGTTTATGGCTTTATGTTGCTTGTTTTTGTGATTCTGGTCATCGTCACCGTTTGTGTAACAATTGTGGGGACCTATTTCTTGTTGAATGCTGAGAACTATCACTGGCAATGGACTTCATTTTTCTCTGCTGCTTCCACTGCCTTCTATGTGTACTTGTACTCCATATATTACTATCATGTGAAGACTAAGATGTCTGGATTCTTCCAGACAAGCTTTTATTTTGGATACACTTTGATGTTCTGTCTTGGTTTGGGAATACTCTGTGGTATGTTTCACTGTTCTGATTTCTCTGTGTCTCTCTCTCTCTCTCTCTAACTATACTTTTCTGTCATGCATTTAAACAATCCATATTTTATTTGTTTTTATTTTTTATTTTTTATTTTTATTTTTTCTTTTAGCTCTGCTTGATTTTTTTGGTTGGTTCTCTTGGAATTTCAGGAGCTGTTGGTTATCTGGGCTCCAATTTGTTTGTTAGGAGGATTTACAGAAACATCAAGTGTGACTAGTGGTTTGTCCAGAGACCAGTGGTCAGGTAGTGCTTGCTCGCATCTGATTGTTGTTACTAAGTGTTTAACAAGGAAGCAAAAATGGGGTAATGGACTCCAGAGGAAGGCATGGGATGATAATGATTACAGTGTAGCCAGGGGCGGGGCCACCTTATAGCCAAGGGGGGCCATGGCACCCCAACTCCTAGAAAATATACATATAGTATATATATCATATATAGGTTTATGCAGTAAAAGTACACGAGTTTTCCCAAATGGCACCCCCTAAAACAAGTTTAGATTTTTGTTTTTAATGTTGGCACCCCCCAATACAAAATCCTGGCTCCGCCCCTGGGTGTAACAATGACACATTACAGGTTTGAGGAGATATGTATTTTTGTCGCTGAACATGTTGCATTTTTCAGGCTGTAATTTGAAGCCTTTTTTACTTGTATTGGAGTGTATCATTCCACCCCC
>JAESVK010001426.1:48785-66987 GCA_017140935.1 Hamamelis virginiana | reverse complement strand
AAGTCGTCTTTGTCCTTCAATCTACCTAAGAAAGGAAGTGTGTATGAGGTCGATAATAATTTTTTGATGAATCAACAAGTGGCAGCATTGTCCAAAAAATTGGATCAATTGCTTGCCACTCAAGGCCAACTACCTAGGATACCTCATTTTCTTGTTAATAAGGTCTGTGGGATTTTCGCGAACATAAGCCATGACACTTTCTCTTGTCCTATGGCTAATCAATACCCAGAGTTCATTCAGGATCAAGTAAATGCAACCCAAGGGTACTCTAACTCTTGGGATGACCATTATTTTAATTCTTTCAATTCAGATTGGGAGAGTCACCCTAACTTGTGGTGGTCTCAACCCTTTCAAAGGTCAAACAGTCAGTTTTACCAACAATCTAGGGAAAATTTTTATTGGGAGGAGTCCAATATTGATCAATCCTATATGCCTCCCCATCTCCAATCTCAGTACCAAAGTGTCACTCAACCCCAACCAGAGCAACCCCAAGGGAGTTCTGACTTTGAGGACAAGGTTCTCAATGCTTTAAAGAATATAGAGGCTGATAGTCAACTTCTTCATTCTCATTCTCAGTCCATAGCTAAATTAGAGCAACAAGTGGGGCAAATCGCGGCAATTCTTAGTTGTCATGAGGAGGGTAGGCTTCCAAATGAACCCGAGCATAACCCCATGGACACATTTGTGGATGGGACTTCCCATTCGCAATACCCTCAACACCTTGAGGAAGTAAACACTGATATGAGTTTAAGGAGTGAGGCGGTCACGGATACTAAAGTTGGGGGGAGTCTAGTGAAAGTGAAATAGGAAATGAGTTTAGAGTCCCCGAGGTGGTGGAACTTAATGGGCAAGAGGAGCTTACTAGTGAGAGAAAGATGCAAGAGGTTAGTGAGCCCGAAAGCGTCGGGAAATTAGGGAAAAAGGTTGAAGAGGCATTACCATACACTGCATGCTTTGATTTATTTGATGTATGCTCGCCTTAATTTGATAACATTTGTGTGGACCTTGCTATTTCAAAGATTAATAAACTTTTTGAGTCCGCACTCTTCTTAGGCATCATACCTTGGAGGCCTAAAGGTAAGTTATTTTCCCTAATGCTTCCTACTCTTCAATTAAATTCCTTAACTAAGTTTCTGTTATGTCGATTGAAGCTTTTACCGGCTAAAATTGTAAAACGGAAACTTATTTTCGGAAGGAGACCAAAGGAGAAGGAACAGTTTCGATTTGAGTTTCTGATTTGATTTCTTCCTTTCTCTTTTACATATTGTCTGTTGTGCTTTATTGTGATATACATACATTGAGGACAATTTATGATTTAAGTTGGGGGAGGAATAAAATTGGAAATTTTTTAAAGTTTAGTTATTTCCCTTAAGCATTGAGTGATTTTTAAACTTGTTTCAATATGTGTATGCTTTTATTAGTCTACAAATATCTTAGTTATGCTTTGTTTTGAGCTTATGCATATGTGTAGGTGAATTTCCGAATTGCACATGCACGAATCATTCATGATATTTTCTGAACCAAAAAAGTGCCTTGCTTAAATTTGTCCATTCTTGCCTCCATATTCTTCATCTTATGTCTCCATATAAAAATTTTTTTTTTATCTTCTTTTTTTTCTTATTTATTCATTCCACATCCATTTTTATTTTTACGATTAGTTTAGCATTTGCATGATGGATAGTTTTGTTGCGCATTATTTAAACATTTGTGAGTCATGGAAAAGGATCATAGGCTATCTTTTGTTTATTTGAACTTAAATTCTTTCATATTTATATTGCCATTAGTACTTAATTCGAGCCTTCAAGTTTTCTTTTCTTGGCCAGCTTAGGGAGCCTAAGGGTAGAGGGTAGGTGAATCAATTATTGGTTGGAGAGTCGTTTTCGAGTCTTTGAGTCTTGTTTTTGTGTTTTGGTGTTTTGTGTGCCATGTCTCAGTATTGAGCAGTTTCTTTTTGTAAAGGAGTTGGAATTTGTGAAATGGATGATCAAATGGTTAAATATTGCATCTTTGAAAAAAAAAATGAAAAAAGGAAAAGAAATAAGAAATAAAAAAAAAAGTTTGCTTGTGTATTACCCCTCTCAAAGCTGAAAATATAAAACTAATTCAAGTTGGAGGGTATGTAAAAAAAGAAGAGAAAGAAAGATCACAAGTGAATGATGCAACAAGAATAAAAGCCCAGAAACCTTTTTATTCCAATCTTCTATGAGGTCAAGTGATTCTGCTAAAGAGCATAGTACACTGTTGTTAGTCATTGTGGGTTGGGTTGTATAGTTTTGGTTTGTTTTGTGTCTTTTGAGTAGTTTTTGTGTGTTTTGTCTTGTCTTATTTTAGGTTTGGTGTATGTGATGGTTGGGTAGAGAACCTAAACCATGTTTTTAAACCATCACATGTCTTTTTACTTTCCATCATTGAACCAAAAGGCATTATTGAGCAAATAAAGTCCTATTTGATTCCATGAACTGCTTATGTTGGATTGTGTTGCAACTTTACCATTTTTTATGTATATGTGTGTAGTTTCATTCTCATTCACCATTCTTCCTAAACTTCTCTTCCATAGTGATGTTGTTTTTCTTTGTTTTCTTATCTTTTGTGTTGTATTTCTCAGTTTTCATTCTTTTCGTTTTTTCTGTCTATCATTCTCAGTCATTTAAGCATGGTCATTTGATGGTTTGGAATATGATTGCGTGATTCCACTTCACTACACAAGGATTTCGCTTATATAGTGCTTGTTCAATGCATTGCATGATTTATGAGTAGTTAGATTGTTTAGCATGCCGATTGTGTTGAAATTTGTTTTTCTTGATCCTTGTGAATATAGGGGAATGGACTTAAATTTGCATGTTTGTGGGTGTCATTTCTACAAACCCTCACGAGACTATAACTCGTCCACTAGGGGGAACCTAGGGGTTTAAAGGCTTGTTGCATACGCTAAATGCAATCGCGTTTCCCTGCAAAAGTGGCATTTTTATCTTTTGATTTAGTTATTTATTTATGGTAGTTAGTTTTTCTTTGTTTTAGTAGTGTTTTAGATTCAGTGGTTTGCTAGGGACTAGCAAAGTTTAAGTTGGAGGGTGTGATTGCTCTGCAATCAATGCAATTATTTGGTCTTTTTTACTATGTTTTGATAGATTATGCTTGGACTTTGTTATTTGTTAGATGTAAATCGCGAATCTAATGCTATTATCTTGTTTTGTAGGAATTCTCCATAAAATGACATTTTTAGCATGATCGGGGTTGGTTCTGTGCATTTGTTTTTGGATGAAGCTTAAAGCGGAGTCAAATGGATGGAAGAATCATCAAAGGAATGCTAGGAGCTTGGTTGAAGGTGGATTTAATGTGCCAAAGTTCATATAAAAGTGTTAGAAGACATTTGAAGACTTTTGGAGCTATGCAGTTTTTTGCCGACGAAAACTTCCAACTTCAAATGGTCATATCTCCCTCATCCAGACTCCGATTTCGACGAACAACCTATCGTTAGAAATTTTGGGAAGTCTATTTTTAGAATTGGGGAGTCTCATGGTCAAATTCAATTTTTAGGATTGTCTATCGATAGAATGTCTATCGATAGACAGAACCTGTGTTTTTGAAAATTGCCCCTATCGATAGGCTATCCCTTGCCTATCGATAGGAGCCTCATCGGGAACCGTGCACACGATTTTTAGCAGCTTTTAATGATATTTTTGGAGAGTTTATATTTAGCATGTCTCTGGACACTATAAATATATTCTTTTTAGGCTTATTTAGGTCAGCTAGACTTGACACAAGCCTCCCTCTCTCTGCTCTCTTCTCTCTTCTCCTTGGGATTCTTGGTTTGTGCATGGAAGGGATGAAGAACTCCGGCGATTCTACCCCAGCTATGAGCGGCTAAGCTTCCTTCTTGGGTATAGATGAAGTTTTTCTCCATTCTTTTGTATTTGTAAGTTTGGATTTGGGTTTTCATTGTATATTTATGGTGATTGTACAACATTAAGGATATTGCCTTTATGCTATCTAGTTTTAAATGTTTTCATCTATCAATATAGTTGTTTTTTGTGATTTTAATTATATTTGTTGTGCAATGGTGCTTATCGAATGTGTGTATGTGAAGCTAGATGGTTCATGCCCTACTTGGATGGATTGTGTATTCTCGTTTGATAGTCCATGCCTAAAAGGGATGAACCATGGTTGATTCATATATACATAATTATTATTAATGGTTTATTCTTATAGTTTAGATCATTATTACCATGAATATACGTGAACCCTAATCAAACTTATGAATGCGATTGATGTGAGTTAAGTGGATTCGAAACCCAAGACTTTTTCTCATTTATTTTATATTCTTTAGTTTAAACAAACAACCACTCTCAAATCGAAGATTGTTCCTTAACTAAAATTAATCTCACTTTAGTTTCTCATAACTCAGCCTTTAGTCCCTGTGAATCGACACCCGTGCGAAAGACCATATTTTCAACGAATTGAGGTTACTAGCACGAGTAGTTTTATAAATTTAATATTGATCACAAACAAGGAAATAACCTCCCTTGTTTGGGCCGATCAAATTCATTCTAGTGGGAGGAATTTTTTTGGTTGAAAAATATGAAAATATATTGATCATCTTTTGTTAATGTTAGAAAATAGGGTTATTTGGAATAAGTATACGTTTCTATCATGATTGACAATGAATCAACGAGAGTAGACCTAATGGCAAAGGGATGAATTGTAAACCCAAACATCCTGAGTTTGAAACTAGTAAAACTTTTTTGTCCAGCCACCAATCAGGACTAGTAGCCCGAACGTTATACAATCTCATGAGGCGGTGCTGCGGTGGCCCTATATCGAAAACGGGGATTAGTCGGGCTCTGACAGTTCAAACATCTCGTTGCTTGGCAAAAAAAAAATCATGATTGGCAATGGGTAATTCTTTTGTAACCACATAAATTGCTAGTGGCTTTCACTGTGAAATTTTTTATTACTATTATCATCCATTTGTAATATTACTGTGGGAATTTTATGGAAATGGACCTAAGTGTTGAAAATATTGTGTAAATGGGCTAGGATTTTAAATATATACCTTAATGAACCTATTGCTAATTTTTTGTACCAAAGTACCCTCCTAACGGTAAAAAAATTTAAAAATTTGAAAAATTTTCTTAACAATCCCCACCATAATATACAACCCCTAAAGATTATATATAATTCCCGGTCATCACATTATTAAAAAAATCCCCATATTATTACATAATTCCCAATCCTCAACTTTGTAGAGAATCCCCAAGTTAAGTAATAATCCCCAATCCCCAATAGATCATTATCATACTTTTATAGGTCAAATCGGTTGACTTTAATGTCACATCATTTATTTTTAAATTATTAAAAATATATAACATATAATCCCCACATCAACAAATAATCCCCAATTCTCATACTATTATATAATATTATATAATCCCCAATATTGAACATAATCCCCAATCTCCAATCATGATTACACTTTTGTCATGTCAAATCATATATTTTTTCATCATTATTATATATACACATGTCCCATCTTGTCATTTAAATATTATTTTATTTTATATTTAATAATATATTCTAATATAATATAAATTTTTAAATATATGATGGTGTGCATTTAATGTATTGTCGGATTGGGGATTCTTTAGTAAGTTGGGGATAATATACTACTATGGAGATTGAGGATTATAATATCTATTGGGGATTATATGTTATTATCTGGAAAAAAAAGTTTTATACGTATGTAGACATCCATTTTTGACCATGAGTATGATCATTAATGGTTGCCTGTGATTAGAAGTGAAATAGGGTGTTAAAACCCTAAGTTCCCAGTTTAACCTTTTGTGGGTAATTAGGTAGAGGTCATTATCACATGTAGTTTTTTAGGTCAGATTGAGTCGGTTATTTTTGCATTAGGTTTTTAGAGAGTCTAGGAACATCCCTGCAAAATTCCATGGCAATCCGAGCCAGGCTTGACAGAAAATAAGGCCTTTTGTGACTGAAGGGCAGTTTGGTCCTTTGAATCACAAAAGCCCTGAATGACTGTCGATTTTTTCTCGAATGGTCTCGAGGCTTTGACATAGATTTGTAAAGTGTGTTTGGTAGTTAAGTTGATCAATGACAAGATCTGTGAAGCCTTCTGGCTCATGATTGGCTCTTGAAGCTCGAAAGGCCCTTTCAAAGCCCAGATTAGGGTTTCAACCGGAAGCGACCGGGATTCGATATTTTTATCAAACCAAAGCCTTCAAAGGCTTCAAAACAATTTCCTAAAATATTTTAAAACTTGTTTCAAGAAGAAAAAATCATTTCGAAAGCAATCGGTTAGCAAATTTCAAAACCCTAATTTAGGCCCGGCAGGCCCTAAACAGCTAATCGGTCGACTTTTCCTTAAACCTTTGACCTCGATCAATGTATTTTCACTTCAAACACTTCTTAAAACATGGAAAATCGAATCACGATCGTTTCGGCGCTTGAATCGTCAAATTTGGACATAAAATGGGCCCGAAAAGCCGAAAAAAGCCGAAACAGAGACTAAACGGGCTGAGTTTGGCCCACATAGGCCAAAAATAGCATGGAGGATCGATGGCCGTCCACCTAGGGACGGCCAACTGTCCTAGAGTAGATGGTTGTCGATCCTCTTAGCCAATAACTGCCAGTTTTGAGTAATTTTTCTGCCCGAGACTCTTCCAAGCCCTGCCATGTGTCTAGTTCGACCATGGGGACTTTTGGATGAGTATGAACACCTTGGAAAACTGGTTTTGAGCCCTTGGATCATTCCTAGGAGATTTAAACTCAGCCATTGATCAAACTCAGGCCTCCCTATAAATAGAGGGCCCTAGAATCAATTTCAACACACAGAATAAGCTTTAGAGAGCTAGCTTGGAGAGTGGAGGCTTGAGCATTTGCACAATCTTCCCCCATAGCACTCTAGCTTAAGTTTTAAAGTTCCTTGGAGTCCTTGGAGCTTGAGAAGAAGGCTTGAAGGAGGCAGAGAAAGAGGTTAGTAGTTTAAAGTTTTGCAGTTTTCTTTTCTTCTTGTTCTTCTTCTTCTTTTATGATCATGCTAGGTTAGGTTTTATTTCCTTAGTTTATGTAGGGTTTAGTTTATTGTTAGTATAGGGTTTAGTTCATTATAAGTATGCATAGTTTAGGTTCCATATTTTCTTTTAGTATGCATGATAGGCTAGTTTATTTTTAATATATACGCATATTTCTCTTCTTCTATTCTTCTTTAATCATATCATATTAGGATTTGTTATTTAGGATTAAGTTCATTCATGTTTAAGTCTTTTAGGTTAGTAATCATGTTAGGTTAGTTTTAAAATCACATGCTAGTATTTTTAGGATGAATTTGTGTTGTTCATATTAGGTTGTTAATTTATCTAAGTTTAGTATTAGTATTATTCTCATTATAATTTATTTTTATCATTTGGGATGTTTGATTGATATATAAAAATGTGTTCGAGGGAGCATGCAAAGGTGAGTCCCTTCCTTTGTGGTTAAATGCTATGTTTTGATGGTAGTTTAGCATGCATATTAGGTTGCATTTAGTGCATTCTTTTACTCATTTTTATTCATTGTTTTAGGGTTTTAAGTATACTTTTTGATTACTTTTAAATCTGTCCATGGATTTAAAGTGACCTAAAAGTGCACTAAAACTCATTTTTTAGGCCAAAATCAACATATAAATATGCCTAGGTTCACATAGCTAACTTAGATTTGCATTTAGGACATTTTCATGCATTGTTTGCACTTTTGATTATATATATATTTTTTTATTTTCCAGAAATTCCAGCATGCATATCATAGTGTTTTAGGTATTTAGACTAACCTAGGATTAGCTAGAAACCCTAGGATTAGGGGGGTCACTTGACCCCACTTAGGACTCTTCTTTATTGTAAGAATTACAATAAGAATAGAGTTCTATTTTACCTAGGATTCTACTTCGAGAACAATTCTAAAAATGATTTTGAAAGAATTCAAAATTGAATGAAATTCCATCTCTCATAATAAGTGTTTTGATCAAACTCAAACTCTCGAAGCTAGAGTCCAAGATAAGATAGAATCTCTACGAATATGTGGTTTATTACAATAGGAGAGTCCTAGGGTAATCGAACTACGTGAACTTTGATCTTTGTCAAGCAATTGATAAGGTACGTAGGCAGTCAATAGGGCGCAAGTCCAATGTTAGGTTGACTTTTAGTCTCCTAAGATCCTTAGGTTTCTTGTATACTTTTTGTATTATATATTACTATTATTATATATTATTATTCATATTTGATTAGATATGCTAGGATTGTTTTGAAAAGATTTTGATAAAGCCCAAACTTAATTAGGAGACCTTTAATTAGGGTGAGGTGGGTGCCTACAAGGAGTTCCTTGGAACCTTCCCACTTCGTAACCTAGCCTCCGAATCCAACTTTGATTCAAAGACCATGCTTTTCCAAAATATGGGGTCAGTGTCTTATTGAAAATAAAACTCTTTTTTTTTTTTTTGTGGTTTCCTTGTTCCCTAAAAATAAGGTGGCGACTCCTAGTTTTTACAAACTCTTATCCTTTTTCAAAAACCCTATCTTGAGTGGATAATAGAGAAGGATAAACGTGGATAATAGAGAAGGATAATAGAGAATGATAAATCTAGACGGATAAACATTATCCACAATCCACTCAAGAACAGCCCCAAGAGTGAACGAGCGGCCTCCCGATCTAGGTTGGCTGGTTCACAGACTGGCGACTCCACTGGGGATGTTGAGGGCTAAACTCCAATTGATTATTTTTGGGCTTTTCAATTTCTTATTTAATAAAATCAATCACTTGCATTTGTATGACTGCGTGACTTTAATTTCTGCATTGTATGCGCATTGACTCTGCATGTTTAGGACATTGTATGCTAAAGCCAACGATGAGCCTAGCCCTGCGCCCGGTTTCTTTGACTCTCGGGTTCCATGTATGCGAAAGCCATCACCCTTCTTGCCATGTACCCTCAGGTATATTAAATGGACTAATCACGTACTGTTGGACCCACGCGGCATTCCCGATGTCACATGTGGTTAGGTATATCGATTGGACCAAGCGAGTAAGGGACACTCAGCCTACCCTTTGCATTAGTCCATATAGACTGTCTCTGTAGGACATACCCTACGTCACTTTTTAACACATTATTGGAATGTTAGCTGCCGGATTTACCCCCCGGTTTTGTCTGAGCCATGATTGTGAAATGTGTAGAACCATTAGGACCTGGATTTGTAGGTCTAGACCTTATGAAATGCCTTAAACTCTTAAGGGAAGTGTCTCTAAAGAGTTAAGGTACTTAATAAGGGCTTAGTACCCTACATATCCTTAGACTTAGGCCCGTGGTAGTGTTATGCTCACCGAATAGTGATTTCAGTTTATAGGCCTTAGGTGAGTTTGAAGTGTGGGCTTTAAGCCCATACTCTTTGGATGAAAGGTATAGGCCTGCGATAAGATTGAGATGTGAGGAGTTTCTGATGAGATTCTTGCCGGGGCTTTAGACCCACTTTCATAAGATAGAATGTGAAAGAGTGAAGGTTGATATGTAGGCTTTAGGCCTATACTCTTGTGAGCACGTGAGATTGTCCTTATTCATCCCTTTTCACACTGGAAGCTCTTAGTTGATTCAAATCTTTTCTCTTTCCCAGCATTCTGGCTTGGCGTCGAGATTCTAGCGGTCGGTTGTTTAAGGGTCTACCTGTCGATTCAAAGATGTTTAGTAACGAGGATCATACCCCTATTGCCATTGGAACTAGTGGAAAGACGACTGATGAGAAGATCGGGGCACTCTTAAAAGTGGTCCAAGAGTTAGTTCACCAGAAAGAAGAGGAGGATAAGGTGCGAGCTCGTACTAATCCCTTGTTTGAGAACGTTGATGAAGAAGAATGTTTCCTTAGACCAAAGATAGTTGTTGAGCCCACTAGGCCAAGTGCAGAATTTGTTCAACCTGTTGATATGGAAAAAGAGTCCAAGCCCAAGACCCCTGCTTTCTTTTCCACTGAACCCATACTGTTGAGTAGCAAAGTCGATGCCTTGGAAAAAGCCTTGAAAGGTATTAAGAAGTCTGATGATCTGGTAGACATGTCATCATTATCTTTGTTCCCTAAGGCCCGTATGCCCACTCATTTCAAAATGCCCGAGTTAGAGAAGTTTGATGGAATGGGTTGTCCTAAAACCCATCTGAAGATGTACGTGAGAGCCATGCACCCACGAGGGGCTGATGATGACCTGCTAGCCCAAATGTTCTACGAGACACTGGCGGGATCCGCTCTAAAATGGTTTATGTCACTGGATGAGTCAAGAATGAAGACATGAGAAGATGTATGCACTGAGTTCAGCAATCATTATCGGTATAACACAGAAGTTGATATCACAAGGAGGGACTTGGAGACTACAAAGCAAGAATCAAGGGAAACTTTCTTTGCCTTCCTCACCCGCTGGAGAGCCAAGGCTTCTAAAATGGCTAACCGCCCTGAGGAAGAAGAACAAATCCGCAAGATAGTGAAGAATTTGCTCCCAGTGTATCATAAGCACATGTTTTCCAATATCTTCCAAATTTCCGAGCTCTAGTCCAGGGCCGGCCCTGGGTTTTGGGGGGCCTCAAGCAAGTTCCAAGAATGAGGCCCTTCTATATTTTGACATATAAAAAAAAAATTGCATACCTTAGTTTTATTTTTTGGATAAGTTAAGAATTTATTGATCCAAAGAGGCAACAAAGCTCAGAACAAAGAATACAACCCATAAATTGAAAATATAACCCCCTTCTCATGTTGGTATCAAAATAAATTGAAAATATAACCCCCTTCTCATGTTGATCATCTAGCAATCTAGGGCTTTATTTCATTATCATCATTAAGGGAAAACCAGATGCATTTTATAAACCTCAAGATCAGAAAACATCAGCTATAACATCAGATTATCATTCATCAAAATATTATGGTTTATTAACAATTTAACATCAGAAAAAGGGAAAACCAGAAATTTAAGGGTAAAAATTTACCTCAAAATAACAAATTCAGGTTCAAATGTTCAATCAGAGACTCGGAAATGTCTGGGCCGGAGGGCGGTGAGCTAGTGAGGGGCGATTTTGCCATAGCTAGAGAGATTTGAGGGGAGATTGAGAGAAAGAGTCTGAGTGTCTTGGCGTCGGCATCTCCGTCAGTCCGTCTTGGAAAGCAACTGAGAATGCTGGACGCCTGGACTACAAATGTGAGGGGGCAATGGGCGATTTGATTTTTTAATTGGGAATGGGCAATGGGTTTTGAGGTTATCAGTTATCAGCAAATAGCAATGGGCAGTGGGCTGCGTGAGACTGTGGGAGCAGACTAATGTAAGGGGCCTTTTTTTTTTGAATTGGGAATGGCCAAATGGGTCATCAGTCATGGGCAGTGGGTAGCTTGGGCTACAAAATTTTGGGCCTCTCAATGATTTTTTTTTTTTAAATTGGAATGGCCAATGGGTTATGGGCAGCTACAAATTTTTTGGGCCTCTCAATTTTGGAAGGCAACTGGACTACAAAATATAAGGGGAGATTTTATTTTATTTTTTAATTGGAATGGCCAATGGATTATAGCCTTATAGGAAGTGGGCTACAAAATTTTGGGGCCCCTCAAATTTGGGGGCCTCAAACAATTTTTTGAGGTGGCAAACATGAAGGGCCGGCCCTGCTCTAGTCGCTGCTGGTACCCAAGTAGAAAACGCTCTAGCCGATGGAGCTTTCCGAACCGATGAACCCTACAAGAACCGCCGACCTGTCATCAATGGGAAGGCTATCGAAGTCAATGCCATATCTCAACCTGCTCCATTTACCCAACCATTTTCCTTAGGAAATAAGCCATCCAGAAAATTTACCGAGCTTTATATGCCATTGGAAAAAGTCTTTGAGAAATTAAAAGCTCGAGGCTTGCTCCAACCTCTGGAACCCAGACCTACACCCAACCCATTACCCAAGAACTACAATGAAAACGAATACTGCCATTTCCATCAATTCAAAGGTCATATTACCAACCATTGCTTCCGTCTCCACCATAAAATCCAAGACCTCATAGACAACAAAACCATATCCCCACCTTCTCAACCCAATGTCACCTAAAATCCACTTCCTACCCATGCAGTCGCACCACCAGCAAATATCAATGTTATCCATGCCGACCCTTATGTCCACTGTGAGCCTATCCGCCCTCACCCTTCATTCCTTACTTCCTTAATTGAAATGTTTCATCACTGTCAAGCCCGTGGGCTCATTACCCCGTACAAGCCAAGACCCAAAAAGTTTTACTGCCACTACCATGCCACCTATAGCCATGACACGGAATCATGTGATACATTGCGGAATATAGTACAAGGGTTTATTGATCGAGGTCTGATTGAAATTCCTCAACCCTTCACTAGCCCAAAAGGGCTTTATCGTTCCTGGAGACAATTTAAGAAAGATACATTCCCGGGTTTTAGTTCGAATGGGCTTCCCAAGCTTTGCAAAGTGGATCAGTCATCAAAGAATAGCACTAATCAGTGGGCTCTCAAAGAAAGGTTTGAAGCTCGAGATCCTTGTGTGGATTTGTTGACAGAAAGAAATGGGAGGTTTAGTTTCTACGTTCTCTGTCCTGAAAATTCTTGTGAAGCTAAGGTGACAAAGAGCGAACCCATTAGACCTAAGGCTGGAGCCAAGAAAGCCTTCTCCAAGACTGGGACTAGCCAATGGGAATTGCAAAAAAGATATGAGGCCGGAGATCCCGAAGTGGGCCTGTTAGGGGAACCTAGTGGGAAGTTCGACTTCAATGTCCTTTACCCTAGGATGGAGAAATCCACATTTGAAAAAACCATTGTTCCTTCTGGTTGGGGTGATAACCCTGACTCACTTAAAGAAGACATTCCTGTGGCTCAAGTTGAACCCGAAGATCCAAACCTCATCTGTTTTGAGAAAGCTAGCCAAAGTATCCTCAAGAAGTATTTCACAACCAAGGTCATCATATGAATGGGGACACTCATCACCGAACCGTCTATCCAAGGCAACCATGGGTTACCCAGTATTTCGGATCAAGTTCGACTTCCACCGAGTCTACCATAGATGATGGGTCAGAGAATGAGATTGATATTATAGAGTGGGAAGATTTGATGAACACACCCGAGGAGATAGCAGATATTTGGGCCAGTGATGAGGAAGATGTTAACCATGTCACTAGAGGAGGTCGTCATTTCAAGCCCGCCAACTTGGAATCTGACAATCCTTTGGGAGAGTTAGAAAGATCTCAACGCACTGAAGTTCAAGAGGAAGAGGAAGAGATATTGAAACAGCTCAAGCGTACTCAAGCCAACATCACCATCTGGGGACTTTTAATGGCTTCTCAAAAGCACAGGCAGACAGTACTCAGGCTACTCAACCAGGTTCAGATTCCCATCGATACTTCACCCGAGGGTTTAGTCAGTCTAGTCGGTCCAGTTTAGCATGGGCAGTCAATATCCTTCACAGAGTCAGATCTTCCGAAGAAAGGACCTCATCATCTGCAAGCTTTGTATGTCACAGTGGATACTATGGGCAAGAGAATTCCTACAGTGTTGATAGATAATGGGTCAGCCTTAAATGTATGTCCTCTCAGCACCGCCACTTCCTTGGGCATCGAATCGTCAGAATTCAAACCATCAGGGCAAACTGTGAGAGCATACGACAACACTCGAAGAGAAGTAGTTGGCATGGTCACTTTATCTCTAGCTATTGGGCCTGTAGAATTCCAAGTCGATTTCCAAGTACTAGACATGCCTGCTTGTTTCAATCTTCTACTTGGTAGGCCTTGGATCCATCCAATTGGGGCTGTGCCTTCTTCCCTCCATCAAAAGTTTAAGTTCCCTTACAAAGGCTCAGTGGTGACATTGAAGGGAGATTCTGATATCACTCCTACCCGTGTACCTATCTGTGAAATCAAGCTAGAGATCGAAGAAGTACCATTGACAGGCTTTGAATACACACAATGTGTAGAGGTTGAACCAGGATGTAAAGAGAAAATGGTGCTAGACTGCAGTCCATATGGGAATATGCAAGTGAGTAAGATCATGAAAAATATGGGCTTCTTTCCAGGAATGGGCTTAGGGCGTCGTCATCAAGGCACACCTGGTCCCATCGAGTATCCTTCAGCAATCTACCCTTTTGGATTGGGCTATCAAAGTACCAAAGTTGACAGAAAAGAGATGGCACAGAAAAGAAGAGAGACATTTGGCTAAAGAAGAGGGACGAGTCCCTAACCTCACTCTGAAACCATACCGACCCACTTTGAATGGATCTTTCATCAAAGAAGAGGATGATTTCCCTTATTGTGGGTTCCCTGAGCCCATTTACCTTGAAGATCAGAAAACTAGAGTTCCTGGGTTTGAAATCTTCTTCAACACTCCACTATCTCTATCTCCAACTACCATCACAGCCGAAGAGCGTACAGAGTTTGACTGGGTTGATCATATTGATGAAGTTGCCATAGGGGCTATGTTCAAAGAAATCGCCTGCATCGAAGAGCATGTTCATGAACCCAATCCTATCCACCTCTTTGAAGATACCATCAGTCCATTGACCAACTGGAGCCTTGAGTATGAGCCTTGAGTTGAAGACTTAGTTGCGGAAGATTCATTACCATCAGATGATAGCTTGTAGGATTTCTATACTTTCTTTCTATAGGATTGTAGAATAGGACTTTCGTTTTTCATTTTTCAATAAAATCATCCCTCCTCTGTTAGGAGACAAATGATAGTTTAGTTTTTGTTATCCCTCTTTCTTCATGATTAATAAAGTATTCATTTTTCTTCATTCTTTACATTTGCAGCTTATCCCTTCTATCTTCTATGGGTGTATATGGCATGAACATAGATCCTAGAGAGGATGTTCCCCCTAAGTTTGAACAACGAAGGGAAATGGAACATGCTCGACCTAATGTGGATGAATTAATATCAATTAATTTAGGATCCGATGAATCGCCTAAGATAATTAAAATTGGGGCAACTCTGTCACCACAAGAACAAGAAAAATCGGTAGGATTGTTGAGAGAAAACATAGAAGTATTTGCATGGTCGTACAAGGATATGCCAGGAATAGACACCGACATAGTACAACACTTTATCCCTATTAATCCGGGGGTTAAGCCGGTGAAACAGAAGTTGAGGAGAATGAAGCCAGAGTGGGCACTGAAAATCAAAGATGAAGTAGTGAAGCAGATGAACGCTGGATTTCTCCAGGTAGTAGAGTACCTCGAGTGGTTAGCTAACATTGTGCCGGTACCTAAGAAAGATGGGAAGGTTAGAATGTGCGTAGACTTCCGAGATTTAAACAAGGCATGCCCTAAAGATGATTTTCCGTTGTCACACATAGATATCCTGGTAGATAGTACCGTCGGTCATGCTCTGTTATCCTTCATGGACGGGTTCTCAGGTTATAACCAGATAAAGATGGCCCCTATAGATATGGAGAAAACCTCTTTCATTACTCAATGGGGGACTTTTTATTATCGAGTTATGCCATTTGGCCTAAAGAATGCTGGTTCTACCTATCAGAGAATGACAACCACCTTATTGCATGATATGATTCATAAGGAAGTGGAGGTGTATGTGGATGATATGATCGTAAAGTCTAAGGATCGAGAAGGCCATTTTGAAGCTCTAAGTAAGTTCCTTTAAAAAATTAAAAAATTTAACCTGAGATTGAATCCTCAAAAGTGCGCCTTTGGAGTAACTGCGGGGAAGTTGTTGGGATTTATGATCACTTAGAAAGGAATAGAAGTTGACCCGGGAAAAATTAAAGCCATCACGGAGATTCAGCCGCCAAAGACAGAAAAAGAGATTCGAGGATTCTTAGGCAAAGTTCAGTTTATCAGTCGATTTATAGCACTGCTGACCATGATTTGTGAGCCTATCTTTAATCTTCTTAAGAAGAATGTGCCCACGAAGTGGAATGACGCGTGCCAAGAGGCCTTTGAAACCATAAAGAGGTATTTGAGCAACCCACCAATATTAGTTCCCCCGCGGCAAGGTGAGCCTTTGCTACTTTATTTAGCACTCACTGAAACTGCGATGGGAGCTATGTTAGCTCAGTATCTCCCAGAATCTCGAAAAGAGAATGCGATGTACTATTTGAGTAAGAAGATGACTGACTATGAGGTTAAATATGACGCATTAGAGAAGACATGTGTGGCATTGGTGTGGGTTACCCAAAAGCTCCGCCATTACATGCTGTCTTTTCAAATGTAACTCATTAGTCGCATGGATCCCCTGAAGTATTTATTGGAGAAGCCGGTGTTATCCTATAGGACAGCCCGTTGGTTATTGTTATTATCAGAGTTCAACATTCAATATGTGGTGCAGAAATCAGTAAAAGGGAGAGCGGTAGCAGAGTTTCTAGAAAAACATCCATCGTCAGTAGAAAGACCGTCTGAGTACCAGTTTCCCGACGAAGAGATTCTAGAAGTAAGCAAGGAGCCTTGGAAAGTTTTCTTTGATGGGGCTCATAATAAGAGAGGATGTGGAATAGGCGTGTTGTTAGTCACACCGGAGAATAACTTGATACCATTATCTGTCAAGTTATCCTTTGATGCCACTAATAATATAGCCGAATATGAAGCCTGTATCCTAGCATTGGAAGCTGCTTTGGAGTTAGGTGTGGAAGAGATGGAAGTATATGGGGATTCCACCTTGATCATATGTCAGACTAGAGGAGAATGGAAGACTCGGAATAAAAAGTTGTTACCCTACCATGAATACTTAGAGACTTTGGTGAAAGAATTCCGTCGAATCGACTTCTTTTATCTATCTAGGTTAAAGAATAAGTTTGCGGATGCCTTAGCCACTCTAGCATCCATGGTAGATATCCCTAAAGATGAAGGTGTAACTCCTCTCATTATTGAGCCCCAACAAGAACCGACCTACTGTTGTGTTATCCAAAAAGGAGAGCCGAATGATGGAAAGCCGTGGTACTATGACATCCAACAGTTTGTAGAAAAGGAGAATATCCGAAAGTAGCGTCATCCATAGACAGAAAGACCATAAGAAGGTTAGCCAGTCAATATATTCTGTGTGGGGGAAGCTGTACCGGAGATCACACGACGGAGTACATCTGTTGTGCGTCAATGAACAAGAAGCTGAAAGAATAGTGTTGGAAGTGCATGAAGGGGCTGGGGCTCCGCATATGAATGGATACATGCTAGCTAAGAAGATCGTGAGACTAGGGTATTATTGGTCAACCATGGAAAGGGATTGCCATTTACATGTCAAGAAGTGTCATAAATGTCAAGTATTTGCAAGTTGAAAACATCAACCCTCGATGCCACTCACTACCATGTCTTCGCCGAGGCCATTTGCAACATGGGACATCGACATCATTGGCAAGGTAACCCCCGCAGCATCAAATGGACACGAGTACATCCTGGTCACCATAGATTATTTCACCAAATGGGTAGAAGCTGCATCCTATAAGACATTGAATGCCAAGTAAGTAGCAAGGTTCATACAGAATAATATCATCTACCGGTATGGAGTGCCCCATGAGTTCATCTCTGACAATGGACAGCATTTCCGAAAAGAAACTGAAGCGCTCTTACAAAAGTATAGTATCAAGTATCACCGCTCATCTCCTTATAGACCACAAACGAATGGGGCTGTTGAAGAGGCAAACAAGAATCTCAAATCAATCTTGAAAAAGACCACCGATACTTACAATGACTGGCATGAGAAATTACCACTAGCACTGTGGGGATATCGTACTTTCATTAGATCATCGACCGGGGCTACACCTTTTTCACTCGTATATGGAATGGAAGCCGTATTGCCTATAGAGTTAGAAGTCCACTCGTTAAGAATTGCCATTGAGAGTCAACTGGCGGAGGTAGAATGGGTAAGGAACCGATATGAAGAGTTAGCTCTACTGGAAGAAAGGCGATTGAGGGCACTGTACCACATTCAGGGGTATCAAAGAAGAATAACCAAGGCGTTTGGCAAAAAAGTGAAGCACAGAGGTTTGAAGAAAGGAGATCTGGTACTAAAGGAGATCCGAGCACCGATCCATGATCCACGAGGAAAGTTCAAGCCCACATGGGTAGGCCCTTACATCATCAGAGAAATACTGTCAGGCGGAGCCGTGAAGATTGCAGACATTGACGGGAATGAATTCTCTCAACCTACCAATTTGGATCAATTGAAGAAGTACCACATATAAAAATAAAAAAAT
>JAESVK010001426.1:0-32046 GCA_017140935.1 Hamamelis virginiana | reverse complement strand
CAGTTTGTGCTTTGTATGAACTTAGACTACTGAACATCACATGATATCAATAGAATCACCCTTAGCAAAAAACAAAAAACCCATGACTCAAAGTTGATTAATCTTGATTTGAAAGCATCTTCAATGAATAAAACCATTTTTGGCCATCTATATCCATTTTTTGGCTAATTATAGTGAAAATAGCTAAGCATTTTATTAGAGTTGCTCTAACAATGCATTATCCATAAATTTTGTTCAACCACTAAGTAATGGAAAAATGGGTATTAAAATGAAAAGAGGAAACAAGGTCACAAGTTTCAAAAAGGTTTAAGCGAACCCCAAATTGACACACAATAAAGTGGTAACATGGCAGATTTTGGATTCGTCCAAAATTTATTCAAATTGGAATAAAGTTTTAGTTCATTCAAATCTTGGACGAGGAAATAGTTACTTCATTGGAGCTCATTTTTCAGCATCCCTACCAAAAAAAAATAAATATGGATGTGAAAATGGCTACACCACGGAGATGCTATTTATGGAACAGACATATTGAGTATTACAAACTCAAATTATTTTTACTTAAATCTTTTAAAAAGTTATCATTTAAAATTTTTTAAGAAAAATACTGAACATCCCTAACATTTGTTCATAAAATGTCCCAAATAATATGATCAATGGAGAAAAAAATGAGAGGGTTGGTAAATATGGTAGAATTTGGATAATAAGTCACGTTATTTGGGACATACTTAAAAGATAGATTTTAGGGACCTATAGCAGCACTCATATTTTAAACACCATTTTGATATGAAGCACTCCAGTGGCAAACTCAAACTCAAATTTGAAAAATACTACCATTAGAGTCAAGGACGAAGACAATAAAGGAAAGGAAAGGAGGGGAGGGGGAAACTGCCACCACTGGCTGGTGTTAAAAAATGGATTAACAAGTTCCTTTAAAGCTGTGAAGTGGGAACTATCAGACGAAGAAGAAGGATAAGAAGAAAAGTCACAAATATAACTGCGAATGTACTTCAGCTTTGCTACATAGGTCAATTGAAAGAAATAGAGAACCTTGAGAAAACAGAGTTCTGCATTGCTAAATTTTAAAGAAAGCAAGCTTTGTTTGTTGTCAACCTTACATTAAGATTTCAAAATATGATGAAAAGGAAGAAAGCTTTCAAAAATGCTAGAATATTAAAAAAGTTCTCTAAATTTTTTTTTTTTTTAAAGAAATAATGAATGGAAATTAATATAGGAGATTAAAAGAGAGAGAGAGAGAGAGAGAGAGAGAGAGAGAGAGAGATTTGATTTTAAAGCTTATTTTAAGAGGTAGTCAAAAACTAGAGGGAGCTAATTTTAGAATTGATTATAAACCCATGAAATACAAAAAATCTATGAACTAGAGGGAGCTAATTTTACATATAAATATAATATGTAATATTTATAAACAATTCAGGGTATTCAATTTATTTATTTATTAATTTAAGAAAATGAAAGAAAGAATATGAATATCAAAAAGCGGCCTGTGGAAATTCCCTTTCCTTGACACAGATCCTTTTTCTCAATAAGCGTTACTGTGGAAAATGGAAATGGCGCACTGCCTCGGAGGAGGAATCCATTGATAGCCTCTTTGCCGGTAGTTGAGATTATTCTAAGAGGATGTGGTCGGCCTCGTGGCTGGGATTAAGGTTTCAGTCCAAATGGTTCTCCCCTTTTCAAGAACTGCATTCTCGACCTCATTCTAGTGGGAGGAATTTTTTTGGTTGAAAAATATGAAAATATATTGATAATCTTTTATTAATGTTAGAAAATAGGGATATTTGGAATAAGTATACGTTTCTATCATCATTGGCAATAAATCAACGAGAATTGGGCTAACGGCGAAGGGATGAGCTATAAACCCGGACATCCCGAGTTCAAAATCAGTAAAACTCTCTTAGCCAGCCACCAACCCAGACTAGTAACTTGGGCGTTATACGATCTCATGATATTTGTGAGCACTGTGGTGATTCTCACTACTTGTATCTATAAAATCTTGTGCAATACATTCCTCATATGTCTTAGCATTGTAATCATGGTATGATATGCGTTTGGTCTCGTTAAATCAGAAGGGACTTGCCTATCTGGCTGTCTTACCATCTCCTTACCTGTATTGTAAGCTGTAGTTTAAGACCACTTCTAGTGAAATATGTAAATCTGATGGTAGAGATCATACAAACTAACAGAAGTCCTTGATTATGTATTAAATTTGACAAGTCTATGCATGCAATTAGAGCCTTTTGCCCAATGTTATAATTATCAACCATTTGTTTTCCTTAATTCAGTGCTTGTGGACTCCCACGACAGGTTATGTGTTTAGCACATTTGAATATAGTCAATGTATCGTTTGATCAGAGGTATCATGAATATATAGATGTTCTATTTGGTGCTCTACTGTTGTACGCCTATACTTTGCAGTCTTTACTGTTTTTTCTTTTTTTTTTTTTTTGTTTGGATGGCTGGATTTTTTTTTCTTATGATTCAAGTTAAATAATATAATTAAGTGGAAAAAAAAAATAAAAAATTCAAAACCGGTCAAACCGGCCAAACCAAACCGCAGTAATTGGTTTGGTTTGATTTGGTTTAATACTTTAATTGGTCTGGCCTGGGTTATGAAAAATACAAACCGTAATTACTGGTTTGGTCTCAAAATTAAGGCTAAACCGCCCAAACTGGACCGAACACCCCTATACCAGATCATTAGTTGGGGTGGCATTTGGCATGTCTGAACCTTACTGTAACCTAGATTAATATACCCTTCATCGTTTTTTCATTTCAGGTTGAATACAAATATAGTAGAAAATTCAACTTTGGGATAGAGATAGTTATATTCTAATAAAGTTATTAATTCTAAATTTTTTTCTAAGTAATTTTAAAATTAAAATTCATATTTAAAAAATTATATATGGTGACTAAAACATATTATCTAAGTATAGATAGACAAATTTAAAGAGAAATTATAATTTTCTAAGTAATTTAAAATTAATGTTAACCTTTGGCAATAGGATGAGCACAGAATTCTGTTGGAAAAATTGATCTTAAGAAGGGATCCTTTGGCATTAGATGTACCTCAACCATGACCCTTTTAAAATTGATCTTCAGAATACTGTGTTTGATCTTTACATATTGTGATTGTATTTTTCAAGAGATAAATGCTTTGTATTAATGAGCCTTCCATTTAAGAGAGAAAATCCCTTCCTTTTAATAAGCCTTTGGTTACAAGAAAAAAGAAACCCCACTTGAATATTGTAAGATTGCCTTGGGTAAAAAATAAAAATAAAATAAAAAATAAATTCCATGATGCTTTTGTGCATTGAAATCAGGTTCTTGATTGACATGGACCCTAATTTCTACAAACTTTAGTTGTTTAGCTTAAAATTTTAATGAAATGGATTTACAAAGGAGCTCCTTTAATGTTCACTATTAGGGGAGAAGATACTTTTGATTTGTTGCTCAAATGTATCAAGAATTGGCATTGAATTTGTTATTTTTAATCTCTTATAAGTATGAGATTGTTTTGAATGTTACAGTGGTTGAAGTTGCTCTTTGTGTGAGGTTTTCCTGGTGTGATATTCCTATAATATTTACTTGTTTATCCTGTTATGAAAATTATGATTGAGTAATATATGGAATTAGAAAGTAGTATGCTATTGATGATCATCTCTTACTGAGATTTTCTGTTTCTTTTCTTGCAAGTTATTAAGTAGATGGCTCTTTTAAGTGGGTTTGAACATGAGAACATTATTCAATATTATGGCCTAGTTAAGGTATTTCTTTATGGCTTTTTATATGATGGTTTTTTGTTCTACTATTCCAGATTTAAAAAAAAAAAAAATAGATAAAAATAAGGAAGCAATTAAAGTGAGAAGCGAGTTATCAATTTGGGTTTGATCCTCATGTTAATTTTTTTTTTTTTTAATAGTGTGTATGGTTTTAAAAATTATATTTTTTTAATTGTTTGGACTTGATCCTCTCTCTCACACATTGTGTGCATGACATATTGTTTGATTTGATCCTTCTCTAATCGTAGCGTGACATCAAACAATAAATATTTATATACACACTGAAATAGGATTATTTGAGTATATTGATACATGTAACCAGCTGGTAAATTAATCTATGATATGTAGACATGTATAAGACTAGTGTTGATATTGTTTGGATGAATGAACCTGCTTTTTTTTTTTTTTGTGTGTGTGTCTATAAAAATCATTCTTTTATTATTTTTAATTAATCAATGTGCTCTTCCTTTTTTTTTTTTTTCTTTTATTGTTCGGTTATAAAAATTGATATTCTCCCTCATTTTGGTTTCTCTGTCTCGACATCTCAATTGATATGGCAACTAAAGCTCAGCGATTGAATGCCTGTTACTACTGCCACCCCGATCTCCTTAGATTTGATGTGATTGTCTTGGTTGGGGATGTAAATTGTATGGGCCAGGGTGAGGATGCCGGGGTTGTGAATTGGAGTGCAGAGATCAAAGTAGCCTAATTATTTTTAGCCCGTGTCTCAACCGATAATTGATTGAATGGAAAATTGGTTTTTGAAGCACATTGTGGATCTCTATTCGAGTACAAAATAAAACATTTGTATTTTATTTTGCTAACATTTGCTATGCTGAATTCAGGAGGAGTAGATGCATGGTTGAGGCATGACACAAGCTCTTGTTAACATTCCTTCTAGGCTTCCGAGCTCTCCACACAGTGAATAATTGTACAAATTCTATTTCATGTCACATTTTGGTCATTTCCATATCTTTAATTGTTTTTGTCTATTGTTGCTTTTGAACGCTTCAGTGTAAACATAGCTCTGAAGCATGTCCATGCATGCTATATTGGTTTAATTGATTTATTTATTGTGTAATTGATGCTACAATGTTTGGTATATATTACGGAGTACGTACAGTGTAATTGATGCCACAAAGTTTAATATATTTTACAGTGTAGTTGATATTACAATATTATATATGGTTTGTAATTAATGGAAATCTATTTATTTAAAGTGTAAGATAGCACAGAGCTCTCCATTGAATAATTTTCATATTACTATTATTCACACTATCCTAAAATATTATTTGAATATAAGAGGGTATGTCATATTGCACACAGAAATTATAAATATATTACTAAAACTAATACTTAATTATTTATGTTAAATAAGTAAATTTGGCAACTTGAAATTATTTGAAAAAAAGTTATTTTATTTTATTTTTCAATCTTTATAAGAGTGGTTCTTGGAGTTTTTTTTTTTCCTCTTATTTTTCTTTTTATTTTATCTTTAGTCAAAGATGTGGTTCTTTGAGTTTTATATATGTATATAAAATAAAAAATAAAAACTTTCTTTCAAGATTTAGCTTAGATTAGTGGATGCTATATTATTTGGACTATTTAAGATCATCTTCAATTTAAAATGGAAATGACATGGTTGTATTCAAAAAATATTTTATTTTTCTTATAGAATAGATTTTTGGATGGTTAGCTATAACTATCTGATATTTTAGAATTAAGAAGGTTGACAGTGAATGAAAGGATGAATTTGAATATAGGATCATGTTCTGGTGATTGTTGCGCATCGTGTAGATCAATACTAGTATTATATATACGGTGATTAAAAGTAAAGGTGTTGAATTAGCTTCGGCGAAAAACCAAAAAAAAAAAAAGGTGTGAAAGTAGAAGAGATGGCTCTTTCATAAAGGGCGCGTGATGTGGACCGACACCGAAATGGAGTGAGGCTCACGATCCACCGAAAATATGAGGACACGCGGACACGGCAGGAGCGTAGATTTCAGTTGTAGGTGTCCCCACGTGGATATTTGATGGTTTTGCCATTTCCTAATTGACGGTTGAAAATTGAAATGTAATACCCCAACCCCTTGTCCCCATCTTTATTTTCATATATTGTCCACGTATCGACTTATTGACTGCTGACTTTCACAAATTTCCTCCCCTTCAAAGATCGGAAGCCTTCAAAATATTTGCCGCATCATCATCAATGTAAAAAAAAAAAGAAAAAAAAAATTCTATACATGTATTTTTGTATCATTATGGACACGTGTTGTCCGTATCTGCATGTTTATGTAATGTATCTTTATGTTAACGTATTTATATGTCCTCACATTTGTAAATATATGTTTTTGAAGTTATAATCTAGTATTATATAAAGAGGAGAATGCTGAAGTGGCGGCCATAAAATTCTTTCTCTTCTTCATTCTTTTCTCTTCTTAATTCTCTTTTCTTTATTCCTCTTGGTTTTGATCCTATTTCAAAATGACGTGACATTATATTATTGGTCTAACTAATTGACTGAAGTTTAAGATTATTTATTGATGTGCGTCTCATTTAAGTTTTCTTTCTTATTCCATAATTTATTATTTTTCATTTTTAGTTATTATGGGTCTCATCTACTTTTCCTTCTCTCTTCTTAATTATTTTTTATTTTTTATTTAAAAAATTGATTCCACTATACTTTTTATTTTCTTTGTGTAATTTTAAAACTTTTATTTTTTTAATAATACATCCAAATTAATTTTTTTTTTCATTTTTTTAATCATTCTCATGTATTAAAATATATACTTTAATCCTATAAATTTAATTACGATTAAGTGGTCAAGATCATATGATCAAAATATATTTTATACATTTATTATTAATTAGATAAAATTTTACTGATAAGTCTCACCAATTGCGCAAGTTTGCACTCGTTTATATCTATCTATTATATAAAGAACAGTACATTGATGTGGCCATCTTAGAATTTTTTCCCTCCTCCATTCTCTTTTCTTTTTAATTCACTCTCCTTCTTCATCCCTATTGGTTTTGGCCCTATTTCAAATGATATGGCATTGTATCCTTAGTCGAACTAATTAATTGAAGAATTAAAGTTTAAATTTTCAAGATTTTATATTGATGTGGGTCCCATTTAAGTTTCATTTCTCTTTCCATAATTAATTCGTTTTCTTTTTTATTTATTGTGGGTCTCATCTACTCCTCCCCTCTCTTCTTAATTTTTTTTATTTAAAAAATTGATTATAGCTTACGTTTTACTTTCTTTATGTTATTTTAATGTTTTATTTTCTTAATAATACATCCAAATTAATTTTCTTCAATTTTCTTTAACATTTTTAATCATTAATTCTTATGTTTAAGATATATGCTATAATCAAAATATATGTTATACAATTATAATTAATTAGATAAAATTTTGGGGAAAATGATCAAAAGGACCCTAAATAAGATCTTATTTATCAAGTAGTCCAATGAATAAGATTATAAACCAATTGCCCCCTACAGGTCAAATTTAAAGTCAACTAGTAGCTTAAATTGTCTATTATACCCACAATCTTTATTTTAAGCAAGTTGTTTATTTTATCCATATTGATGAACGTTTTTTTTTTTTTTTTTTTTTTTTTTTTTTTTAATTTATTTGAGTTTTTTTTTTTGAATTGTGAGTTCCTTACCTTTGCTTGTAGGACCTATTGAGTAAAGGCAAGTTACGCCTCCTATACTCTTCACTTTTGCATGTGAAACTGGTCCTTCCTTGTTTGACTTTCGATTAATCTAAGGTTGGTGTTGGAAATTAAACCCAATTTATGTGGGTCCTTTTGTAAATATAAATATGGGGTTGCCTTGTAATTAATTTTTTTTTTATTAAGGGCTAGGTTGCAATATGTAACTTTTTGTTATTTTTCTAGTGTAAAAAATGAAAGTAGAAAGCTCTAGAATCTGCTGTAGGAAAGAAGAAGAAAAATAAGGGAGCTGCTGTTCGTTGAAAGAAGAAGAAAAATAGGGGCTGTTTTGAACATGAAAAAAAAGGTGTTTTTTGAGAAGAATATGAATGAAATTTGATGTGGATTTGATCTTCAAAGAGAAAAGTGGTTCATTGTAGCTTATTTTCTTATATTTGGTTGCCTTTTGTTGAGTGAATAGGTGCTGAAATTTCCAGGTTCATGCTCTATTTTCTTATGCTCTGTTTTGTGTTGCTTGTTGTTGTCTTTGTGTTATATTCTCTTCATTTCTCCTCCAACAAATTTGGTATCAGAGCCTAGGGTAGTTTGGTGTTGATTGTGGTGAACCTAGGGTTTGTAATTGGTGTTTTTGGTTGCTTTGAGTTGAGATGACAAGCAATATGATTCAACCCACAATTCTCAAGTTGAGTAAAGAAAATTATGAGAATTGGTGTATTCAAATGAAGGTGTTGTTGGCTTCTCAAGATTTATGGGATATGGTTGAAACAGGCTATATGGAGCATTCCTCATAACAAGAAGAAGAACGGTTGAATGAAAATCAAAGAAATGCTCTTCGAGATTCAAGAAAAAAAGACAAAAAAAGCTTTACTCTTAATGTATCAAGGTATTGATAAGTCAACTTTTGAGAAGATTTCTTATGCTTCAACTTCAAAGGGAGCATGAGAAATTCTTAAAAACGCTTTTAGAGGTGTGGATAAAGTTGTGAGAGTTCGACTTCAAGTACTACGAGGTGAATTTGAGGCGTTGAGCATGAATGAAACTGAGTCAATCTCGGACTATTTTTCAAGAGCTTTGTCCATTGTGAATCAAATGAGGAGAAATGGTGAGAAGAATGATGATGTTTGTGTGATGGAGAAGATCCTACGGTCTTTGACTACAAAATTTGAGCATGTTGATTGAAGAATCAAAAGACTTAGATTCAATGTCCATTGATCAATTGATGGGAACACTACAAATTCATGAGCAAAGAATCAACAAGAAGACCCTAAGCTCACTAGAACAAGCTCTCCAATCCAAGCTCTCTTTAAAAGAAGAAAATGAAGACTCTCAAGGTGTAAGACCTCAAAGAGGAAGGACTTATGACGGCCATGGTAGAAGCTACAACAACCGTGGAAGAGGCTATGGAAATTGTGGAGGAAAAGGCTTTGGAAGTAGAGGAAGAGGTGGAAGAAGTCAATTTAATTTTGGAGGTGGAAGGAGCCAATTCTCAAATGGCCCAAGAGGAAGAGCAAGAGGCAACTTCACTCGCCCCTATAATCACTAAGGCTATGATAAAAGAAATGTTGAATGCTACAATTGTCACAAGTATGGGCATTATAGTAATTAATGTAGAGGAAGACCGAGCAATGAAGTTGGTGAGCAAGTAAACTTTGTTGAGAAGACTAATGATGTGGCTCCAACATTATTGTTAGCTTACAATGGAACCGATTGAGAGCAAAACAATACATGGTTTCTTGATAACGGCGCAAGCAATCATATGTGTGGCAAAAAAAAAAAAATGTTCGTTGAGTTGGATGAAGGGGTGCAAGGGTATGTCACTTTTGGCGACTTCTCCAAAGTGCCGATGAAAGGCAAAGGTAAGATTCTTATTAAACTAAAAAAATGGAACTCATGATTTTGTTTCTGATGTTTATTATGTTCCGGATATGAAAAACAATATTTTGAGCGTGGGGCAACTTTTGGAGAAGGGCTATGATATTAGCATGAAAAATCTTTATCTCACTATAAAAGACACTTGTAATAATTTAATTGCTTGTGTGAAAATGTTCAAAAAAAAAATGTTCTCTTTGAATATACAACATGATTCTATTAAATGTCTGACTTCCATTGTGAAAGACAAAGCTTGGTTATGGCACCTAAGGTTTGGGCATCTCAACTTTGGTGGTTTGAATCTCTTGTCAAAGAGGAATATGGTGAAAGGGTTGCCGGTTATTGAACATCCAAATCAGATTTACGAGGGGTGTATTCTTGGCAAGCACAATAGAATGAATTTTTCAAAAGAATCAAGATGGAGAGCCTCAAAGCCCTTAGACCTTGTGCATACCGATGTTTGTGGTCCCTTGAAGCCAATGTCAAATGGGAAAAATAGATACTTTCGCACCTTTATTGATGACTTTAGCAGGAAGACATGAGTATATTTTTTAATGAGGAAGTCTGAAGTATTTACTGTTTTTAAAGAGTTTAAAACTCTTGTGCAGAAGCAAAGTGGCTATGAACTTAAAATCCTAAGGTCCGATAAAGGGGGTGAATATACTCTGATCCTTTTGAAGACAAGTGCAGGGAGCATGGAATTGTGCATCAGTTTATGCCATCATACACGCCACAGCTGAATGGAGTCGCTGAAAGAAAAAATAGAACAATCTTGGACATGGCAAGAAGCATGTTAAAAGGGAAAAAGATGTCTAGGGAATTTTGGGCAGAAGCTGTTGCATGTGCAGTGTACTTGTTGAATCGATGTCCAACTAAAAGTGTTCACTTGAAAATGCCAGAAGATGCTTGGAGCTCATTCAAGCCAAGTGTTGCTCATCTTAAAGTTTTTGGGTGTGTTGCCTATGCCAAAATTCGAGAAGAAAAAAGAACGAAGCTTGATGACAAAGGTGAGAAATGCATTTTCCTTGGGTATGGTGAACAAACAAAGGGCTATAAATTGTACAATCCAATTTCAAAGAACGTTTTTGTGAGTAGAGATGTTATTTTTGAAGAAGATGGCATGTGGGATTGGACAGAAAAAGAAACCACTCATGTTGAGCTTGAACTTGAAGAAGATGAGGAAGAAGCCACTGAAGTTCAAAGAGAGCCACAAACACCTCCTCGTGGGTCACCTCCATTATCACCTTCATCATGTCCATCATCTTCATCATTGGAAGGGAGCTCAAGTGAAAGGCCACGAAAAACAAGAAGTTTGAGAGAGATTTATGAAGCCACAGAAAATGATGAAAGCAATTTGAATTTCTTTGTTTCTTTATGGATTGTGATCCTATATGCTTTGAAGAATCTATTCAAGAAGCAAAGTGGAAAAAGGCCATGGATGGAGAAATGAAGGCAATTGAGAAAAATGAAACATGGGAGTTGGCTATCTTGCCTCAAGGCCACAAAGAAATTAGTGTGAAGTGGGTCTACAAGACTAAAAAGAATGCACATGGAGATGTTCAAAGATACAAAGCAAGACTAGTAGTTAAAGGCTACAAGCAAAGAGCTGGGATTGATTTTAGAGAGGTGTTTTCTCCTGTTGCTCGTTTGGAAACCATTAGATTGTTGATTTCTTTAGTTGCCCAACACAAATGGAGGATTTATCAACTTGATGTCAAATCTGCATTTTTGAATGGCATTCTTGAGGAAGAGATTTATGTTGAACAATCCTTGGGGTATGTCAAAGAAGGCTTTGAAGATAAAGTTTATAAGTTGAAAAAGGCTATCTTTATGGGCTAAAGCAATCTCTACGTGCATGGAATGCAAGGATTGACAAGTATTTTCTTGAAAATGGGTTTGAAAAGTGTCCCTATGAGCATGCTTTGTATTTGAAGGTAGATGATGATGGGAGTACCTTGTTTGTATGCCTTCATGTTGATGATTTGATTTTTACCGACAACAACCCAACCATGTTTGATGCATTCAAGAAAAGTATGATTAGAGAATTTGAAATGACCGATATTGGGTTGATGTCTCACTTTCTTGGCATTGAGGTGGTGCAAATGGAAGATGGGATATTCATTTCTCAAAGTGGATATGCAAAGGAGATTCTTAAAAGGTTTGAAATAGAGTCTTGCAACCTGATAAATACCCCCATTGAAAGTGGTTTGGAATTGAAAAAGCATTCCGGTGCTAGTGGTGTGGACTCTACATATTTCAAGAGTTTAGTTGGAAGCCTTCGGTATCTCACTTGCACAAGACCAGTTATACTTTATGGAGTTGGCTTAATTAATTAGTAGATACATGGAAGCACCTGACCAATCACATCTCAAGGCAGCTAAAAGGATTCTTCGCTACATTAAAGGCACACTCAATGATGGTTTATTCTACTTATGTTCAAATGATTTTAGACTCATTGGCTACATGGATAGTGATTGGGGAAGAGACGTGGATGAAAGGAAAAACACATCAGGTTATGTTTTCTTTATGGGAAATGAGGCATTTACTTGGTCCTCTAAGAAGCAACCAATTGTTACTTTGTCAACTTGTGAAGCAGAATATGTGGCAGCAAACTCTACTGTATGTCATGCTATTTGGTTGAGAAATTTGCTAAACTACTTGAGATGTCCACAAGAAAGCCCAACTGAAATTTTTGTTGATAATCGTTCGGCAATAGCTTTGGCTAAGAACCCCGTGTATCATGAAAGAAGCAAGCATATTGATACTCGTTATCATTTTATTCGAGAACATGTAAAGGAAGGTGAAGTTGAGCTAGTTCATTGCAAGTCTCAAGATCAAGTAGCAGATATCTTTACAAAGCCATTGAAACTTGATGTGTTTGGAAGGTTGAAATGGTTGCTGGGCATGAGAACTTTTGGAAATTGGGTTTAAGGGGGGATGTTGGAAATTAAACCCAATTTATGTGGGTCCTTTTGTAAAAATAAATATGGGGTTGCCTTGCAATTATTATTATTTTATTAAGGGCTGGGTTGCAATATGTAACTTTTTGTTATTTTTCTAGTGTAAAAAATGGAAGTAGAAAGCTCTAGAATCTGCTGTAGGAAAGAAGAAGAAAAAGGGGAGCTGCTGTTCGTTGAAAGAAGAAGAAAAACAGGGGCTGTTTTGAACATGAAAAAAATGTGTTTTTTGAGAAGAAAATGAATGAAATTTGATGTGGATTTGATCTTCAAAGAGAAAAGTGGTTCATTGTAGCTTATTTTCTTATATTTGGTTGCCTTTTGTTGAGTGAATAGGTGCTGAAATTTCCAGGTTCATGCTCTATTTTCTTATGCTATGTTCTGTGTTGCTTGTTGTTGTCTTTGTGTGTGTATTCTCTTCATTTCTCCTCCAACAGTTGGCTCGCCTTTTAGAATGAAGCAGGAATGTGGCATGCTTGACCCGAACTCGTATTGGTCGCACATTCTTCTACCTACAATAATTTCTCGATCACATCAAACTGAGACGATAAGGGCACCTTCGTTAAGGTGCCCGAGTTCCTAGGGTCTTCATTAGCTGTAAGTAGTAACAGCCTGCTTTAGCTGTAAGTGGCTTTGACTGCATGAGGTTGTAATAGCTCGCTTTCTTCCTGTAGTTACGGATAGGTCCATTCCTCATGCGTAAACATAATAATTTGTATGCAAATTTTAATTGTTGAATGAATTTTAAGAATTTTAACTCATTTTCGATTTATATAAATGTATATATGTATGTATTGTGTATGTATGTGTGTATATTGATACCGTCATGTATATATGAATACTTGTATACCGTCATGTATACATGTATGCCGTCATGTATATATTAAGGTTCAATTATTATCTCGAACTCATCGTTTAAGCATACCACACAATGTATACACATATTTTGCATATTAAGTAATCATGTATACATCAAATATAGATGTATACATCATTTATACATATATAGGCATGTATCTCCAAAATTTGTTAAATGTATACATGAAATTTGTTTCTAAGATTTTTTGTATATTTATATTCATGTTGATTTTTTTTATATAAATGAAGCAATAAACATTTATTTACTTTATTTAAAAAAAAAAAAAAATTTGCTATCTGGAAATCTTGTATAGATAGCAAAATCAAAATTTGAATTTTTAAAATTAATGAATTGGCGGCAAGATTTTAGGAATTTAGATAACCACTAAATATGGAATAAATCCATATTTGATCATTTTTCAAATTTCGGATTCTTAATGAGGGGTAAAATGGTCTTTTAAAATAAACATTTGAATCATTTTAATTACTATATTTAATTCAGGACTTTTGGGCAAAGCCATCTTATACCAGGGTTCTATTGGTATAAACCCCAAAATTTTATTGATAAGTCCCCACTAGCATCATAATGAGTGCTAGCATCTCAACTAGGATGACACCCTAGAACCCAAACAATCATATGATAAATCCTTCCAATATTATTAAAAAAGAAAGAAAGAAATTTATACAATAATATCAAAGGAAAACGAAAATCTGGCAAGGTGACTTATAGAATGTCACAACCCAAAATACAAAGATGAGTAGAAAAAAAAAATCAACTAAAAAAAAAATGATAGTTAGACAATCTAGACGTATCTTTAGCCAAAACCATATCTAATGCATCCGAAGCTTCTATACACCAAGTGAATTAAGGAAAAGAGAGAGCAATATTGGCAACCTTATCAGCGCCCATATCATAGATGTCAATATATAGTTAGTTATAACTTAATTAACAAATATTTCCTTGTACGAATACATATATAGAAAAAAAATAAAATCTATATACGTATCTTCTTTAAGACTGTTGGAAAGTGATTGGAGTCTTGTAAGTCATGGTAGCATGACAATAATAATAACAACAATAATAATCAAATGTAAATAAACTATAGTACCGTACGTGTGGTTGAACTTCTTAAAAGTAATTTTTTTGCTTTTTTAAAATTAAAAATATTTGATTTCTTAAGAAAAAAATTAAACATTATCTTTTATTATTTTATATTATTTTTTTGCTTCTTTGTTTAAAATTCATACATTGCTAATTTGAAAAAAAAAAAAAAAAATTAAAAAACCACTTTTTTGCTTTTTTTTTTTTTTTCTCAAATTACTAATGTATGATTTTTTAACAAAGAGAAAAAAATCAAACATGCCTTTCTTTTTTATTTGGGAAAATTACAGTTTGGCCACCGTCTTTAAAAACTATATATAGATCATTTTTAAATTGCCCCCTGTGGTATCGATTAAAGCAATGTGGTCCCAAAAATATTAAACACCCCATTTTTATTAGTATAAATGTTTCTCAATGCTCATGTAATTGTGTTTGGACACCGCGTGGATGTTAAATTTTGCCCCATTAATTGCACGCATTTCATAAATTGATTTTCTGTTCAGGTAGATCCATCATTGTAAATGGGATGGGGTCATTGAGGTAAAATGGCAGCCATCATACCGATATGGGATGGGGTCATTAACCACCCTTAATATTGTAATCGAAATGATAAATTATTTATTGAAAGAAACAGATACAGTTGTTTTTTTTTTTTTTTTTTATTTGCAATTTGGTTACTAAATTTAGATTAATTAAATTGTGATTGTTAGGTTATTGTTCTCGAATTCAACTTGTATTAGAAAAATAAGTTAATTAATATATGCTGGAAAAACTCATTTTCCTTAGAGCATCTTCAATGGGTACATGTTATTTGATGTGTCAATATTTTAAATGGCAATAAATCATAAGTTTCATCACCCTTTCCAAAGTTAGACCCTTTTAAAGGTGGTGTTTGTATTAAGCTTATCTATGTGAGAGTGTATGTGCATCGCGCGCGCGTGTTTTACCAAAAAAATAATATTCCAATGCCTTAATGTTATATTTTGACATTTTCCACATTTTAAAGAGCAAGTATGATATGGCATAGGGCATTTTTCATTTAATTATCAAATTTGGCAGCCCATATGGGCCATTGTCAAAATTTAGCACCCCAAATGGTACACCATTAGAGCGATCTGTTTCAATGCTAATGCCAAATTTTAATAATGGTAGCTAAAATTACATGCATTGAAGATACTCTTATAGTATAAATTTAGGAAGCAGCTTAATGGCAAAAAAGTTTGAGTTGCCAAATGGTAATGATTGCCACAAGGGCACACTTACTGTTACCAAAGGCCTAGCATGGGTCGGTGGGGGTTAGGGGTTTGATTCTTATTATGGACCCAAACAATATTTTAAAAGATAAATATATGAACTCAAAACTACTTTATTCACCTAATTGGGTGATTTTTGCTAAAAACTACCTTGAATTGAGAAAGTTGAAAAACTAAATCGAAAAATTAATGTCCAGTGCAAGAGAACTTTGTTTCATTAATCCACAGTTTAAAATGAATAAACAGTACTCCAGCGTAACAAAATTTTGAGGCCTTGAAGCTTTTTAGTTCCTTCCTTCCTACAACAATACAAACTCTTGAAAACAAATTCAAAACCTTATTCGACACATTCATTGAGGACTTGCTGGTACAGAATGCAAGAATGAACGAAGAAGACTCGGGCTGGGATTGCAATTTTTCAATGTTTGAAAACAAACCAATTTACAAATAATATCAAATTGCCATTAAGACTATAATCTATTAAATTTCATTTCCCCTTTTCTATTTTTGAGGGTTTAAACCAAGAGGTTTCGCACTTGCATTGTTAAAAGACAGAGGTAGCCAATACCTATAATGCAGTGGACTCCAATAAGGACAACCAAGTCTAATTGTTACGTGATATGTCAAATTGCTAAAGAGAGCAACCTAGATCGGCGCTTCAACACTATAAAGACAGTTCGCGCCACTAAGAAGTATATCCGATGCAATAGTTTACAAGCACGCTCCCTTCAGGTTACAACAGCACAGTCACTCACTGTTATCTTTTCAAAATCTGCACATTTATCAGAAGATGGAAGCTCCACACAACACCTTACTTTGTCCAATAAACTCATAAAAAGAAACCCAAGAATAAGTATAAAAGACTCACAGCTAGAGGATGAGAAGAGAGGATGGATGAGTATATGAGTGTGATGTAGAACAGGTGGCGGAATCCTTCATGACTAGGCTAGATCAAAGGAAAGTCAAGCCTAACAGATTTTAGGCCCCATAATAATGGTTATTGCTATTTTAGGAAATTTTTGTTAAGTTAAGTTTCACAAGTCAGAATCGACTACTGTCAATTCTGCCTTGATTTAGGCCCCTAAGTATTAATAGTTTCCTTTATTATTTCAATTTTGCTATGTTTGGTAATTTTCCTAATTTTGCTTGATTCCTTGTTTAACAAGGATTAGGGTTGATTTAGTATAAATAGGCTTGTAAGCCATGAGGCAGGACACTTTTAAACCTAATAATATTCTTATTTTCTCTTGAGAGTTTTCCCTTTCCTGGTGGATTCCAGACTTTTAAGGAATATAGATGTTGGTCTTATTCCTCCATTATTTCCGACTGCGTCAATTGGTATCAGAGCAAGGAATTGCCTGGCTTGATGGCAAATAACGTAGCAGGAGAACACAACCCTAACGACGTTTGTCGTGGGATAGAAGCCTTATGGGATGCGTTTGAAGAATAACGGCAACGGTCAGATCAGCAGTTGGCAGAACTTCGCGAACTGATTGTTGGGTTGAACCTCAATGCTAACAATAGGCAACAAGTTAACAGAGATGGCGCTGGAGGATTTGCCCGAGTTCCACCTGGTGACAGAAACAGAAACGTTGTAGGACGTCCTCCCCGTCGTCAACCTGATAGTGAGAATGAGTCTGAGGAGGAAGGTGATGAGGAATATGGTGGGATTCAACCGCCAAGACGACAAAGGGACTATGACGAGTACCAATTAAAGGCAGATATTCCCAACTTTAATGGAAATTTGCATATAGAGGATTTTCTTGATTGGATCTCGGAGGTGGAGCGATTCTTTGAGATGATGGAAGTCCCAGAATTAAAGACAGTGAGGCTTGTGGCCTTCAGATTGAAAGGTGGGGCTGCAGTCTGGTGGGATCAGTTGCAGAAAAATCGATAGCGGCAGGGGAAGACACCTGTGAGGACCTGGCGTAGGATGAAACAGCTCCTATTGGAGAGATTTTTACCACCAGATTATGAACAGTATTTATTCCAACTATATCAGAATTGTTCACAGGGATCCAAATCTGTGTTTGACTACACAGCTGAATTTTTGCGACTCTCAGATCGCAATAATCTGAGTGAAACAGAAAATCAGCGGGTAGCTAGGTACCTTAATGGATTAAGGTTGTCGCTTCGAGATAAAATTGGGTTGCAGGTGTTGTGGACTGTGGAGGAAGCCCAAAACATGGCATTGAAAGCCGAGATGATGGAGCTCAGAGTTGGAACTTCTGGATTTCGGAGGAATTTCTCAGATTCCTCGTTCTCGAGTAGGGATAAGGAAAAGAGTGTCCAGCCACCGGTTCCATCGACTCAACCAAAAGGTACTGTTGGTGTTGAGAGCAGCAGTGCTAATCAGACAGCAGGTCCGGTCACCAGAGGCGCACCAAGGAACCCAAACCCAAACCCTTACCTTAGGGCTATACCGGGAAATTGTTACAGGTGTGGCAAACCTGGCCATCGCTCAAATACATGTCCTGAACGTCGACCTATAAATTTGGTGGAAGAAGGCGAAGATGACACCACCCCAGAAGATGAAGAAAAGGGAGATGACTTGTATGAAGGGGCTGAATTCGCAGAGGAGGACGGAGAAAGGGTTAACTGTGTGGTGCAACGAATGCTGTATGCGCCAAAACAGGAAAACCACAGCCAACGCAATAACATTTTTCGGTCATGTTGTACAGTCCGTCAAAAGGTTTGTGATTTGATTGTGGACAGTGGGAGTTGCGAGAATTTTGTAGCAAAAAGGCTGGTGGAACATCTGAAGTTACCAACTGAAAAACATTCCTCTCCCTATAGTATTGGCTGGATCAAGAAGGGGCCAACAGTAAAGGTAACTGAAATTTGTCGTGTCCCTATTTCTATTGGTAAAAATTACAAAGATGAAGTAATCTGTGATGTGATTGATATGGATGCTAGTCATGTGTTGTTGGGTAGACCATGGCAGTATGATGTCGATATTACCTATAGGGGTAGAGATAATACATATTTATTTACCTGGGGGTCACACAAAATTGCTATGGTCCCTCCCAAGCAACTTTCAGCACCTAACAAACCTTTTTTAGTGGAGGGACAATTTTTTTTAACCATGGCCAAGTCAGAAGCTGAATTTGCGGCAGATACTAAGGACGGAAGGGAGATTTATGCACTGGTAGTCAAGACTCTCGTGGTGGAAGGAAACAAAGCACCAGTAGTGACTGTTCCACACAAGGTACGACCACTGCTAGAGGAATTTAAAGAACTTACTTCTGAAGACTTACCCAATAGCTTGCCTCCCTTGAGAGACATTCAGCACCATATAGACCTTGCACCAGGAGCGAGCTTGCCCAATCTGCCACATTACCGAATGAGTCCGAAAGAGAATGAGATTTTGTGAGAGAAGATAGAAGAATTGCTGCAAAAAGGTTTAATACGAGAGAGCATGAGTCCGTGTGCAGTTCCTGCATTATTGACGCCAAAGAAGGATGGGAGTTGGCGCATGTGCGTGGATAGCCGAGCCATAAATAAAATAACTGTCAAATACCGGTTTCCCATTCCCCGCTTAGATGACATGTTGGACCTACTAGAAGGCTCAAAATTATTTTCAAAGCTGGATCTACGTAGTGGGTATCATCAAATCCGGGTTAAGCCTGGGGATGAATGGAAGACAGCGTTCAAAAGTAAGGATGGCTTGTATGAGTGGCTGGTCATGCCTTTCGGTCTTTCTAATGCACCCAGTACCTTCATGCGGGTTATGAACCAGGTATTGAAGCCTTTTGTTGGAAAATTTGTTGTCGTTTATTTTGATGACATTCTTATATATAGTAAGACTGAGGAAGAGCATGCAGAGCAGTTGCGAAAAGTGCTAACAGTTTTGCAGGATAGTCAATTGTTTCTTAACCTAAAAAAATGCAGCTTCATGACTAGCAGTTTATTATTTTTGGGGTACGTCGTGAGTTCGGAAGGGATTCTTGTAGACGAAGAGAAGGTTCAAGCTATCCGAGAATGGCCCGCGTCGAAAACTGTGAGTGAAGTCCGAAGCTTCCACGGTTTAGCCACTTTCTACCGCCGATTTATTCGGGATTTTAGCACTATAATGGCGCCGATCATGGATTGCATGAAGAATAGACGGTTTCTGTGGGGCAAAGAGATAGAGATGAGCTTTGTTTTAATCAAAGAGAAATTGTGCACTGCTCCAGTACTAGCTTTGCCTAATTTTGAGAAAGTCTTTGAAGTTGAGTGTGATGCTAGTGGTGTGGGAATTGGAGCTGTCCTATCCCAAGAAAAGCGACCAGTGGCATTCTTCAGTGAAAAAATAAGTGAAGCCCGCCAGAAGTGGAGTACTTATGATCAGGAGTTTTATACTGTGGTCCGAGCTTTGAAACACTGGGAACATTATCTGGTACAGAGGGAGTTTGTCTTATACACAGATCATCAAGCTTTGAAGTTTATTAATAGTCAAAAGCATTTGGATAGTATGCATGTCAGATGGGCCACTTTCCTTCAAAAATTTACTTTTGCCATTCGGCATAAGTCCGGGGACTTGAATAGAGTTGCAGATGCATTGAGTCAGCGTGCCAACCTGCTTATGACAATGACTCAAGAGGTTGTTGGCTTTGACTGTTTGAAGGAATTATATGAGGAGGATGAAGACTTCAAGGAAATTTGGTCAAAGTGTATTGAGAAGCAGCAAGTCAGTGATTTTCTTGAAAATGATGGCTATTTATTTCGTGGGAACCGCTTGTGTATTCCTAAGACCTCCTTACGAGAGAAGTTAATTCGTGACTTGCATGGGGGAGGATTAAGCGGACACTTGGGCAGAGACAATACAATGGCTAGCTTGGAGGAGCGGTATTTCTGGCCCCAATTGAAACGAGATGTTGGAAATTTTGTGAAGAGATGCTATATCTATCAGGTGTCCAAAGGTCAGTCACAAAATACTGGTCTGTATACGCCTTTACCAGTTCCTGGTAACATTTGGGAGGACTTGTCTATGGATTTTGTTTTGGGTCTCCCTCGCACCCAGCGAGTAGTGGATTCGGTATTTGTAGTCGTTGATAGATTCTCTAAGATGTCTCACTTCATCCCTTGCCGGAAGACCTCGGATGCTTCGCATATAGCCCGATTATTTTTTCGAGAGATAGTCCGCCTACATGGAGTACCTCAATCGATTACTTCTGATCGTGACACAAAGTTTCTTAGCCATTTTTGGATGACTTTGTGGAAGATGTTTGATACCTCCTTGAAGCGTAGTACTACTGCACATCCACAGACCGATGGACAAACAGAGGTTACAAATCGAACTTTGGGAAATCTGATTCGTTGTATTTGTGGAGATAAGCCAAA
The DNA here is from genome assembly GCA_017140935.1 of Hamamelis virginiana. NCBI lineage: Eukaryota > Viridiplantae > Streptophyta > Magnoliopsida > Saxifragales > Hamamelidaceae > Hamamelis > Hamamelis virginiana. Next base: position 11,205 of record JAESVK010001426.1, on the reverse strand, counting down.
ACAGTGGAACTATGCACTACCCCAAGCCGAGTTTGCCTACAACAATGCTGTGCATAGTGCTACAGGAAAATCCCCTTTTGCAATGGTATATGTGAATCCACCAAAGCATGCTGTGGATCTGGTGCGGTTACCAAGGGGTCCGGGTTTTAGTATCGCAGCAAAGACCATGGCTGCACAGGCTCAGGCGGTGCAGGCAGAAGTGCGACAGAGGCTAGACGAAACCAATGCTAAATATAAGGCTGCTGCAGACAAGCACAGGCGCCTTAAGTTATTTAAAGAAGGAGACTCAGTGATGGTTTTCTTGCGCAAAGAGAGGTTTCCAATCGGGACTTACAACAAATTGAAACCAAAGAAATATGGTCCATACAAGATTTTGAAGAAGATCAACGATAATGCTTATGTGATTAATTTGCCTGAAGACATGGGGATTTCCAAGTCTTTTAATGTTGCAGATTTGTTCGAGTATCATGCCGAAGAGTCTCTCTATCCTGAGCCTAACTCGAGGTCGAGTTCTTTTCAAGTGGAGGGGACTGATGTAGAACAGGTGGCGGAATCCTTCATGACTAGGCTGGATCAAAGGAAAGTCAAGCCTAACATATTTTAGGCCCCATAATAATGGTTATTGCTATTTTAGGAAATTTTTGTTAAGTTAAGTTTCACAAGTCAGAATCGACTACTGTCAATTCTGCCTTGATTTACGCCCCTAAGTATTAGTAGTTTCCTTTATTATTTCAATTTTGCTATGTTTGGTAATTTTCCTAATTTTGCTTGATTCCTTGTTTAACAAGGATTAGGGTTGATTTAGTATAAATATGCTTGTAAGCCATGAGGCAGGACACTTTTAAACCTAATAATATTCTTATTTTCTCTTGAGAGTTTTCCCTTTCCTGGTGGATTCCAGACTTTTAAGGAATATAGACGTTGGTCTTATTCCTCCATTATTTCCGACTGCGTCAGAGTGTGTAAAAATATATTGGAATAACCTTCTATTTATAGGTGTAGAAGTTGTAACTCATTATGATGGAACTATGATGATAGAATTAAAGTTTCATCATAATATCAAATGAAAGGTTATGTAGGTACGTTACATAAAAAATTTGACCAACAAATTGTAACCCCCATGATATAAATTATATATTTTTTTATTAAAATATCCAACACAAGGACCTTTAAGACAAGATTTGTATCCTTAAATAGTAGCAATCAACAATTCAACTGCAGGTGTATCATTGATCTTGATCAATTGGTCAACTTGCTGATCGATGATAGGTGCACCCTATAGCAAAAAGAAAGTCTTGAGTGGGGCCATTCTTAATATACTTCAAAGCAAAAAAAAAAAAAAAAATGGCACTAGTTTGCCTCATCGACCAATTTTGGAGCAAAAAACAGATACTCAGTTAACTTGATGGTTTGAAGAAGGGTTCTTGATGCAGACCGCATTGGGCTTGTGGCCCAAGATTTTATGGAGCAGTCGGACAGACATAAGGGGCCTAAACAGAGTTGGGTAGTAGGGGCGACATTGGGGTAAAATAAAAAAACAGACCAGTAGGATTGAAAATTGTTGGCGACAGGATTTAGCGAAAATTGGTAGTTTGAATTGAAACGGCGAGTCGGTCATAACACATGCCTTCAGCCCTGACGTACGCTACTTTTTGCCCAAATTCTTTCATTTAGGCCTTCAATTAAGCAATATTGCTATTTATGGAAAGATTTCGCTCGTCAATTACTTTTCCTACAGATGTTTGTTTGACGAACCATTGACTTCGGAGTGATCCTTAGAAACTATATTAGCATATTTTGGCTTTATTTTGCATATTTCAAATTTTGGAAAAATTCCTTTTTATTCAGCTTTTCCCTATTTCGGTTGGACTAGGGTTTCTAAGGTTAATTCTAGTATAAATATGCTTATAGTCGTCTTGGCAAATCAATTTATGAATTAATAAGAATTTTCTAAGAGTTTACTCTTTTTCCTAGCTTTCAGTATTCTTTTAAATCACCGAACTCTAGATGCCCATCAATCTTGTTATTTTCTATTAGAAAATCAACAAGTTTCGTGGATGTCCTTAGTCTGTAGTATTGTCTTAGATAATCAACACGTTCAAAGGAATTTATCTTGGTTTGGTGTATTTCTAAATAGGGTTGTTTACCCATAGGTCCCTTTTACATATTTTGTTTACCCAACAGTCCTCTCATCTTTTCACTCTACTCAAAAGTCCTACATTTTTTTTTTACCCAAAAGTCCTACCCCTCACCTCATCTCTCCAGTTTCCCTCTCTCTTTTTCTATCTCCCTCACTTGTTTGCATTTAATTGCTTCATAAATCATAGCTCTTCCATTTTTTTCATGTTCTAGGTGCAAAGTTGGTTCCAAAATCAGCATCTAAACTGCCCATCAAAAGTTACTTCTTCGCCTAATGCCTCTAAGAAATTGTCTATTCTCCCAAAAGTTTGCACTTAAAATAAAGCGCATGGAAGTCCTTAAATGCCAAAAGGTTCTTTGTTTCTTGATATTATTTTTTATGCTGCTAAACATTAGACAAAATTCTGATAAATATTTGTTTATATGATTTTCAATACCACCAAAGATTAGATGAGATAGTTACAAATTTTTGTTTATCAATAGTCTTTCAAATGAATTAGATTCTTACGCTCATTTGGTGGTCCATTAGTAGATAGTTTTCATTTACATTGCAAAAGTATACTTGTATGTGTTGGAACAATGAGGGATCCTTCTTGTCACCTCATTACAAGCTCAACTCTTCTTTTTTGTTATGCCCTAAATGTTATCTGAGATTATTGCTTATGTATTTTTTTGCCACTTCTACCCTTCTATATCCTATTAGATGCCAGTGATTGATTTGCTTCCCAATGTGGCAAGCTTGGAGACTGGTTGACCAACAAGCTTGATGAGTGTAAATCCTGGATTTGACTGGGTAGTGTTCCTGAGTTGTACGTGACTCTTTGTTTGGCCTTGCACACACTGTATTAGTTTATGTCTCCATTAACGCACAAAAGTATTGGATCTAATCTGGTTTTGTTTACATGTCTACAAATGTTTGCTTTTTCTAGCTTTTTTTGTTTTTGACCAATAAACAATTCCCAAGTTTCTTGTACTCTCCATTCCTGCTTTTGTTTCTCTGTTTAGCAACCGTCAGATTTGATTCATTGACGCACACTAAGTTTATGGTACAGACTACAGTTTTGCTATGTGCTTTTTGGAGAAAATTCCCAAATTTTAATGATGTTTTTCCAAAGCAGGAGAAAAGGTCCCAGATCTATTGGAGTTGGAATTTGAGGCTAGGTCATCAAAAGACGGGGCATGGTAAGCATAAAAATAGCAAGCAAGATAGGTGTTGGTTATCTTCTTCAATTTGAACTATCTATTTGCATACCCTTATTATTGTGGATGGGTTCTATGATACCTGACTCTCTTTTTTATTACAATATTGCAGTTGGCTTTCTTCTTGGAATAGGCTTCTTCGCAATAAAAGGCTTTGCAACGGAATAGGGGAGCCTATTTTGAGACAAATTCTGTCATTAGCTTTCCTGTACATTTGACCATTTTTTTTTTTTTTTTTTTGTAAATGTTGTTCAATTGTTGGGTCTTTCAAAATGTATGTCAAAGAATAATTTAAAATTATGAATAAAGGTTTCCATTTTTGTATGGTTGAGAATCATTTAAAATTAGGTCTTTCAAAATTTTTCTAATAATTTTATTCCACTAATAATTTTATTTTTTATTTTTTTGCTAAAATTTTTAGCAAGGGTCGTTGATCCTCACTAAAGGTATGTTGATCATTGCTAAAGAGTCTGTTTTAGTAAGGGTAATTGTCCTTGCTAAAGGTTTTAGCCACGGTATGCTTAAGTAATGCTTAATGAGGGTCTGCTGATCCTAACTAAAGGTTTTAGGAATCCAAAATTGAGTTTTAGTAAGGATTGTCGACCCTTGCTAAAGACAATTTTTCTTGTAGTGAATAAATTTAAATTTGTTGTCATAATTGTTTATTATTTTGATGACATGCAAGTATTTGCGACAATACTTTTTGTCGGAAAAATTGTGTGAAATGGTATATTTTATTGGTATTTGTGACAATTTTTTTATCAGATTTGTGACAAAATTACAAATTTTTAGCAACAAAAACAATTTGTCATTAAATCAAATATTCGGCAACAAATATAAGTTTGTCGCTAATAGGTTACAATTTGGGACTTATATAATTTCGTTGCTAATATATTACTCTTTTTTTCGCTAATAAATTTGTTGCAAAAAGTTTGTATTTGGTGATAATTATTAATTTGTCACTAATGATATAGTTTTCACAACGATTAAAAAGTGTCGCTAAAAATTTACCTATTTGTCGCCAATAATTTTATCGCTAATAGTATGCTTTTTGGGACACCAACAATTTGTCACTAATAGTTTATTTTTGGTGACAATACCTAACTTTTGTCGCTATATAATTATTGTGATGAGCTTATAGCGACAACTTGATGACGAACTCATTTTTGCCAAATGATTATTTGCAACGAATTTGAAACTTTTTGCGACAAAAGAATTTGCCGCAAAAGAGCCAATTTGTTGCAGTGGGAATGTCCGATCTGCTTCTTCTCCCATTTGCTTCTACTCTTATGATTCGGTTGCCTACGATGAAAAGCCATCGGAGCTGGAATATGAAAAATTGGAAGTTGTACTAAAAAATAGAGCATCATTATCATACTGCAATTTCTTTCTAATTCAGGCAACGGATATTTTCTTTCTTTATGTAATTGCATTTTTGTAGGCTCTGAATCTCTTCTTTCTCTGTGTAATCACATTGTTGTAAGCTATGCAGAGAGAGAGAGAGAGAGAGAGAGAGAGAGGAAAGGTGATGAAAATGCAAGAGATAAATGGGAAACTGATCGATTTCATCAGTTTGTAAAAAATCAATTTGAATATTTAATGAACTGGTCGATTTTGTAAAGTTTTTCTTGACTCTGTTCTGATCAATTATGTTTAGTCCAATTTGATCACTTCGTAAGAAAATAACTTATTTGATTAGTTTCTTAAAGAGATATATGATTAATTTGATCAGTTTATTTTTACTTTGATTTGGTTTTGTATGTATACATATATGATTGTTTTGAACATTTCATTTGATTAGTTTGTAAAGGAAACTGATCGATTTGATTTTGTAATTTCTTTGGGATTTTCATATTTAGGGCTTTCAAACCATACATTTGCTTGAGAACATGAATCTAGAAAGGAATAGATAGATTTGATCAGTTTCTAAAAAATCATTTTGAATGTTTACATAAACTAATCGATTTTGTAAAGTTTTTTTAATCTGCTTTGATCATTTTCTAGGAAAAGGACTAATTTGATCAATTTCTTAAAAATATATATGATTTGATCAGTTTCTAAATAATCATTTTGAATGTTTACCGAAAGTAATTGATTTTGTAAAGTTTTTTGAATATGCTTTGATCACTTTGTAGGAAAAGAACTGGTTTGATCAATTTCTTAAAAATATATATGATTTGATCAATTTATTTGTACTTTGTTTTGATTTTGTATGTATACATGATTGTTTTGATCATTTCATTTGATTAGTTTGTAAAAGAAATGATCAGTTCACTCTATTTTAGTTGTAACTAAATGAGTAAGACTAATCAGTTTAGATTAACAAATATTAAGTAAAACTAATCGAGTTTCATTTTATATTTTACCAAGCACTTTATTTACCAATTCAATCATATCTTTTGAGTTTCAAATGAAAACTGACTTGATTCATAATTTTTTTTCTATGATTTTAATATTTAGTGCTTTCAAACCAGTTAGGATTGTTTTAAATCATGATAACACAACACTTTTTCAAAATCTGACAAAAAACTGATGCGAAAATGCATCAGTTTTCATATGCATGTTTTAGTTTTTTAAGAATCCATCATATTAATGAGAAACACATCAATTTGTTTTTTAGTTTTGCAAAAACTGATTCATTTGCAGGGAACTAATGCATTTGAATAAGTTTTCGAAGGTGGCTTTTTAAGGAAACTTTTTTGTTTTAATTTTTGTTTTAATTTTTGTTTTTTTGTTTTATTTTTGTTTTATTATTTTATAAAACTAAAGAAAAAATGCATCAATTTTCATAGGCATGCTTCAGTTTTATAAGAATATATCACTTGAACGAGAAATGCATTAGTTTCTTTTTTGATTTTGTAGAAACTGATTCATTTGCAAGAAATTGATGCATTTGAATCAATTTTCGAAGTTGGGGTGTTTACCCATAGGTCTTATTTATAAGTTTTGTTTACCCAAAAATCCCACCATCTTTTCACTTTACCCAAAAATCCTTTTTAATAAGAAGCGCATCAGTTTGTTATTTGATTTAGCAGAAACTGATCATTTTGCGGAAAACTGATGCATAGATAAGTTTTTTGGACTTTGGGGTTGTTAAATGAGTGAAAAGTATATTAAATGTGTTAACCTAATCAATGTACAAAGCAAGCCTTATATAGGCAATAGGAAGCTATACAGTATATGGTAACTATATACGGTAAATGGTAAATATACATTTACATCCCCCCTCAAACTCAAGGTGGTGGAAGAGAAACCAGCTTGAGTTTGTCAATCAGATCCTGAAAGCGTCCAAAGGATGAGCCTTGGTGAAAATATCTGCAACTTGATTAGTGGACGAAACAGGAAGAAGATGCATAGTTCCTTGGCCAATATGCACAGGAAGAAGATGCTCTGATACCATGTTAGAAACTAGGATCCAACTCAATAACTTAAGTTACGAAGTGGAGGGTCTATAGAACTTATTAACCAAGCTTGGGTGGTGTGAGAAACTGATATGGGACAAATCTTTCAACACTCCCCCTCGCGTATAGCCCGAATGTATGTGGACGATGAAACTTTGAGCCAAAGATTTGGCAGGCCTAGGAGTTTCTGGATAAAAAGGCCCCCCGAGCATTGAGACATAGGATAGATACCGCATACAGCCCGGGTTGTATGCGGGTGGACGAAACCCTGAGCCTGAGAATTGGTGACACATGCGTTGGCGGTAAAAAGGGCTCTGGGCAGTGATACGGGAGTGAAGGGAATGAAAAATATGAGCCCACCCAAGACCTAGCTCTGATACCATGTTAAATGAGAGAAAAGTACATTAAATGTGTTAACCTAATCAATGTACAAAGCAAGCCTTAAATAGGCAATAGGAAGCTATACATCATATGGTAACTATATACGGTAAATGGTAAATATACATTAACATGGGTAAAATAAAACTTAAATTTGGACTTTTGGGTAAAGTGAAAAGATGATGATACTTTTGGGTAAAAAAGAACTCAAAATGGAACTTTTAGGAAACTAATGTAATTTTTTTTTTTATAAAACTGATATAAAATGATAAGTTTTTATAGGCATGCTTCAATTTTATAAGAAATTATTAGTTTAATGAAAAATGCATTAGTTAATTTTTTGGTTTTTTTAAAACTCGTGCATTTTAAGAAACTGATGCATTCTATCTTGGGACTTTTGGTAAAGTGAAAAGATGATTGGACTTTTGGGTAAAAAGAAGAGCATTGCTACAGGTCCCATACCAATTCTCATTTTTTCAATTCCCGTTTGATGTGGCAACATGGTTTGGATATGCTACGCAAGCAATTTTGACTGTCAACCTTGGTGTATTTTCATTGTCAACCTTAGCTGTATTTTCATTGTCAACCTTGCTGTATTTTGACTGTCATATTTTCACTGTATTGGGAGTCGTCACGGGCAATGAATTAGTCTTTTTTTATTTTCACTATCTTTTTTGGATTTTTACCGTGGTCTTTTTTTGGTTTTCACTATTAGTCTCATATATATATATATATATATATATATATATATATAGTTTTCATTGGTTGAGAGTAAAGAAGAAGGAGGATTTTTTAATTGTGATTCTTTTTTTTACTGTGGTTTTTTTTGTTTGTTTTGGTTTTGGTTTTGGTTTTCATTGACAGTAAAGAAGAAGAGGAGGAGGAGGAGGAGGAGGAAGACAGAGAAGAAGATTACTGTTTTTTAGGGTAAAAATAGCATTTTTCTTTCTTTTTTTTTTTTAATAAAAAATAGTAAAAACTCACATTAAAAATCCAAAAATAGACAGTGAAAATACACCCAAGACACTGAAGATACAAGGACAGTGAAAATACACTTCAGGACAGTGAAAATACAAGGACAATAAAAAAAAAAAAAACAAAAAAACAAAAAAAAACAAAAAAAACTTCAGGATAGTGTAAATAGAAGGGAGTAAAAATAAAAATACACTTCAGGACAGTGAAAATAGAAGACAGTAAAAATACACCATTAAAGATGGTTAATGTGATCCTAGAACATCCCAAATTATGTTGACAAATAGGACAGGAAGGCCTAATGCGGGAAAAGTTACGGTAAAAGTGGCATTTTCCAAAAAAGAACTCAAATTCTACACATACACACATGAACTCGTGCAGTTATGCAAATGCAACAGTTATGCAAATGCAAAAAATGAATCATTAACCACTTCTCTAGAGTTGAAAAGAAGATAGCAAGAAAATAGGTGGAACCGAAAAACAGAGGACTCTTTGAAGCAAAATTCTATACCTTTTATAGAAGTTATTTTACAGATAATATTTAGAAAGAAACTCAAAACTGTTTTTCATTTCAAACTCAAATGCAAGGTTGGCACAATTTTCTGAAGCAAGTTTTTATTTTCCATCCACTGTAACCATCAATGTTTGAAAGTAGCTGTGATCTTTGAGAGGCAAGAGACTATCTCACAATATGGTGCCCAAACAATTAAACTCATTGACAAGCTAAAGAATACATATAGAAATAATGTGTCAAATTATTAAATATTGTTGGAAGTTCAAGGAAGCGCTAAAACAGTTTCTTGATCAAATAAGTTTTAGAATATTAGCACAGCAGAAAAGAGTATGATATAGAAACATCATGTGCTTTGGATTAATACAGCATGTAGTGTATTTTGAATACAGTCCTAAAAGAGTACAAAAATCAATCACCCTGAAATTAAAAATGATCTGTAAAATTAGATACTGCTACGAGCGTCTACAGCAAGCTCTTTAAAAATGGTTCCTTAAGTATGAAGCAACTCTTGCTCTGCTATTTAGGACTAATATTAGTTCATAATTCAATGATGTAGACATTCTGAATAAAAAGCCCAACAAGGAAAGGTTCATTACTTTTCAGGAGCTGGAAAGGCTTTTGGAGTTCCATAAAATATCAGAACTATTATTGCGTATATGCATCTTGTTCAACAATGATCTCATAAACCAACATCATGGCCTGTATGTCTCGAACAAATTGCACAGTTGAATATCATCTGGTTAGGAATATATAATAGAAGAAAATTTTGAATTTTGAATTCATGGATTTATGTAGCATAGATAACGAACAAAAGAAAACTAGAACTTCCTCTCTAAAACGCATTTGGAAGTACATGATTTCATGAGGGAGAGCAATTTTTATTTTCTAAAGCAAGAAACTACTTTGAAAATGCTACCCCAAAGAGCCATATTTCGTCTCAAATAGTAGTATAACACTAACGATGCTATTGAATTTTTGGAAAGTATCTTCCCTCTAGTTTCAAATACATAATCAAAATCAGATTTCCCCAAAATTAATTGAAAAATATTATTTATAATTAGAGAAAAATGTGGACAAGCTTACCCTCGGAAAATCTATGACAAATAGAAGTATCAAAGTATGTAGAGAGACAACATAATGTTTTATGATGCAAAGCTGTTGTTGATTGTAGAATTAGACCTTTTCTCAAGTACCATCATTAGTTACTCTATTGTATAAGAAATAGTATGTCTCCCCTGGTAATGAACATTTTTCAAAAACTCCAGTGAGATCTGTTATAACTAACACAGATGAACCCAAACTAAGTAAGCAGATATTCAAAAGGAAGGGGCAGATCTCATTATTTACAAGAAAGCATGTTCAATTAATGAAATTGAATATTATTGTTGGTCAAATTCTCAACTAGTAACATAGTAGAAGGATTGAAACAAAAGCGGGGAAAAAAAATGCTACTCAAACATTGCCACTAGCGAGCAAACTTTACAGGGACAATGCAAAATGGGCTTTTCTTGTCAGAAATTACAGGAAATTAGTGTGAATAGAAATTAAGAGATGGCAATCCTAGTGCTCATGGAAAGAAGGATACTAGTAAGAATAGAGATTATTACCTTTTTGTCAATTGATTCTTTTGTTATGACTGGGGTTACCTCACTTCTGCATCAAAAGATAAAACAAGTTAGAAAGTGGCCAAATTGTATAACTAGTGGAGAAATGGATGAAGAAATAGAATAGTAATATTGTGTGATTGTGTATGAAGGATTGAGAAATACAAACCATTGAATTCCTACAATCCCAAATTTCTGGGATTGTAAATATAGCCCATTAATCAAAATCTCTGGGATGTGAGCAATCTTTGGCGAAACCTTATCCCTTTGATGTGTTTCCGGCAAGTGGCGACAGTTAAAAATGGTCAGATCCTGTAATGCAGTGAGACAACGCATCGTTTCTGGAATAGACTTTAATTCGCAACAGTTGTGAATTTCAAGTTGCTGAAGTGATGTCACATTTCCAAGCCAGTCTGGCAAACACACCAAACCTTGACAAAACAAAATTTGTAGATTTTTCAGTGCGGTAGTGTGTAGCAGCAATTTAGGGAGGGAATCCAACTTGGGAAGATCCGAAATTTTGAAGGAACGAAGGGTTGTAAGGACAGGAATATCATTATCCTCATCTGAAAAATTAAGCTCTGGGCAGTTCCAAATCGCCAGGTTCTCCAATGCAGTGAGGCGTCGTAGCCCTTGTGGCAGAGATGTTAATATTTGGAAGCTACGTATATAAAATGAGTGAAGTGATGTAATGTTTTCCATCGAGTCTAACCAATTTACTAAACTATCACAGGAATGGATGTGCAGCTCTAACTTTGTAGCATGTTGAAGCCCCTTGGGCAGAGACGATAACTTAGGTAGATTCTCCAGTTCCAGCGAGCGCAGCTTCCTACAGCTTTGCAGATCATCCTCATCCTCCTCTGGAAAATCAAGCGCCTTGCCTTTCAAATCGTTTGGCATATGGGGTGTTTCTCGTGATAGAGACTCGAGTTGAGCACAATCCCTAATCAACAGGCGATCCAGAGAAGTGAAATTTTCCAACCATCCCTGCGGTAGA
>JAESVK010001425.1:0-16069 GCA_017140935.1 Hamamelis virginiana | reverse complement strand
CCCAATGAAGAGAAAAAGAAAGAGAAGAGGAGGAGCTGCTGCTGTTAGTCGTTGGTGTTTCCTCTAATTATTTATTAAATGAATGTGAAAGTGCTTCAATGTTCTTGAAGGCACTTGAACTGTTCGTGGCATGGCTCAAAAATCTTACTATTGTTAAAACTACCATGGTACAACTAAACCCAAAAGTCAATTTCAAAGAAGTTTATTTAATTTGAAAAACGGCGCCCTGCACAAACTATGACATCAATAGCAGTCCAAGCTTCTTCACTTTTTGTACCATCTTCGTATCTTCTTGTCTTCTGCATCTTTGCATGGAGTGCTACTTCATTCTAAGCTTGGCTTGACTCACACTGAACCCTTATAGAAGACACACAAGAGGAAGGACTCAAAATACAATGCCCAAGCCTATTTCAAACAGTCACAAGGCCTCATACTCCCCTATCCTTAAAGCCCAGCCTTTTTTATTTTACTGGCCAAAAGAGACTTATTGGATTAAAGAGCATTACAATAGCCACCAAACAAACCAAACCTCCCAATACCAACTCAGGCCAAAAAGTTTAATGCAAAAAGTCAAAAAAAAACTTTTATAAAACTTTTATAAATTTAAAAACCTCAAAGTAAAATAGATACATTTCTTCCAAAAAAAAAACTTAAAGGGTCGATCATGGCTCCTTATCTCCAAGAAGGTGGATGTCTACATCAAAAATCATAACAGTATGCTCTGGAAAATATAATTCTTGGGAAAAGCCCCAACCAGAGATTTGAGGCAAATCAACATCAACATCATCGCCATCACTGTCACCACCAACCACCAGGGTAGTTTCATTGGAGGCGGAATTGTACGGTATCTCATTGACATCGATATCGTTTGATTGGATACCCTTTCCCTCAAATTGATCATATAGGTGGACCCCACACTTCTTCACAATATATTCTTTATATCTAGGACGGATTACAATCTCTAAGTTATCCCCACTCCTCAATACAAGGCCTCCACAACGAATCACACACATGCTATCGATAGTATTATAGGCATAAATAATGCATACATCAAGCACCGCATCCTCAAAATACCGAGGCACTTCCAGAGATAGTGAAGAACCCATGGACTGATGGTGAAATCGGCTGGGAATCTCACTTCCATTTAAAAATACACAGCCAGGAGTCTGCATGGGAAGCATGATTCTAATTAAAATTACATTTGATGGATGGTGGTGGGGGTTGTAACTCTTAAGCCACTTAGGCTCCTCTCTAGTAAGCCCAGTCATGCTTAATTAATTGCTTAGTGATCAAGAATTGGTTAACTAACTAATTAACAAAACACTACCCATCCACCGTATTGTTGTATAGGGTAGGCCGGTTCACTTGCACTTCGTTGTGCATCACAGTCTATCTGTATCCGCATCACAGTCTGTCCGTATCCATTTGCATTGGTACGTGCACATTACGAATAGCTGTGATGCACGATGAAGCCCAACTGAACCAAATAAATATATAAGAATCTATTATAAGCTAAGGTACACCTTATGCAACGTTGGATAAGGTGACCTTCGTAGGACCAGTTACAAAATAGATTTTAAAAAACCAACCATTAGATTAGATACCCTTTTTATATGTCATACATACCAAAAATCACAGTTATCCAATAGTTAGTTTTTGCTTTAATCCTTAATTCTTATGTATGTCATGCATGTCAAAAATCACAATAATTCAAACATCAATTTGCAAAAAAATGTCCAGGTATTCACGGTGATACTTGGCATGCGGGGCACATATATGAAGGTGTCTAATTCAATGTTAATTTTTTAAAATCTATTTTGCAATTGGTCCTATGCAAATAATTACGTGACGTAATTTTGCAATTAGCTCGCTGTGATTTTTGCAGTATATGACATATATAAGTACAGTATCTAATCCAACAGTCAGTTTTTCAAAATATGCATCATACAATAGTCTATGTGTTTCATGTGGACATAAGTTGATATCAGTGTATACCAATACTTTTACCAATAGTTTTACCAGTGGTTTGCAAAACTCAATGTGAGAGTTAAATTTTGAGAAACTTACCATTGGATTAAATGTTCATCTCATACACTTCATGTCTACAAAATATCAAGTCCATCGGAGATTAATAGCTACTTCATCAATAATTGTGACAAATTGTGATATTTTCTATTAACTAGAAATGTGACTTTATGAATCGAATGGCTACTAGTGTTCGATTAACTTGACTTTTTGCAGGCATGATATTTATAAGTAGGATATTTAATTCAACGGTAAGTTTCTCAAAATACAATCGTTACATTGAGATTTTGCAAATTATTGGTAAATCTATTAGTATACGGATCCTGTCCCTATATATTTATATATATATGAGTAATGCTATTTCACCCACCTTTTTCCACCCACTTTAGTTGGCATTTGATGTGTAGTTCACAACAACAATTGTAATATTTTTATTTTTTTAACATCATAAAAGTCATTGGTCCAGCCAGGTGAGGTGGCCGTCTATAAAAAGTGGATGAAGTAGCATATATATATATATATCATCTTTTAACTGGATGATGTATTTATTGGATTTAAACCATCTAATGTTTAGGTGGTGAGCATCTATGTAAGACATTTTTTTTGGTTGTGAAAATGATAACATAGACAAGAAGGCTAAAAACTCATCTAATAGACATGATGTAATAATGCTGTTTTTTTCTAAAGAAAAAACTGAAATGGTGGAAAATTGTTTCTCAATTAACCATATACCTTAATAAGGCTCACTAGAGGAGCCAAAACCCATCAGAGAGAGAGAGAGAGAGAGAGAGAGAGAGACCTGTGGCATAGTCTCCTTCAAAGTGCTCGCTAGAATACTGTTGCACCCTCGAACGTCTATATTTAAATCATAAATCAACTCCTCCAAGCCAGGAATCACAATTAATTTCGGGCAATTCATAAGATCTAGACATGCAGAGTATTGTAATTTTGACACATTTGGTAATCTTTCCAAAGATATGCAATTTATTGCACTCAAATGCCACAAACTTGGTGGTAGCTCCGGAAGTGATTGAAGGCTTGTACAATAATCCAACGCTAGATTCCCAAGCTTAGGAAGGTTACTAAAGCAAACTGGTAAGCTACGAAAATTGTTGCAATATGTTGCGCTCAAAACCTTCAAACTTGCTGGTAGTTCTCGAACTGATAGAAGCCTTGTACAGTAATTCAACTCTAGCTTCTCAAGCTTAGAAAGCTTACTAATGCTAGCCGGTAGGCTACAAAAGTTGTTGCCACTTAGATCCAAATTCTCTAAAGAAGATAGGCTCCAAATGTCCTTTGGAAGAGCTTCATCTGACAGATTACAATCCTTAAGTCCTAGTCTTGTTAATGAGGTTAAACCCAACAATGAAGGCGGCAGTAAACTAATGGAATTTGGGCTTTCCCTTCGTGACACCCAAGACCATAAGATTGAAGTCAATGAGCTAGATTTTAAACCCCTACACCCACATAAAGATAAATTCTTGATGTTCTTCAATTGTACAATGGAAGCGGGTACCTGTCTTATTGCAGTCCCATCTGCAAGAAGCTCAATCATTGCCACCATATTCCCTACGTCCTTTGGCAATCTTTCAAACTTTGAGCATCCAGAGAGATTAAGAATTTCAAGAGTTTTCAACATACAAATACTTGTTGGGAGATTCTTAAGCTGTTTACAGCCTCTCAAATTCAGTAAGACAAGTCGATGAACATCTCCGATGGATGGGTGAACCTCAATCAAACTTGTACAATTTTCAAGTTCTAACTTCTCAAGATTGGGAGCTCGTGAGAAGTTTGGGGTTTTAATTAGATATTGGGAATGACTAAGATTGAGCACTTTCAACTTTCTGAGGACCTGTTGGTAGAGAGAGAAAATTAGAGCATGAAATGAAGATAAAATTTATTCAAGTTATTATAAAATGAAGGAAATTTTATACCTTGATTTCCATTGAAAATTGTCTAAGGTTGCTATATCGCATGTCAAGAACAACTAGGTTCTCTAAATGAAAATTATTAGGTATGAATTTCAAAGGAAATCCATGCCAACAGACCCATCTTAACTCTTTAGAAAATTGATCATAGCTTCCAGTGAGGTGTACATAATTGAGTTGGAGTAGTCTTAGGTTGCTCATATTTGCAAATGCTTCTGTACTCAAATGCTCCTCATTTGATGTAGGCAATTTTAGGACGAGTCCTTCAATAGCTTTTGTACCCTATCACAAATTAAAGAGCACCAAATGTATATTAAAAGAAGATCGTGTACATGTGAGTGCGTTCGCGTGTTTTACTTTTGTTAATTATTATGTGCATGTGCTTGTAAAAAATAACTTATATATGCTTATAGGTATATGCTTATATATGCTTACATGCCCGGATTATGCTCTTAAAAACATGCCAACATGAGTACCTGTTGGCATTAATTAGAAAATAATGGATTACACAATAAAGAATTGATATTGAGAAAAATCAATATGCATGTGTTTTTTTTTTTTTCTTAAGATGATATGCATTCAAATTAATTAATTAATTCACTTGAGTATTACCTTGTGTTTGTTTAGTACCTCAAGGACATCATCATAGAACCACAATCTGCTACAATTTCCAGGTTCCTTATGAGATTCTTCATGGACAATTTTCCTTCCCATGTCTCGAATCAAATCATGCATCGCTAGCTCATTGCGTTGGTTGATTGTTAGAAGGCACCTGCGAATAAGGACACTAATTCCAATTTCTGCATAGAAACCACAACCATCTAGTATTGTAGTTGCATAGTCTTTGTCCATTCCAATGAAAAAACAAGCAATATCAAGGAATAAATCTTTCTCTTTGTCATCTTCCAGTGCATCAAAACTTATTCGAAGCTTTTTTTGGATTTGATCATGAGGAAGTCTTTTCAATTTATCTAATGCACTTTTCCATTCAGCTGCACTTCTTTCGAACAAAAAAGAACCCAATACTTCAAGAGCTAAAGGCAATCCTTTACAGTAACCTACTACATCTTTTGAGAGCTCAACATAATTTTCATTTGGATGGCTTCTCCTAAAGGCATGCCAACTAAAGAGCTTAAGAGATTCTTTATGGTTCATTTCCTTCACAATATATATGTCATCAGCTTCAATCTCCTTTAGCAAATGCTCATCTCGAGTTGTTATGATGATTCTACTTCCCAAACCAAACCAATCACGCTTTCTAGTTAGTGCGCTTAATTGTTCTAACCGGTCTACATCATCTAGAACTATAAGAACCCTTTTATTGCATAATCTCTCCTTTATCAAATTGATTCCCCGATCAACATTGGTCAACTCCTTAATTTTTTTGTTTAGGGTATCAAAAAGAAGTTGCTCTTGTAGATGAACTAGACCATTTGGTTGCTTTGAACTTTCTCTCACATTTGCAAGAAAGCTTTTATGTTTAAAGCAATGAAAGAAATAGTTATAAATTGATTTGGCAATTGTTGTCTTCCCCATTCCTCCCATTCCATAGATGCCTATTATGCGAACATCATTCGATCCAACACTTAATAGAGAACTCACTTCTTGCATGCGAGATTCAAGTCCTACCGGGTATATGGCTTCATTTAAGTACGTATTGTTCATGTGATTTAGAATCTCGTCCACAATTTCCATAATAAAGTCTCCCTCATGTCTGTCCATTGTGTAAAAATAAAATAAAAGCACATTAAACAAGTAGTGGATCAAAATAATGTAATTAATAATATTTAAGGACAATAAAAAAAAATATTTTCAAAGGCAAAAGAGTCACATTACCAAATTAAAACTATATCAAAAAGAGAGAGAGGGAGATTTGTACGTCTTTTGCATCATATTTTCACTTTTTGTGTGCTTGAACTAGATTTAAATCCTAATCGCAGTCCAACAGCACCCAACTTTGATCATTCATATTTGCTGGTGAGCACCCCTTTGATCACTAGGTAGTGAGTAGCTCTTGGATGGGCGACACGGAGGCACACAAGAGGATCTAATGGCTGAGGATGAAAACACAACTTGGGATGTTGTTTTAGGCTAAAAAATCAAAGTTACCTACGCTGGAGGAGCGTTAACTCCCCCAAATTTTTTCTTCACTAGTCGACTATCTCCATTATTATTTCATTCCTTTGTTTTTGGAGCTATTTAAGTTGCGTTTTCTTTTATTTTCTCAGCGTCCAAACAAAGCATTAATTGCCTCTTCTCATTGCTTCCTCGGGTCCAAATGCAAAAGAGTCAAACTGGTGTTTAATATAGTGAAGATGGAGAGCTTGGTGATTTGGAAGGGGTGGCAAAAGAACACATCTTGTTCCCACCACTAGTGATGGGTTTGATGGTTGGCTCTTTTAGAGGGAGATGAAGCTAGTACACCAGCAACATCTTTTGCTCTCTAAACGGAAATAATTTTGATTAGGGCAAATATAGTTCTAGTGAAAACAATACCCATCGTAGATTGTACAGCCTTGGTTCCTCAGTTTGCATTAATACCAGGAAAAAAAATCCAATCTTATTTGCATTTATACCATATGCATTGAGCCATGGAGTAGAGAGATAGAGAGACGATATGAGAGTAGATATGGTTTTGAGGGATTAATTTGGGAGTAAGAAATTTGAGCGGGTTGATGAAAATTTGGCCGATTTGGGTGTGGCAGCCCTACAAGAAGAAAGACATCTGAGAGAGAGAAGCTTAATAGGCTTAAGAAATCATGAAGAGAGAGAAATAGGATATGGGGATCGCGAAGAGAGAGGAAAAGAAAGTAGCTAGAGAGAGGAAAGGAAAGTTTGGGGAAGGAGAAAGAGTGGGTTGAAGGAGAGAGAGTTGGTTCCATTAATGGGGCTAACGTTTGGATTCTTCTCCCAAACCGACATTAAAAATGGTGTTTTGAATCTCAGCCTTTAGATTGCCTCAAATGCATGTGCGTCACATATCCATCAGTGGATCACTAGATGGTCACTACAAGAAAAATTGGCTTTAGCAACCAACATTTAGTAAGGGTCGGAAAATTCATACTAAATGGTCCTTTAGTAAGAATTATCCATTGGTCCTTGCTAACAATTTAATAAATTTTGTAAGGGTGACCCTTACTAAATGTCATTTTTTAACAACAACCACATTGATCCTCACTAAAAGTTACCTATAATTATTATTATTATCATTTTATTTAAAAAAAATAAAGAACAAGCTAATTAACTAAAGTACATTGAGAATCAATGGAACAAAAAAGGTTTTGACGACATTTTATTAACAACGTTTTGTGAAAAATGCCGTGTAAGTTACATTTTGCAGTTGGTAATTGTTAAAAAAATGTAGTATTAAAATATCATTTATATTACTTTTTATGGCATTTATTTAAAAATTGCTGTAAGTATAATTCTCCACGGCATTTATAAAATGGCATAACATTGCTTTTCCTTTTTCGTGTGAAAATTAAAAAGAACGCTGGTTTTTCCACGACATTTATATGGATCCGGATAGGATTGGATCATATTTTATCAAATTGAGGATTTTTATTTTTAATTTCTCTAGTCACACCCTAATCCATGTTTTGAGCATCATTTTCAACGGTTAACGGAAAATTACATGAGAAGTTTTATAAAAATCACTTCATCAATTACGGGGAGCTAATCACCTAACTGAGCTCCATCGTTCTCTCTCAATCTCTATCATCTCTCTCAAGCTCATCTCACCCCCAAGTTCATCGCACTAACCCTCGCTCTCATTTTCAGCCAATCTCCTCGATCTGTAGCTCGATCTCAAGCTCAACGCCACTGGAATATGCTCAATCTAGATCTTTTGGTTGCCGATCGGCGGCATTCGACTCGTTGATTGCCGCATGATCGACTACAAATGTAAAGTGTTGGTTCAGGTACTCGGATTTCATCGGTTCATGATCATCTTCAGCAAAATTGGAGAGTTTGGCTTTGAATAATTGAGAAACGGTGTGCTTCCTCTATTCTAATTGACTGATTTGGCTTAGTTTACTCACTTTTTGTGTTCATTAATGTGTCTTCTGTTACTTTTGTATTGGTATTGGTAGTGAGATTTTATATCATTTAGAGTAATTTTGATTATACTATAATGAAAAAGTTTATTAGATGAAAATTGCTGAATTCTGTAGCTATTAAATCCAAGCTTCTTTAATTTAAATTCAATAAAAAAAAAATATTTAGACTTACTTCCTTGGAGGAAGGATGGCCATGAGTTGATCAAGAAACAGAGAGAGGTTAAGTAGGGATGTCAATGGGACGGGTTTATCAGGGTACCCGCCCCGCCCCGCCCCTCCCCTCCCCTCCCCTCCCCTCCCCTATTGGAAAGGGTTTGAGGTCATCCTAATAGGGTTAAGGACGGGTTTGAGATTTTTTTTGAAAACCCTATAGGGTTTGGGATGGGAGCTTAAAAACCCGCCCCGCCCCGATTATATATGTTTTTATATTTTTATTATATTTATTTTATAGGTATTATGCAATTAAGTTTCTCCCTAATAAAATGAAATTTCAATCATGCCCCTTAAGGGGTTTAATTTATTTTACTCTTTGAAGTAATAATTATCTTTAATGTTTATCGATGTATTTTGTAATTTATTTAGGTATTGAGAAAATTGAGAAAAGTATAAAGAAAATAGTAAATGGGACGGGACGGTAATGGGATGGGGTCTTTTAATTGGGACGGAATGAGATTTCAAATCCTGACCCTTCACGGGTTTGGGATGGGAATGCGATGGGGTTTTCTTAAATGGAACGGAGTTGGGAAAGGGGTGACCCGTCCCAAACCCGCCCCGTTGACATCCCTAAGGTTAAGGACTAGCAATGAGCCAGATTTTAAGTGAAAAGGTAATGAGCTGTGGAAGGTCAAGGTTTATACCTTAATAAAAATCTGATTGAGGTGATTGAGGCATGATAAAGTTATGAAGGTCAATAAAGATGTGTTCCACTCCAAATTCTCTTCATCACATAGATGCGGTGTTCTTATAGAAAACCTAGGACTTCTAGGATTAAGATTTATGAGTGTTTCTCCAAGGAAATACTTGGCCAACCAATAAGTTTAGATGTTATAATGCCAAGCTCGACATAGAAGAATGATCATGTCAGCTGGAAGGAGTTGATAATGTAGATATATAATGAATGATTCCAGTACTCAGTATAAAGGTTTTGGACAATTTTATTTGGAGGAGCGATAGCAGTTCTTATCTGCCTATATATGCAAAGGGTGGCAATGTGTATGTTGTGCAATTTTAACTTTTACAACAAAGCTAACATTGTTAATATGCGTAACACCTGCTGCCTAGCAGACTACTGATTTGTCATAGCTTAACTGTTTTTAAAGTATGTTATGTCAATTTTTACTAAGTTATACAAGGCTTCACATATTTTGGGTGTTTTTCTAGTAGTTGTTTTTATGTTGCTTAAAACCTTTTTTATTAGTATCCATCAGTTAAATTGTCATGATGTATATATAATGCTAGTTTTATTTAATATGTTGTTTACATGTTTTTCTAGTTTCACAGCAATGAAGAGATTTCTATGTGGAAGTAGCTTTGGCCAACCTAAGTTTTGGAATAGGCTTCTTCGCAATAAAAGGCTTTGCAAAGGAATAGGGGAGCCTATTTTGAGACAACTTTTGTCATTAGCTTTCTTGTACGATGGAACATTTTTTATTTTTTTTATTTTTATTTGTAAATGTTGTTTAATTGTTGGGTCTTTCAAAATGTATGTCAAAGAACCATTTAAAATTGTGAAGAAAGGTTTCCATTTTTGTATGGTTGAGAATCATTTAAAATTAGGTCTTTCAAAAAATTTCCAAAAATTTTACTCTATTAATTTTTTTGACAAAATTTTTAGCAAGGGCTGTTGACCCTCACTAAAGGTATGTTGGTCATTGCTAAAGAATAAGAAATGAGTAAGCATTCCTATCTAACAAGCAGTCATGAAGTTCTATATAATTGTAATTGTAGTGTAGCTAGGTCATAAACCCATGAACTTCTTTAAGAACCTAAAAGTAAAAAAAAAAAAAAAACGAATTGTAATGATAGTAGTAAATGATTCCCGAGAGATCAATTACCTGTCAAGCGTGCAATGGAAGCCTTTCAAATTTGCTGCTTCGGATAGAGCATCCCTCCACCTTAACACCTTCTCCTTCTCCGCCATGAACCGCTCATCATGTTTAGCAAAAGCTTCTTCAAAACTACGCTTATGTTTTCGTAGGTCCGATGGATTCAACTTGTAAAATATAGGAAAAACCACCTGTTTGATAGTTTTCCTGCACTCCATTATATTCGCAAGTTCCTCAAGACACCAGCTGGAAGCTGCATAGTCTCTTGATAAAACGATTACCGAAATTCTGGAACCTCGGATCGCTTCAAGCAGTTCTATTGAAATGTTTTCTCCAATTGGGAGTTCATTATCATCTCTAAATACATGAATTCCAGCATCTTTCAAAGCAATGAAGAGATGATCAGTAAAGGTTTTGCGGGTGTCTTTCCCTCTGAAACTCAGAAACACATCAAATCTCCATTGGCGTGAACAGGAAGGTTGATGGCATTTGTTGGCAACCATGGAAACAAAGAAGAAGAGGAGAGAGTTGGGACCAGCAAGAGATCGAATGTGTGACAGAACTTGCCAATTAAGTTAATTAATTAATAGGCTAGGGAGGATCAGCTTTAAAAGAATATATATATCATGCATGGTTTGTAGAAATTACGCATAAAGACTTTTGATCACGCGAGAAAATTATCAAATGAACCCTTTTCTTTATTCAACCACGCACTTGAAGGATCAAGAATACAGACTTTTACTGACCAAAACTTCCAGAAGACTTTTGAACCACTTAACGGTCAAGAAACACTTTTGCCTAACCAATTAAAATTTTCCAAAATTAAAGATTTCTACAAAGAGAAATGAATGATCAAAACTTTGACCCTTTATTTGTAAAACTCTAGGGAGAATAAAAAAAGATAGCGAAAATGAATGACCAAAAATTTATTTATTTATTTTATTTTTGCCTATTTTTTCTGAGATCCAAAGAAAGGCGCCTAATAATATCTTTTTTAAAAAATAAAAATAAAAAAAATGATTGGCAGATTATCGATTCAACTAGCATGCAAGACCCGTTCCGTAGCAAAGAGTGCACGGTTAGAAATTTCTATTTACTCAAAGAGGGGAGACCGAAACTTTAATAGCTAGCTACGAAAATGATTGGTAGATTATCAAGTCAACCACGTTATGTGACCCATTCTATATTAGTTAATAACCTAATTCAATTTTCAATATATGCCCTCAAACATTAACAGAATTTAACCCATTGGGATATCTCTGGTATAGTCTAGAATTGCCACATGAAGCAAAGCTTCTGAGATCGAATCTTAGCATCCAAATTATCAAATAGACAACCAATTATAAATTAATATTTAGGGCAATTTCCATGAATAATCCTAAGTTTCCAAAATATTACGGCTACGAACCTGATCCAAAACATATTACGAAAATATTTTTTTAGGACATAAATACTCTCCACTCATATGAGTATTTACAATTTGACCATTGAAGAGTCCCAATAATCAACACAATCCCCAATTTTGGGGATTGGGGATTGTGTATAAATCTGAGGATTGGGGACATTGAATGACATGCATGATATGACATGTTGGAATTTAGGGGACATTGAATGACATGCATGATGTGACATATTGGAATTGAGGATTATTATAAAAGTTGGAGATTGTGTATAAATTTGGGGATTGGGGATTCTGTTTAATTTTGAGGATTATGTGTACACATGGGGATACTGTGCAAAGATGGGTATTGAGGATTTTGTGATAAATTGGGTATTCCGTCAGCAATTGGGTATTGGGGACTTAGTAAAAAATTGAAAATTGCTTATAAAATTGGGGATTACGTGTTAAATTGGCGATTATGTGTTATAATTTTTGTAATTAAAGATTCGGGGGACATTGAATGACCAATATTAAATGTTGACGTGACATAAAGTGGATTGTGGATTCTTAACAATATTGATAATTATTAAATAAATTAGGGATTGAGGATTCTGTTTATTTTTGGTCCTTCAATTCAAAGCTATTTTTTGGCTAGCTACAGTAAAAATAGCTAATCATTTGTCTAGAGATGCTCCAATGCACAGGAGACATTTTTTTTGGCTCTTTCTCTCTATATCTCTCTTCCTTTGCAATCAAGTACAAATTTCCATGTTTTGTGTGTGTGTGTGTGTCATGGAGAGATGGCTAGAGCCAAAAGTTTAGCAAAATTTGGCTAAGCCAAAATTTGAAAGGATGTTTGGCTAAAGCACACATTGGAGCATGTAATTTCCATGCATTTCAATTTCTATGCATTTTTTAAAGGGAAATTGATCAATAGGCCCCTGATTATGGTCTTTATTATCACTAAGTTCAAAGTATGTGATTTTATGCTGTCAAATTAGAAGTCAACTATTAAGTATAGATTGTCTATAATACCTTTTCCTTATTTTAAGCTTGATTTTAGTTAAGATATTATTTCATGATTTATTGTGATTAGATAATTTAATATTTGAATAACATCTCCTACGGATTAGGTAAGTATGATATAGGTTTATTTTTTAATTTGAATTGTAATCAGAGTAATGGATGACCTTTCATTGTCCAATCTCACTCTGAGGGCTAATGGAAGAAATATTGTCACCAAAGTTATTTGGAGGCAATTGGATTTGACGGGAACTTTGATAATTGAACAGCACCCTTCCAGTTTTCATTACATCTACCATTCACCATGCATTTGAAGAACCACTGACACCATTCTTGCAAGGTTCTGGATTCAAAGTAGAGGAAGATTGATTTCCTATATCTACAGCCATCGTTTCAAGCACTTCCAGTTCAAGCACTTCCATTATTGTTGCTTCAAGGAATTTTAAAGTGGGTGGTTTGTTCTTCAAAAAAGGTTAGCTTTATTTTATTTTTTACATGATTTATATGCATATTTATATATTGTTTCATTTATGCATGAAAGATCTATTTTTTACAGAGATACTAGTATCTCTGTAAATTCATTGTCCAAAGCATATTTGGTTCAATTTAAATATAGAAACGTGGATAAAATCATGGGAATCATATCGTAGAAAGTTCCTTTAGGAAGGTTGGGTGTCTGCAATGATGCACATGCATTACATTTTTCATTCCTCCTGCTGTGTCGGAACAAAAAATGAGTCACGCCCACACAGAGTCGTGACTCTGTGTAATGGTTCAAGATTAATAATTACGCCCACAATGAGTCATGACTCTGTGTAATTGTTCAAACTTAAAAATCACGGCCACACAGAGTCATGACTCTGTGTGATGGTTCAAGATTAATATTCACGCCCACAGTGAGTCATGACTCTGTGTAATGGTTCAAACTTAAAAATCACGCCCACAATGAGTCACGACTCTGAGTAATGTTTCAAACTTTAAAATCACGCCCACAATGTGTCACATTTCTACTCAATAGTCTTTTTAATCAAGAGTCACGCTCACAATGAGGCATGATTCAAATTAATGTGTAAAGAACTTGCCAAATATAGAACAATAAGTTCACAGTGAGTCATATGTTTTGACTCGGCCCAAATTGAGAGTCATGTATATATGATTTAAGTTCAATGTGATTCATTTTTAAATTGGTGATATAATCCCTTGATTTTAGGAAAGTTGATTAGGGTGGACTTTCATTTGTAAATGAATTTTAATATTTGAAATATTCCTTGATTCATGGATTTAATATTGGATAGTATCCTGTTAAGTTGACTTTCTAATAATATTGGATAATATCATGTTAATGAAAGGGTATTTTTGTCCATTTTAATCAACTTTCACATATACAAGTATCATAAAAAAAGGTAGGGGCCTATTAGTATAACACTCTTATACCAAGGGCCTATTGGAATAAAACCCATTTTTAAATGCATAGAAATCTAGAGTGTGTTATTCTGACACATCATTTGGTTTAAAATTTTAGTCCAAGATATGGTCGACTTAGCATTTTTCAAGAAACAAAACATGTTCCCAAATAGCAATTGTGAAAGAACATATATTGAAAAAAGAAGTGATTTCTAGTCTCCACATTCCTTTTATAGATCGAAAATACAACTAGAATTATCAATAAAGCCCCAAGCAATGAGCTTTTCCTGAGTATATATAGCAAGATAGTTTTTTTATGATGAGCCACAAAATGAATCCATGGTTCCTAATAGAGGGCCAACATATAAAATCTTCCTTGGATGATCTAATTCTATTTTGTGCTATTATTATAATCATCCAACTTATCTTTGTGGTGAGTTGTGACTTTTTGTCCAAATGCCCACAAGTTATCTCTTGCTTTATCATCTATGTGGTATCTCTCCTCCTTCCTTATGGGAGAAGATTTTTGAGTTCAATCCTACTAACTCTCAAAATAAAATAGGCTCGTGTTGTTTTTGTCCCGTTCTCAATGTCGCCTCCTCCTCCTTACCACCACAAAAACAAAAAAAAAAAAAGCCCCCATAAGTAATGAGCAAAGATATATCCAATGGATTGTTTATGGTGCAAAGTGCTCGAGTAAAGTGCTTGCTTATGTCACACACATGTTTAATCAATGGCTACTTATAACTCTTGAAATAAAATAGGCTCATGTAGTTTTTGTCCCGTTCTCACTGCCTCCTCCTCCTCCACACCCCCAACAAAAAAAAAGCCCCCCATTTTTTTTTTTAACCAAGAAGAAGGGTGATAGGCATCATAGAGGATAACTAGCATCCCAACTAGGTTGGCACACTAGCACCTCCAAAATCATGTGCCATAGACCCCAAAATATTATTAGAAAAAAAAAAAAAAAAAGAGTACAAAAGAAAAGACCAAAGAAAAATAAAGAGGAGAAAAATCTAGTCTTGGTGGCTTAAAACATGCCACAATCCAGCTTACAAAATAAATAAATAAATAAATAAAATAGAATTAAACTATGAACCTATAATTAGGTAAACCTGACATATCCTTCTCCAATTCAGTAGAAAAGAAACCAGGGTCAGAATTCCACCATAAGAGAGAAGGAAGAAAAATAGCTTTATTAGCAACTTTATCTGCCACAGTATTTCCTTCTCTATAAATATGAGAGACCACAAAATTCATCTTTGCCAAAAGGAGAAGACAATTATTCCACTTAGCTAGTAAAGTCCAAGGAGGCTGTAGGTTTTTATGAATAATACCATTAACAAGAACTAGAGAATCACTTTCAATCCACAAATTAAGCCATCGTTTCTCCCAAGCAAAGGAAACGGCCAAAATAAAGCTCAAGAGTTCTGCGTAAAAGGGAGTCTGAATCCCAACACTGCAACCGTAAATACCTTTCACAAAACCTCTATGAGATCTGAAAACACCTCCACTAGCAGCTTGACCAGGAGAGCCCCTAGAAACACCATCTGTATTAACTTTCACCCAACCCGGAGGAGGCGGAAGCCAATAAACTGGAACAATCTTAGGAGCCTTCTTAGGAATACCATAAACTTTGAATGTTCTAAGAATCTTCAAATCCAAAATTGAATGTCCCATGTGAGTTGAAATCAAATTGCTAACTTCTTTGATCCAATGTTGCACCAAGTCAATGGCTTTATTAACAGAGATCAACCTATCCTCAAATTTTAAAGCATTTCTAGCTTTCCAAATTATCCATAAAACACTCAAAACAGCAACCTTCCATAAATCTGCAATTTGCGGACTAAAGGAATGAGAGAGCAACTTCAACAAAGAATTCTGAACATTCTGATCAACGAAATAAGTAACATAAAAAGCTGCATGAAGCCAGGACCATAGAGAATGAGAGAAACCACAATGAAAAAACAAGTGTGCTGCAGATTCAACATGGGAAGGCTGAGTACACAAACTGCAGCATGATACCATGTGAAAACCTCTGTTTTGTAAGTTCTACTCAGTTAGAAGTTTATTATAATACAATTTAACAAAAAGAGTTGATCTTCTGGGAGGAATAAATTTTTTCCAGATGACTTTACCCCAAGATACTTTAGAATGCTTAATTCTAAAAAATTCATAAGCATCTTTAAAAGTAAGCAAACCATC
>JAESVK010001424.1:27804-55552 GCA_017140935.1 Hamamelis virginiana | reverse complement strand
GCCTTTTTTTTTTTTTTTTTTTTTTCATTTTAATTGATATGTTAACTTATTAATTTAGGCAACCTGTAAGTGTTCCTGTAAACCTGTACACATTTCTTATTGGTAATATGTATCAAAACTCCTATATGCATATAAATTGAGTACGTATATAAAAGAAGCGCTAGCAAACATAATAAAAATATTTTCATTCACTTAATTAAAACCAAACATGTACCCCATATATAACAAAAATCATACAAAAGCTATTGTGTTAAATTTAATTTGGAAACACTCCTTCCAAATTACATGCATATAAATAGCAAACAAGCGATTTCAATTACAGACTTCATCCATTCAATTGAAGTCACAATGAATATACATTAAGCAAGCTATCTAGATTTCATTCCCCTTCCAAAAGTCTTTGCGCAACCAACTTTGCGTTTTGATGCAACTTAGAACCTATATATAAATAAAGAAATGCAAATTTCAGTTCAATTATTCAAAGTAAGAAAACAATGACATTAATGGAATTCTAAATTAAAATAGTAGCATTTCATCCTTAGGAAAGTAAGAAAAAAAATAAACTTGTTTTTCGAGACGAAAATCCGACAGAGTTTCGTCTATTTTTGCAATATTCTCAAATTTTTACCTGTCAAATTAAGAGTATACAACACTTCTATAATTATATCCAAACAATATTTCAATCACATGGCGCCTCCCACGCCTCCCATATCATCAGCAACGAACAATTACCAAGAGAAGTAGACTTATAAGTTAAATTTCTAACACACTTAAAACTTACATGCAAGCCCACAGGTGCTTTTACATTCCAGCTAGATCTTTAGGCACATAAGGCTCAAAAACAAGAAATATCCCTCGTGCAGCAATATTCTAGTAAAAGAAAAATAGTCTTAGAAAACATTAGATGCCTATTACGGCAAAAAGCTTAAACAAGAAGAATGTGACAACAATAAACTATATATGCAAAAGAAATTATAGCTAGCAACTTAACTAAACGAACTTAAAGAAAGAGAATTGATTTATGGAAAGTTGACTCTGTGAGTGTGTGCACGCGTGTGTGTCAGATAATGTAACCCTGCATTTGAGTACAATATTCCTAGTTTAAGACTCTTGTTATGAACATAGTATGCTAGAGCTTTAATACCATAAGGAAATGAAAAGGCAATCGGGATTTCTCAAGTATGCAATGTGTTCCACTATAAACTAAAGTTCAAACTGTGAAGTTAACTCGACATAGCTGGCTCAAACTGTGAAGTAATCTCAATAGTATATTAGAAGGCAAGAAATGTGATACCTTGTAGCAAGTCCCTCTTCTCTGATCACATATAGTGAGGCAACAGCAATTGCATTGGCTAGAACATTTCCTTCGAAGGTGCTGAGAAAATTAAAAATCAGAAGCATGGTTAGTTCCTTCAAAACAAAGCCCTGCAGCAATACCAAAATGTGGCAGAAAGATAGAAACAAAATATATAGATACTGGAAAAAAAAAAAGGAACAAAAGGTTATAATTAAAACCTAAGAATGACTCAGAATTCACATTTTTATGATCACCCATTAGTCAGAAACACCAAAATATCCTAACGCTCTAACTTTCTCCTAAATACATCCAACACCAATTTTGAGTTCCAAAGAGTCCTGCAATTTCAATTAACCAAGATGGTCACTGTTTGAACTTTCTTAACCTTTTCTTCCCGTAAAACCAACAACCTTAACATAGATTTCAATCACCCACAGTTAATATTTTGGATAGAAAAGATGTTAATGAGTTCAGAATGAAGTCAAAAACCCAATAGATGATAGTTATGGTTGCCTTTACATCAGGTTATCAAATAATTCAAGCAAACTCATAAGATATTTTTGCCTGAGCAGAGACAGAGAGTGAAGTGGATAGCTTACGTTAAAGTATCTGCTGCATAAAAAATTGGAAGCCTTCCCAAGCCTGCACCTCTCCACTTTCTTCTTTGAGAAGAAATAACTTGCTCATCCTCTGAGCCTGTTGCTGTAAGAACAAACTGAAAGACAAGCACATGACGAGAAAATGGAAATTAAATATAAATTCAATGGTCACAGTTATGGAGATATGAGACTCTCTACTAAGAACAATGTCCAACATTTGGTTATGCAGGAGGTGAAGACCTTTCATGGAAATTTTTAAAGAAAAAAAGTGAAAAAGAGAGAGAGAGAGAGAGAGAGAGAAAGAGAGAGAGAGAGATTATAAATTAATCAAAAGATTATAAATTACTCCATTGTGTCTTACACTAGTTTTAAGAAGAGCAAATTCACAGCTCTTATTTTAGCTAGGCCGCATAATCAGTAATTCAGTACCACCTGAAGTTTGAATGTCTTTTGATTTCCATTGCTTCGTAATAAAAACTGACCATAAGGTGGGGGTTGGGTTCTTTCTTCTAAAACTTCAATTATAGCAAGGAAAACAACTCCCATGGAGATGAAGTTTGAATCCTTGACCAGAATGATCGCTCCTACACCAAAGACTGTACAAATAATTTCTTATAGAACGCGTATCATCTTTGCTGGCTGTCAGTTAGCAAAGATCTACAAAATACCCTTTATTAAATTTTAATGATTACAACAAAACATAAAGTACGAAGCGATATGTATGGATATTGCATCATATTCTCATGCTATCTTCAATAAAAACTTTACTAAATTGTAAATGTTAGAGAAAATCAGAGGTGCATACTTCGATTCAAAGCTATTCCAATGATTGAGAGAACCTATTTATTGTAGATGTTCCTTTTTCTTTTATCTTTTTCCGTATCTCATAATGCCAACAAGGTTAATAAAATCAACAAAGTTTTGAAAATCATTTAGTTTCCATTTCAATTTTCAGCAACTTTGGAATTTTAAAAATTACAAGAGAAATAATGCAATACACACCTGCCACCCAAAGGGATAGAGAAATGAGTATCCATCCTTCTTGTCCGAGACGGCCAGAAATCCCTTTTTAGCTTCTGCAGCAACTGAGCCATATCAAGGGTGCACTCTTAGGACATCAGCCATCATTAATGAAGGAACCAACGCACTGCACAATCAGCAGGCGTGCTTTCAATGCTACCAAAGCACAATATAACAAGGACAGGACAGAGAAATCCTAACTCTTTTGGAAAGAGATTGAAACAAAAAAGTTGACCTTCTCTGTATATTGGGGAGAAATCCTAATTCTTTAGATGAAGGGAAAAAAGGTAACCTTCCCTGCATATATGGAAGTACAATGCTTACATGATGTGGAAGTCTGGTTTACCAGTGAAACCCAAGAGGAAATTGCACCAACAGCAAGCACTAGGCGTCTCCCAGGTCTATCTGTGATAGATTAAATAAAATTGGAATAACATTTTAAGAAAAAAAAGCATGCAGATATTTAGAATCTCTTTGTGGTACAATCTAGTATTGTCTCTCAAAGGCTAAAAATCTCAGCAAGTAGTTTCCAAAATTATTATAAGACATTAAACGTGGAGTTTACCCAAAAGCTACAAAATTTTCAAATTCTTTTTTCTGCAAAGTTCAGTAGATTAATTCCAAGTAAGTAGAAGTCCTGTGTCACCTCACAAGAGAAATTGCCACACACAATATTGGTGGAAGCACATAGGGGCCACTGTTACGGTTTGATCTTATTCTTAACAACAAGCTGTTTGGGTCTAAACCTTAGTCCTCTAAATGTGATAATAGAACCAATACTATGTTTGATTGTTGAGAAGGTTTAGGGAAAAAAAGAACGCGTTCGGGGGGTTTGGAGGGGGAAGGAATCTTACAATTGCCACTTCTTCTTCATCCTGTCAAAAAAAACCTCAACTTACAAAGAAAAAAAAATCAATATTTTGAGGAAAAAAAATCAAGAACTTTTGAAATTTGAATCTATCCCTTTTAGTTTTGATAATGACCAAAAAGCATTACAGAACCTAAATTTAAATTTGGACAATAGTATAATCCATTATGATCAACATGTTAACTTTCATCGGTGCAATTCCTAGACAGGACAGAAAGGAGGAATGTCTAAACCTAGAGTTTGAGAGGTTAAGTGATCAACCATCTGAACCGCACAAAATGCAGTACACTTCCCTTCGGTTACCAAAGTTATGGCAAACTAAAAAAAAATGTCTTCTTATCTATTCCTTTATGTTGTTCTGACAAGGAAAAGCATAAAAATATTGAATTGAAAAAATTTAAAGCTTTAGAGAGAGAAGAGGGGGGGGTAAAGCGCATATCACAACATGAGACCAATGTAAATAAGAAAAACATGGTTCCATGCCCTTACCTAGTTAATTGCAACCTAACATGTTTCCAACAATTAAAATAGAATTCACACATTTTGAAGATAATGTACAATTAAACTGTTCTGGTTTAGAAAGACATCAATCTCACATTTACCATATTCCAGATGAACAACCTAAATGAGACTACCCCAGGCACACAACATTTCAAGACTAAGTTCTGCTTAACACAATAACTCAAGCACTGGGTAACATTGTGCAAACCAAGGTTTATTGTCGTCAATTCAAGGTCGACAATTATTCAAAACAGAAAGGAGTTTTTTTAGGGCCAACAGTACTACAAAAGAAAAAACAAGAGGATTCATCTCCATCCAACAACAAAAAGGAATAAAATGTCAGAAATACAATATTGAATTGATAATTTAAGGCAAAGGATTTCAGCTGCAAGGTTGAAATTCAAGGATGCCCTGCTCCATTGGCAGGGACCACATCATTGATAATTTATTTTCTTTCCATTATTTTCTTTCCACGGATCCACTTCATAAAAAATTCGAGGAAGCCTGACCTAATAATTAAAAAGGTCCATAAGGGCTGTTCAAGTCGGGAAGTAAAATCCAACAACTGATATAAGTATAGATTTATTTGGTAATTTAAAAACAATGTTCTGACCACACTTGCAAAAAAAGAATAACAACCGAAAATTGATTTTTAAGCATGGTTCACAGCTTGATAAAATGGAGAACTTAATAAGACAGAGATGGCAATCACATTAATAGTAAAGCCACGCGATTATCACAATCATTAAACATTAATAACATTCCATGAAGAAAGAAAACCATAAATCAGGCATATTGAAGAGTCCAGCTTATCAAATTATTTAAAACCCCTAATTTAAACTAAGAAGTGATCACCATAACGATGAGAACCTTGGGTTCTTTCCAGATGAAAACAAAAATTTAGAGAGAGAGAGAGACAGAGTATAGTACCTGCAACTGAATGAGGAGCTTGGTAGTAACCTGGTCGCTTGAATCGATGATTGAGTGAAGAGTGGAAGTGGAGGGTTTGAACTTGGAACGAAGCAGAGAATAAGCAGCTGAGGGCAACGATGGAATTTTATCCCATTCACAATTAGGGTTCTGCGTTACATAACTGAAACACAAGAACAAAAGATAAAATGAGAATTGCAGCTCAGGGACGCATATATATATATATATATATATATATATATATATATATATATATATATGAGGGGGATGAGAGAGAGAGATAGGTCGTACCTGTTCCATTTAAGCCAGGGCTTCAAGCTCCATGTTCATAAATCTTAAAACCCCAATACTTGATGAGAGAGAGCCGGATCCTAAGGTAGAAAGAGAGAGGGGAGAAATGATGTTCGCAGCTAGGGTTAGAGTTTCGATCGAATGGATGGGCGCGGGAGAGAGCGAAAATGAGACGAATCAGACCAAGCTAGACGGAGGAGAAAGAGGGACGGATCATACCAAATACCTTGTGATGGTCGATTGAGATCTAATGGTCGTGTGAGATCTGCAATGCTTGACGGCGAGATCTTCAGCGGTGGCGATGGCGAGCAGCAGCTGGAGGACTGGTGGTCGACGCGCGGCTGACTGGCAGTGGAGATGGTGAGCAGCGGCTCGAGGCCACACACCCGCCGTATGAGTGTCGCTTGAGCCAAACGGCGGTGCAGATTGATGGTTCCGTGCGACCAGGGTTTCGAGCTAGAGGCTTTGGAGGGAAACCCAATACCAGTTGGGCGCGAGATGGAAAGGGTCTGATCTAAAATACTAGGTCATGAAATGTTATATATCCCTTGAGTTAAACGGTGTCGTTTCAGTTTTGTCCCAAACAGATCATCTCTCTCAAAAATTAACTGTCTTTATATTTAACCCATCAAAGACAGTTTACCAATAACCGTCCTTACATAGTTTATAATGAAGACAGTTAATAAAAGCTGTCTTCTTTTTAATGTTTCAAAGACAGTTTTGAAAACTGTCTTCTTTATACTGTCTTCTTTGACTATTATTGTAGTAGTGCATATTCAATCAATACTATTGCACAACCAATATGAGTGAAATCACATAAAATATTCATATTCAAAACATATATAACATTAAAAGAACGGATTGCATGGATGACAATCTCTCAAAGTTGTACAATTGTCATAAACTTATTACAAAGCCTTAAACCTTAATCAATGCATAACAAAACCACTAACCAAGCTTCATCTACACCCAAAGAGAGGAGTCTAGCTGCTCATGATTGGGGCTGAATCACCGGAGGTCTTCGTTCCTTCCATGTGCAACCAATAATCCTTGTTGAATGGTGTGTGAGTTGAGAGAGAGAGATGAGAGAGAGAACAAGTGTAGGAGAGGCTAGGGTAATGATGACTAACCTAATCAACTAAGAAAAGAACCTTTAAATACCATACAGCAGTCTTACAGAAATAGAACTCTCCAAAAATAGCTTAAAAACCAATTAAAATTCACGGGCACGACTTTCGAGAAAGGTCCTATCGATAGGCAAGGCATGCCCTATCGATAGGGATGGAAAATGGAAGATGCAGAACCATTGTCTATTGATAGGTGGGTGATTGCGCCATATAATTGCATATTCTTATTGCATTATTCCCATCATTTTGTGTATACTTGAGTCATTTATAGTTATAAATGATGTTTTTTATGTTTTCTTGCTTTTCCATGCCTTGTAGATAAAATGGGATAAAATGGATGCTTTTTGCATGCAAAGTGAGAGCTTCGAGTCAAGCCTTGAAAGTCTTCAAAGGTCATGAGACTTATAGGACATACTTTTGAGTGTGTCTTGATGCCACATATCAAATTTCAAAGCTAAATGCCAAGTGGTTTGGGAGATATGGGCAAATTAAGTCATGAAGTGCAAAAAGCGACCAATCTGGACATTTTGGAAAAACTATTTCTCTCCGGATTGAATTAGACAATGAGACTACCATGGTTGGAAAGAAGACTTCTCAAGCTTCGCATGCATATAAAGAACGTCCAAATCCGACTCCGGACAAGAGAGTTATGAGCATTTGAAGTCGGAGCATTATTTTGGCTTGGAAGTGAGAGTTTTGTAGTTGAAGAAACTATTATCGGTAATGGAAATGTTATTACCAGTAATAGATGGAAGATTGAAGTGCAGTGCAGTTTATTACCGGTAATGGGTTTTTCATTACCAGTAATAAAGTGCGCGATTTTGAAAATGTTTTGTAATTTGTTACTTAAGCTTAGGGCTTTTTAGGGTTTTCATCCCTTTTTCTTTGTAACCCTGGAGGGGGTATTTAAGCATCATTTTGCAGCTGGAGAGGCTCTCTCTTACCACTCTTTTACCTTGTTCTTAGTTGTTCTCCTAGGTTAGGTTAGGATTAACTTAGTTAGAGTAGAAATTCTACATTTTCTTTGTTCATTTCACTTATAAGCTTTAGTTTAGGTTATTTAATCTTTCTTTTTGGTTGTTAAACTTTGTATTTTCATTCTCAATTAATAGAATAGCATTTATGTGTTTTGTTCTTGCATTTACTCCTTTGGATGGCTAGCTAAACACCTCAAGGTGGGTTCTATGGTGGATTTCCTCTCCAAACCTTAGGTAAATGATGTTTTCTCATCTCAAAAGCTTTCAATGTTGATAGAATGTTGTTTATATGCTCTCTAATCCTTTGAACCCTTGTAGTTTCATATTCTTGATCATTGTATGACTTGTTATGTTTGGTTATTGAGCACATATGCATATTACATGTTTGTAAAATTGCTACATCTTTTGAACCCTTGTAATATCATATTCATGACCATTGCATGACTTGTTATAATTGGTTATTGAGCACATATGCATGCTACATGTTTGTGAAAATGCCAATGAGAGTATTGAACTTCATTTTATCATTCGTTTCACTTTATTTGAGCTTCTATTGCTAAACTCTCCAATCAAGACCATAGAGTAAATGATTCTTGATTGAGTATATGTTTGAGAAGTCATTTATCAAAGGTTTGGAAGGAATTAACCCATAGGACCCATTTTCTTGACTTAATTAGTTTTCTTTTGCAAATTGTCATCATTTAATATAAACAAACACTCAACAATCAAAACCCCCATGATTTGACACTTTCTTTTGCATTCTTTGGTTTGCAACACATAAGGATCATTTGGACCTGTTCCACTCCCTGTGGATATGACCTTGGGACTCTCTAATATTTATTGCTTGACGACCGGTGGATTTCTATGCTTGGAAATTTATTGCGCACAACATTTTCAAGTTCAAGCAATTGGCGCCGTTACCGGGGAGTGGCATGCGTTCTAAGTGATCCAAGAAGAGCTAGTGGTAACTTGTAATTGCATTACAAGTCCGGTAAGTTTTTCTCATTCTTTTTGTATATAATTGTGTAAATAGTAGTTATAGCTGTCTTTAATTTTTTTATTAAAAAAAAAAAAAAGGTTTATCCAAGACCAAACCTCAATGCAAGGAGGATATGACCAATACTCATATTTGGGGGATAGAGATGACATAAATGCACATTTCTATAGTGCACAAGAGAATCCTTACAACTTTCCATATTCCAACACCTATAATCATGGGTGGCAAGATCACCCTACTTTTGATTGGAGAAATGGTTACGAGGTTAACCCTCAAGAGCCACAGAGTTATTTTTCCTCTCATGACCAACCAAATTATGAGTATGATGGTCAATCTTCCTATTTTGATGGTCATGGATATCAAGGGTTTGACTCAAACCCAAATCAATGCTATGCCCCACCACCCTATCCAATGGGTCAACCATTTTGCCAACCACCTCAAGAACCACCTCAAGTGAGCTTGGATGATGTTTTGCAACAATTATTTGAAAATGAGAAGGCTAATGCCCAAGCTATTAATGATATTAGAAATGAACTTAATGAGTTGACCGATTTATTGGTTGTGTTTCAACAAGAGGATAACTTTCCTTCACAACCCGAAATAATTTTTCAAGGTCAACAAAGTGAGGAAGTTTTTAATGACATTAATGATCATCAAGAGCAAGTCAAGGCAATCCCCACACTAAGGAGTGAAAAGTTTGAAAATTTTTCTTTGAAAGACTCTCTTAATGAGTCAAATGTAAATCCTAGTGATGGTGATATGCCTCATGACTCAAACCTTAATTCTGCTATTTTGGAGGTGAATGTTGTGTTGGAAGAAAAAGAGTGGGTATCACCTAGGTTTGAGAAGTTATCCCCTCTCTCTCTTGAAGGGGAGTTTTTGTCCCTAACATCCAAACAACCTGAGCTTGAAGAGATCCAAATGCCCTACATTTTAAAATTTGCTCCATCAAGCAAAAATGATGTTTTTCAAAGAAATAACAAGGGCATTCATAGGAACAAGGTGGAGGAAGTTGTTCCCAACTTCTTGAATGAGTTCTCTACACTTGGGAACTCATTTAAGAAGTGTTTGGAGAAAAGGGAACATGTTGTAACAGTTTTTGATTCTGGTGGATAGGATCTTTTACTGTTAGGTTGTACATAGTAGATTTTATCTTTCTTATTTAGTCATTTTTTTTTCTCATTTCCTTTCTTTCTTAATTTGATTTACTTGTTATTGTGAGCATACTAACCATTTTTCATAGGTTATAGAGGATTAATGCATAACATACAGGTGATTTTGTTCCTTCTCTCCTTTTTATTGTGTCTTTAATGCTTATCATTGCATGCATAGAGGACAATGCACATTTCAAGTTGGAGGGGAAGGTTTACACTTGTTGTTCACACATGTAAAGGGTAGTTTTGTTCACATGTAGGTAGTTTTTGTTTAACTTTTTTTTCTTTTTCTTTTAAAATTTTTCAGTCATTCCCCTACTCACTTTGTGTTTTTGAACATGTTTCAATATGTGTATGCCTATATGAATCTATAAATCTCCAAGTCATGCCTTGTTTTGAGCATATGCTTTTGTGTAGGTGATTTTCCTTCAATGCACATGCACAAATTATTCATTACTCATTTTGAACCAAAGAATATCATGCTTAAGCTTTGTGATCCTTGTTTATATTTGTTGTTCTCTTTTTCCAAGTATTTTTGTGTTTTTCCTCTTTCTTTGTGCCACTACTATCATTTCCAGTGTTTTATACCGTTTGTATAGCATTTGCATAATTGATGGTTTTATTGCGCATTGTTTACACATTTGTGATTCATGGGAAATGATCATAGGCCTTTTTTGTCTATTTGAGCCTTAATTCATTCATGTCATGTTGCCACTAGCACCTAATTTTGAGCCTTCAATTTTCATTTTCTTGGCCAGCTTAGGAAGCCCAAGGGTAGAGGTTAGGTTGTATAGGTTTTGGATGATTTGTGTTAATTGTGTAGTTGTGTACATATATGTTTCAGTGTTGTGTAAGCCAAGTCCCAAGTTTGGGCAGGTTATCATTGGAAGGGAAATGGAGTTTGTAATGATTGGTGATATAAGGGTTGAATAATGCAACCTTGAAAAAAAAAAATGAATGAAAAGAAAAGAATAGAAAAAGAGAAAAAGAAAAAAGAAAAAAAAAAGATATTGCAACAATAAAAGCCCGAAAGCCTTTCATTCTCATTTCCTATGTACTCAAGAGTTTTTCTGCTTCAATTGGTTGGCACATTGTTCGTGTTCATTGTGGGTTAAGTTTAGTTGTTGTAATTGTGGGTAATTTTGTATTGTGTATAGTTTGTGTTTATGTTATAGTAGTCTTGTGTTTTTAGGTTATATTTTTGTGTATGTGATGGTTGTGTAGATAACCTATACCACATTATAAAACCATCACATTCCTTGTTGTTATCCATCATTGTATCTAAAGGCATTATTGAGCAACAAAAGACCTATTTGATTCAATGAATTGCTTATGTTTAGCTTTTGTTAAAATTTTACTATCTCTTGTGTTTGTGTATGTTGTTGTTCATTTTCCCTTTCTTCACTTATTTCCATGTATCTCTTGTACATATAACTTCTCATGTTTGTGTTGTAACCCATCCATTCGAGTAGCATTTTCTCATTCACAATATTATCTATGATCAATCTCTCGCTTTTGTGAATGATTATTGTTCAAAGTGTTGCTCCGTTGTGTTTCTTGTTGTTCCCATCTTGTAGCTCAAGCTTGGTGCATTCAATGGTTTAAAATGAGTTTGAATGGTTATCTTCACGAACACAAGGATTTTATTTATGCAAATTTAGTTCAAACCATTGCATAACTTATGAGAAGATAGATTCCTTTGCATGCCCATTTTGTTGAAAATTGTTCTTGATATTTGTGAATAAGGGGAATGTACTTTTGATGTTTGTGGGTGTCATTTCTGCAAACTCGCACGAAACTATAACTCGTCCACTAGGGGGAACCTAGGGGTTTAAAGGCTTGTTGCATACGCTAAATGCAATCGCGTTTTCTTTGCGAAAGTGGATTAGTTAGGTTGTTTATTTTGTTTAGCTTTTGTTTTTAAGCTAGTTCTTGCTAGGGACTAGCAAGGTTCAAGTTGGAGGGGGTGATTGCGCCATATAATTGCATATTTCTATTTCATTATTCCCATCATTTTGTATATACTTGAGCCATTTATAGTTATAAATAGATGTTTTTTATGTTTTCTTACTTTTCCATGCCTTGTAGATAAAATGGGATAAAATGGATGCTTTTTGCATGCAAAGTGAGAGCTTCGAGTCAAGCCTTGGAAGTCTTCAAAGGTCATGGGACTTATAGGACATAATTTTGAGTTTGTCTTGATGCCACATATCAAATTTCAAAGCTAAATGCCAAGTGGTTTGGGAGATATGGGCAAATTAAGTCACGAAGTGCAAAAAGCGACCAATCTGGACATTTTGGAAAAACTGTTTCTCTCCGGATTGAATTAGACAATGAGACCACTATGGTTGGAAAGAAGACTTCTCAAGCTTCGCGTGCATATAAAGAACGTCCAAATCCGACTCCGGACGAGAGAGTTATGAGCATTTGAAGTCGGAGCATTATTTTGGCTTGGAAGTGAGAGTTTTGCAGTTGAAGAAACTATTACCGGTAATAGATGGAAGATTGAAGTGCAGTGCAGTGCAGTTTATTACCGGTAATGGGTTTTTCATTACCGCTAATAAAGTGCGCGATTTTGAAAATGTTTTGTAATTTGTTACTTAAGCTTAGGGCATTTTAGGGTTTTCATCCCTCTTTCTTTGTAACCCTAGAAGGGGTATTTAAGCATCATTTTGCAGCTAGAGAGGCTCTCTCTTACCACTCTTTTATCTGTTCTTAGTTGTTCTCCTAGGTTAGGTTAGGATTAACTTAGTTAGAGTAGAAATTTTGCATTTTCTTTGTTCATTTCACTTGTAAGCTTTAGTTTAGGTTATTTAATCTTTCTTTTTGGTTGTTAAACTTTGTATTTTCATTCTCAATTAATAGAATAGCATTTATGTGTTTTGTTCTTGCATTTACTCCTTTGGATGGCTAGCTAAACACCTTAAGGTGGGTTCTATAGTGGATTTTCTCTCCAAACCTTAGGTAAATGACGTTTTCTCATCTCAAAAGCTTTCAATGTTTATAGAATGTTGTTTATATGCTCTCTAATCCTTTGAACCCTTGTAGTTTCATATTCATGATCATTGTATGACTTGTTATGTTTGGTTGTTGAGCACATATGCATATTACATGTTTGTAAAATTGCTACATCTTTTGAACCCTTGTAATATCATATTCATGACCATTGCATGACTTGCTATAATTGGTTATTGAGCACATATGCATGCTACATGTTTGTGAAAATGCCAATGAGAGTATTGAACTTCATTTTATCATTCGTTTCACTTTATTTGATCTTCTATTGCTAAACTCTTCAATCAAGACCATAGAGTAAATGATTCTTGATTGAGTATATGTTTGAGAAGTCATTTATCAAAGGTTTGGAAGGAATGAACTCATAGGACCCATTTTCTTGACTTAATTAGTTTTCTTTTGCAAATTGTCATCATTTAGTATAAACAAACACTCAACAATCAAAACCCCCATGATTTTACACTTTCTTTTGTATTATTTGGTTTGCAACACATAAGGATCATTTGGACCTGTTCCACTTCCTATGGTTACGACCTAGGGACTCTCTAGTATTTATTGCTTGACGACCGGGAGATTTCTATGCTTGGGAATCTATTGCGCACAACATTTTCAGTTCAAGCAGTGGATGTCCTGCCTATCGATAGGCACCCCCTATCGATAGGTCATCGATAGGCTGGCTATCGATAATCCCTATTTTGCTCTGTTTGCTCTTTTGTGCTTCCATAAGTTGCCTAAGAGCTTTCTTGCATCCTTTTGAGTGCTTTCCCTTTCCAATAACTCTTCTAGTAGCTTCATCCGAGGACGAATGCAGAAAACCAACCTCGAGTGTGCTCAAAATGTCGATTTTATGAAGAATTCCTACAAAACACGAGAAAAACATTAAGTTCATGATTTATGGCTATCGAATAACAAAGTTCAAGTATAATCCAGTGATAATTAGTCGAAAAGACTCAATAAATGCATTGATTGGAGTGCAATCACTCTTCCACCTTCATGGAGTCCTAAAATCACCGCCATTCAAGAAGCTAAAGACATTGAGGAAATTGACATTGATGAGCTTCTAGGC
Organism: Hamamelis virginiana; assembly: GCA_017140935.1. NCBI lineage: Eukaryota > Viridiplantae > Streptophyta > Magnoliopsida > Saxifragales > Hamamelidaceae > Hamamelis > Hamamelis virginiana. Next base: position 41,710 of record JAESVK010001424.1, on the reverse strand, counting down.
TTACTCATTACCCATGAAACGACAATGAAGAAGGAGAAGGAGGCAATTCAAAGTGAGAAGAATAATGCTCAAGTGAAGAGAACTGTAGCTCTTCAATCCTTTATCCTTGAATGAAGTAATGGTGATGACTTCGCCAACAATGATGATGATGATGATATGGCTCTCATCACTAGGCAATTTCAATCCTTCCTAAGGATGAAGAAGAACCAATCAAGGCAAGGCAATGAAATATTTGTCAAAGCAAATGATGGTAGCTGCACTACAACAAAAAGCGGTATTTACGGCGTTTTTTTTACAGCGTTTATATATAACGCCGTAAAAAGTGGTTAAAAAGTCATGCATCCCATGTTTTTTAATATAAGTCGTAAAAGCATTAGTATTTACAGCGTTTATTAAACGCCGTAAAAAGGTATAGTATTAAAGGCGTTTAAAAAACGCCGTAAAAAGATTTATTTATTGACGGCGTTTATTAAATGCCGTAAAAAATCACAGCATTAGTATTTACGGTGGTTTTTAAATGCCGTAGAAAGTAGAAGTATTTACGGCATTTTTTAAATGCCGTAAAAAGTCTTAGTATTCACGGCGTTTAGTAAACGCCGTAAAAAGTCTACCGCGAAATTGCCCTTTCCCTCGTTTTCTTTTCTTTTCCCCGCGCCCTAGTTTCCTCCACTCATCCATCCCGTGTTTTTAACAAAAGTCGTAAATGCATTCACGGCGTTTTTTAAATGCCGTAAAAGTATAGGTATTCTCGGCGTTTGTTAAACGCCGTAAAAATGTATAGGTATTCTAGGCGGTTTTTAAACGCCGTAAAAAGTATAGTTTTTCTCGGTGTTTTTTAAACGCCGTAAATAGTTTTAGTATAATTTTTTTAACCTGCGAAATATTTCCTTTTTCTTTTCTTTCCCTCTTTTCTTTTCATTCCCCGCGCCTAGAAACCCCTGATGCAGAAATCCTCCTGATCTTACCACCTGGAAGCGTTGCCGCCGTCACCCCCACCGCCGTTCACCCCCTGTTCTTATCGCCGTACTCCACTTTCTCTCTCTCTGATCTTGCTCCAGATCCTTATGCTCCAGATCCAGATCGTGATCGAGACCTAGTTCTCACCGAGAGAGATACGGCTAGACGGCAGCTCAGCTCGTGATCTACGACCACCGTCGGGCAAGGTCTAGTCGAGGGGATCCCGAGTTCCAAGCCCTACTACCTTGAGTTGGAGGATGAAAGATCTCAAAATGACATAAAGAAACCCTTTTGCACGAAGTCTCAACATACCGATCTTGAGGTATGGTTTTTTTTTTGCTTTCTTTGTTTTATATTTTAGGTAGATCTAGGGTTGTTTGTTGTAGATGAATCTTGTCCTGTTTTTTTAGCAATAGTGGCATCTCTTCCAATCAGGGATGGAGGGTGGTTAGTATGTGGTTAGTATTTCTATTGATGAATTTTCTTAAATTACATCAGCGAATAAGATAGCTGTTCAACGTCTGCTTTAAATTGGTCAATGAAATGCCTTACAGTCATTTTAAGTAATTTCATTGATTGTAGAGACTTGGAATACAGGAACAAGGTGTTGTGACTGCTGGTTGCAATGGTTAATTTCATAATTATTTATACATGTAGCATTTTTTTGAAATTCTAAGTGTTTATCAGTTACTTTAAAACTTTTTTCAAGCCTGATAGTTGAATGAAGTTAGCAACCCTGTTTGCTTTCCTCTTTCAGACTTACCAACATGTTTGTATTAGAGCATAGAATGTGCTAGTCATAGGTTATAAGATGGGATAGTCATAGGTTATATAGACCTTGTGCATTTGATGCCCTTTAACTAAGACTCAGTGATATTGTTTTTTTTTCTTTTTTTTTAATAGTTTGTAGAGAGTGGGAAGCATGGATAGGGCTCTTCAGATTTCAAATTCACCACTTTTTATTCTAAAATATTCTGAGGAGTACACATTTTTGTTCATTCAAGTTTATAAAGCTTGCATTAGTTAACTATTGTTACATCTTTTACTTCTAAACACAAAATAGTCAAGAGATGGAGGTGCTGCCAACCGCGGCAAGCTCACTGTAGCAGCAGCAATGGCTGCCAGCATCTAAAATATTGTCCATACCAATTTCCGACATGGATAACCAGGTCATAACACAAATGTTTGTATTGGCTGAAATTATGTGCCTTCCTTAGTGGCCCAAATCCAGATGTATTCTAGGTAAAACTCTGTTCAAAGATACTCTTTAAAGTTTGGAGAGATCTTCAATGATCCTGCGCCTCCCTTAGTTGCTAAAACACCAGAGCTGATCATTAGCAGACGATATCATCCAATGACATGACCACGATTGGCCCAAAGCCAATTGAAGAACTGATGGAGTTCAGGCATTCACTAAAGTCTATAACATGAATGAAAAGAATAATTTCAATACTAAATGAACGCTTGAGATACGAAATAAGTTGAAAGTAATTTAAGAATCCAAAGAAGCTGAAAGAGTGGTTACAAGGAAAAGGAATTTTTAGGCAAACAAGTGAAAATGGTTTCTAATTAAGCTTAGGTAAATAGATCAACCCAACATCTCTGTAAATCAAAAACTAAAATTAGTTAATTGCTCAGATAGATTCTTTTCTCTTGTTATTGGAATTTTTAAGTTTCATTAGCTAAAGTACTTCTATGACAAAGTCAATTCAAGAACTTTTTGAGAGCTTCTAAGTACTTTGCTCTTTGTTTTGTGGGTGGCGTGGCTGTTCAGCGTTTGAAGCATGAAAAACAACTCGCACTATTTGAAGCCTTACAAAAATTGAAAGAAGGTTTGCTGTTGATATCTCCTCTTTTTCTGTTTTTTCCTAATTCAGTATATGATTCACTTTCATTATAATATGTAATACTTAAATTACTAACAAGCAGCATGTGACTTGTCATGTCAGGTTACCTTATCCACTACTTAAACAAAGTACTATTAGTAACTGTAGACTTATTAGTTTATTGCTAGCTTGTATGTCCAAGTATCTTTTCTTTAGTTTTTGAATTAACTAGAAAAAGATGTTGATCTTAAATTGATGTGAAAAGTAAGAGGTTGCAATGGATTTGGTCACAAACCACCTCATTCGGTTGTTGTAGTGCTGGGTATAGTTTTGAGAGGTTTAAAAAATGATGTTAAACCACTTGAATAAGAACTTGTAGAGTGTTGCCTGGCAAATCCAACATGTGCCCAAATTCTTAGAAGTAAAATTAACTCTAATGTGCTAGCTTACTGCTTATTAAATACTTAATTATTGCTTGTGTTACTCAAAATTAAATACTTAATTATTGCCCAAATTATGAAATGTGACATATATGGTTTGAGGTTATAGGAAATATGAATGGAAATATTTTACAGTCATATTGTGAACTATTGTGAACTGTTAGTGAATTCTTTGAATTGATTAGAATGATTTTAGCCCGCAACAAATTAGCATCCATTGCTTGGTATTCTGTTGCTTAGTGAGTATTAACTATCACATACAAAATATCGATAACAGGAACCTGGTCGATTGAGCAATTCGTGTCAAAGAATGGTTTAACATTGCCACTAAAAGGAATGGCAATTAAATCATTGAAAACCCAATTATGGAGTAGTGATGCCTAAGAAGCTACTATGCCCATTACTATTTTCTTTTTCAGGTTTGATCTCTTATATAATTAGTTAGGAGGTCATTAATACTTTAAATTCTATATTATATATAAAATATAATTTATAAATTATATAAAATTATATGTTTTAAATATAAAATTTATATAAGCGGGGTTGGAAATCCCCGTGGGGCGGGGATAAATTGGCAGAACGGGGCATTATAAATCCGTCCCCATCCCATACCTGGCGGGACAAATATTTTTAACCTCATCGCCGTCCTGTACCCCAAAAAATTCAAAAATAACTTGCCCCTATAGGGTAGGGGCGGGAAGGGATAAATCCCGCAAGGATGGGGCAAATTGCCACCCGGCCCCTAAATTTTTTCAACTTGATTCAGTCCGTATCCAACAGGAGAATAGGATGAGACATAGTGGTCAGTCCATAAATGGAAAAGAAAATCCATTAATGTCAAATTTTTTTTTTTTTATTGTCAAACATTAATGGAAATTTGAAAATCATCATTTCTTACTTGAATACATGATATTTACTTTAACAGATCCCATGAATTTTTCAACACTTAACCTGAATTTTATTGTTGCTAAATAGAACTAGAAAATGGTTGGATTTGACATGATTTTGCTTCTTAGAATGAATCCAGCATCCAAGGAATGTAAGTGCTTATGATTATGGTGACTTTTGTATATAATCCTATCATAACTTGCCTTATTTTTCCTAAGCTTTTAATTATCAATTCAAATTGCACCATGTTAGCCTAAATGGTTCCAATCCAGCATATGTTATATGGTTTTAATGATAACAAACATTTGCCGCTGCGTTATCCAAATATCTTGTGCTTAAATGTTAAATTTGTAAGACAAATTTTCAAGAAAGACAGGAGCAAACAAATGGACAACAAAATCCATGAATTGGAGGTTCAAGTATTGAAGATGTTACTATTTCCAGAAAACTGTTTTTCCCTATGAAAAATTTGGCTAAGTATGAAAAATGAATTTTTGATATATTGAGTTTTCCAAAATAATTTTTTACGGTAATTGATCCCTATATACTCATTAACTGAGTACAGCCTTGAGGGAGCTTTTATACGTAGTATATAATACCTTACTCGATAGATCAATTTTTGACACTGTTTACGAAAATTATTTTTTGTACTAAAATTGATTTTTTACATTTTGATTTATTGGGAATTTGATTTTCTAGAATGTTCCATTGAATCCAAATGGGGGGTACTTCCTTATTTACATTGTAAACTTAAGTAAATGAAAGTAAAAGTGGCTGCACCTCCAAACGGATTTGTTGCATTTTTCAAACCAGTTTGAATCTGCAGATTGCCAAGTCGCTCCTCCTAGACGCTCCAACGTATAGATGATTTCTAAGACTATAAATATACTTGTCATGAAGCTTAATTCTACACACAATCATATACACTATTGCAGCTTACAAGTGTTCATCATTCTTGAGTGATTCAATTTCTGTATTTCTCTCTATGAGCAAATTAGTTTAAATCTTTGAGAGATATTATTGAGAGCGTATTTGATGTATTCTCAGTGTTGTTGAGAATCATATTGGTGGTCATCCATATTCACTTGTATTTCTTGTGAATTTAAGGTTTTGTATAAACCTTGTTTGGTGAGAGTCTTCCACTGTGAAAGAAGGCTGTGTAAAGGTTTGAATCTCCACCGGAAGTGAGATTGATAGTGGATTAATCCTTGAGACGGAGATCTTGAGGCGTGGACGTAGGCGGAGACCGAACCACGTTAAAATCCTTGTGTTTTGATTTCTCAAACTCTATCTCTTGCATTTAAATTTATTTACTTGCTTTATATATTTTGTTGAGTTGAGATTTAATTTTGCATTCTAGTTATCAAAAGTTTGAGTTTTCAAAAACACTCTATCCCATTTATAAACCAGTTTTTTAAATTGCCAATACTCTATTCACCCCCCCTCTAGAGTATATTTTGGGCCAACACACCACATGTGACAATTAGTCTACTCTAGTTGGGGCAATATTGATTACTGAACTTTCCAATTGGCCTATGCATGACAAAGCTTTTAAGTTTTAAGGTTGAATTTTGGTTTAAAATCTTAGGCCACCAACCATTGTAACATAATTAACTTTGCACTACATTTTATTTAAACTTTTTGTACACAAAGATTTGATTTTATAATTATATATTTTACACATACATGCACATCTCTATGGAGGCGATCCAATGGTGTTTCTTCCCTAATGTGTATTACAAAGCGTTACTTCTCAATTCTCATGCTTTCAAGCTGCCATTCCCTTTTTAAAAATACAATTTCGAAAACGCTCGTATTTTCATAATTTATTTTTTAATGTAACAGTCTTTTTTTTTTTAATCTAATGGTTGGTATTTTCTAAACGACCGTTGGATTGGATAATATGTATGTCTATATCAAGCACGCCAAAAATTACAATGATCCGACAGTCGGTTTGTCATAAAATCGACTGTGAAAATTACAGAAGAGGAGTTATTTGTCAAAATTCAATAGTTTAAGGGGCAAATTGTTGCAATCGATAGTTAAGGGGGGTAAAGTGTCAAGTGATAGTTGAAGGGAGTTCTCTTTATTTTTCCAAAATAAAAATAAAAATAAATAAATACTCATTCCACATTTTCAGGAATCAAATTTCAAGAGGGATACACAATCATGAAATTAGTTAGGAAAGGGGGACAAAAAATCTGCTCCTTGATTTTGCTCTTCTGGCTCTAATTAGTGATTGATATGATGGTTCTAGAGCTAGATTGTTACTTGGATTCAAAAGCCATATTCGTTTTAAACCACCATTCCACCAATATATATATATATATATATATATATATACTAAAAAATTTATTAAAAGAAAAACTTTATTCTATGGGGGATAATTTTTGAATGGAATCATAATTTTCCTAATGTGCTTCGGCAGATTACCTTGGAGGATAGTAATGTGAGTATGCATGCATCAGTGTGTTTGACATGGTTGAATCTCCTTCTTATTGTTTTAAAAGAAATAATATTATGTTAGAAGATTAATAAAGATATGACTTTTGGGTTAAAAAAACAAAAAGGGTGAAAAATCCTTTTAGATGTTAATCTAAAAATTGATTAGTTCATTTTAACCCTTCAGTCTGATTTAATGTTTGATTAGGCGCCTGTAGATTAATGTTATGGATTTCTTATCCTACATCAGAGACACCGAAAAATCTTCAACTTATAAATTTGATACAGTACTTTTACCTAATTAACTAGTCTTTCAGGTAGGAACTCGATTACGAGAATATTGTCATCGATTACTTACAATTTTTTTTTTTATTATTTTCAAAGGAAAGATGAAAAGTGAATAGAATTAAAATGCAACAGAAGATGGGCAGGTAGGTGCCCTTCTGATTTTTGATCCAATCAACCCTCCCACTCTTCGAGGGCACACTGGAACCTTCCTTTACAAATTCATAAACAATCCCCATACCATTTCTGCAGTACTCACAGTTGGGGGAGGAGGATTGCACCCCTTGATGAGACCAAATGCATATAACCTTAATATTAATGTCTATATATATATATATATATATATATATATATCATCATTTAAGGAAAAGTGCAGTAGCAGGAATGGACAAATACAAATGCGGGTCGATCTGAGAAAAGCATTACTCTCAATCTTCTTTGTATTTTGTATCTGGATTGAGGCAGAGTGGGTCTTCCCTTGTTTCGTGCCACTTGTTTTCTAAGAGCCACTGGTTTCTTCTACTATAATTCTCAATCAGGGTCTGCTCCTTTTTGTAATGTTGTGTACATGTTTCTTATCTCTATATATATATATTATATTTCTTTCTGGATCGGACAAGGAATCTACCTTGAACTGCTCATCCGTCACCCTACCTACTAGACGATAAATTAGAAAAAATTTACCCAACCAGTAAAGGACTTGCGGGGATGAAATATTTACACACTACGTATATTATATTATAATTTATGAATGAAATATTTGGAATGAGTCCACCTGTCAATATATAATATAATATAATATCTAAAAGTAAGATATGTTTAGTTTTCATGGATTTGTGTAAAAGACGTTTGTTAGCATCTAACGGATGATATGATCTTTGATGGAATTAATTAAATAATAAAAGATAATTCATGTAATTAACAAATCTCGTATAGTTAATATTTAAACTTTATTAAGTTGAGTTTAAGTTTTATTAGTACGAGATTGGTTTTAGTAGTGATTAACTACATAGTCAACTAATTTTTATTCAAGGACAGCCTAAAGGGCCAAATCCCAATATATTACATATGTTCTATTATTTGGTCACTATTTTTTGTTGTTGTGTTTTTCTTTAGAACATGATTTTAGTTGATTTCTTGGTATCATTGTTCTATGTTTGTTTGATACATTTATGGAAAATATAGTTGATTATATTCATTTTAATGGAATTAAATTCAAGAGTTGTAATCAAATCTTGTTTGTTAGTTTGATATATTTTTAATGATGATAGCAGGTTTCTTTTTTTTTTCGATAATTGATGATAGTAGGTTTTGGGTAAGCCTATTGAAAACCTTCCTCGTGAATTAATTGTTTATTTGTATAATATATTTGTAAGGAAAATTTCATTTGTCCTCCTTTTTTGTCTTCCCTCGTGCATTTGACTAACTTTTGGAATAGGTATTTCAAGAAACCGACTGTTGGATTTGATGTTCCACTTATACTCATCACGAATGTAAAAATTCACATTGATCCAATGGTCGGTTTTTGCAATTTTTTTAAAAATTGTAAAATATAATGAAAAAATTATGAAAAACTGTCACAATCTATTTTTTGAAAAACCAACCGTTGGATCAGTATGATTTTTTGCATTCTTAATACGTATAAGTGGAACATCAAATCCAATAGTCAATTTTTCAAAATAATTGTTTTAAGTTGGTCAGATGCACGAGGAATGACGAAAATGAAGGACAAAAATGGTGGACGAATATAATTGTTGTATTTGTAATGATGACAGAAGATTCAGGATGAGCATATTAAAAACCCTCATTGTGAATTGATTGTTGTATGTTTTGTTTATTTGTTTGATATATTTATAACACTACAACAAAAAGCGGTATTTACGTCGTTTTTTTAACGGCGTTTATATATAACGCTGTAAAAAGTGGTTAAAAAGTCATACATCCCGTGTTTTTTAATATAAGTCGTAAAAGCATTAGTATTTACGGCGTTTATTAAACGCCGTAAAAAGGTATATTATTAACGACCTTTATTAAACGCCGTAAAAAGATTTATTTATTGACGGCGTTTGCTAAACGCCGTAAAAAAACACATCATTAGTATTTACGGCGTTTTTTAAACTCCTTAAAAAGTGAAAGTATTTACGGCGTTTTTCAAATGCCATAAAAAGTCTTATTATTCACGGCGTTTATTAAATGCCGTAAAAAGTCTGTCGCGAAATTTTCCTTTCCCTCTTTTTCTTTTCTTTTCTCCGCGCCCTAGTTTCCTCCACTCATCCATCCAGTGTTTTTAACAAAAGTCGTAAATACATTCACGGCGTTTGAAAAACGCCGTAAAAAGGTATAGTATTCTCGGTGTTTGTTAAACGCCGTATAAAGGTATAGTATTCTCGGCGTTTGTTAAACGCCGTATAAAGGTATAGGTATTCTCGGCGTTTGTTAAACGCCGTAAAAATGTATAGGTATTCTCGGCGTTTGTTAAACGCCGTAAAAATGTATAGGTATTCTCGGCGTTTTTTAAACGCCGTAAAAAGGTATAGTATTCTCGGCGTTTGTTAAACGCCGTAAAAAGGTATAGGTATTCTCGGCGTTTGTTAAACGCCGTAAATAGGTTTACTATTATTTTTTTAACCCGCGAAATATTACCCTTTTTCTTTTCTTTCCCTCTTTTCTTTTCTTTCCCCGCGCCTAGAAACCCTCAGAAATCGCGACTGATCTTCCCTTCCTTACCCGGCTGGCATAGAGCTCGTAGCATGCCCACTCCTCCTCGATTTCTCTAACCCTTTATTCCAAAAACCAGGGAGTTACGGGTTGGGGTTTTGAAACCAAAGAAAGAAGATCCGGTTGGGCTTGCTAGCGGATTGAAGAATCCTCAGGTAGAGGTTCCTCCATCGATTGACGTTGGACCAGCAGGAGAGGTACTTAATGAAAGGGGGGGAGAGCCACCTTCCCTAAAACTCTTGAGGTACTTTAATTTTTTCACTATGAACTCGGTTCTTATGGTTCAATCTCTTAAGGTTGGTTGTTCATGTCAGGATCAAAGTTTTTACAGATTACTTCTTCAAAGTCCAAAGGGAAATAGATCTGGGAGATAGCCTCCCCTCTCTCTATAAAACAAACAGCACTCGACTTACCACCTGGAAGCGTTGCCGCCGTCACCCCCACCGCCGTTCACCCGCCGTTCAAATCGAGTCTCAACATACCGATCTTGAGGTATGTTTTTTTTTTTTGCTTTCTTTGTTTTATATTTTAGGTAGATCTAGGGTTGTTTGTTGTAGATGAATCTTATCCTGTTTTTTTAGCAATAGTGGCATCTCTTCAAATCGAGTTTGAGAGCTAATTCAGTTAAATGGTATAAAATGATTAATGCAAGAATAATTTAAAGGCAATAAATTATTTATTGTTTCACCTCATGACATTCAGCAGCTCACATTTGTGTATCCCTACCCATTTGTGTTATGATGGCAGAGCATCGTCACGTTGGTTCAAATAATTTTAATCTACTGAGTAGCCGAAATCACACCATATTTACACTGGTAATTTTTTTCTTCATATAGAGGATTACTGTGCGTTTTCTCTATTAAAATTTAACTTGGTCTTTGGGGAAAAAGGTTCCACTTTACATTTTTTGTTCTTTTCAATTTTTGGAATTTGCATTCTATGTTTTCTGTTCAAGAATTGATACACTAGCATAAGCACACGCAGAAGTGATCATGCATAGTATGTAGGATTGAATAAGATAGCAATCCAACAGTACAAACATGATGAAAGGTTCAGGAGTTATTGGCTTTTTATTAGATTTCAAAGTGTAGGGGTTCAGGGGGTTAGACGATAGGCAGTTGACATCAATGTCCTACCAATAAGATTTTTTTCAGGTGAAGCATGCGAGAGAAAGAAAGTTATGGTATATTTTTTTCGGGTGCTTGCACTGCAGGGAATATTGATGCTGGCTCCCTTTGAGCCTAAGCAAGTAAACTTTTTTTATTTGCACCGTTCAACCTACTACTTCCTTAATTTTAAGCACAGATAGGGCATATATAACTGTTATTCAGTTTACTGGTTTCTGGATTTTTTGCCATTTTAGTTGTAAATGATGTTGAAATTGATATAGGATGGTTATCTTGCATACTTGGTTATGTGGTAAGGAACATTAATTCAAAAAGTAGCTTCAGGTGGTTGGTGAAAAGAGCAGCACACTTGGAGCCCCATTTTCTCTTTTAACTAACGTTTCCTGCCACATTAACCGAATTTGTGAAATAATCAATCAGTGTTAATATCCTGCAAAGTGCTACCAGAATGATTTCAGAATTTCGAGTAACAATTAAAGGAGTTTGAATGATGGGTGAGGGGACCATTCCTCGATGTCAACCTTACATTGCACTTCCTCAGACACTATTAGCAAGTCATATATACTGTATATTATATAGGGAGTGACGGCTGTGGAAAAGAGTAATTGAAAATTAACGAGTTACATATTTTTCAGATATCAGTTTGATCACATGAGTATTAACCATTTGATTTCCATTTCTTTTCATAACATTTGCCATGCATTATGCAGGTTAAGACCTAGTTGCATACTGATATAGTCACCAACATTGTAACACAACAATGTGGAATTGAGTTGGTATGCACAAACAAAGTTTCTCACTTTGTGGGTATTTTAACTTTTAAGGTCTTATCTTATGTGAATATAAACATAAGTTATATCTATGCTTAATAGATAGTGTTAAAAAATGCCTATACAAATATCCAATCATATGATAAAAGTATAAAATACTACATCATCACGTATTTGTAAGGTGTTTTAGATTTATAAGTATTTAACCTTTACTTTAAAAGCATGTGAAGATCAAGGGAAATGACTTAACACATGCCCTTAGAGGCTTTTGGCTTATGTGTGAGGTAATCATTAGTCTTACTTCATGCCTTGAGGCTTATACCCTAGATGTTTACCTCAATATTATCCAAATACTCGAGGTTTTATCTATACTTTTATTGAAAGTTTGGATCCTAGGAAAACTTTTGATCAATCAAATTATCCTTAAATTTTTAAAAAATACATAGATAGGCAAAGTCCTACAAATTTTGCCAAACACAATTTAAATTCTTCCTGAATGAAAACTAATTTGTTTCTAAATAGAATTTCAAAACTTTCTAATCTTTGCGTCTCATGCAATTAGTTTTTTATTTTAAAATTTTTTCCCTAATCAATTTGCTTCTGGGATGGCATGCTATTTCATCTCATTTCACTATATTTTTGCTTCTAAACTAAGCTTTTACGCTAGCTGTAAATGGTCCAGTTGGCTTAAAAAAGCATTTGTTCCTATGGGAATTAATGTTTAAGCCACTGGCTGTTCCACCTGTTTGAAGGCCAATGATTTGAGTAGATTTATTCTGCTTCAGGTGATTAAATGAAGAGGAATTGAATGAGTGAAAGAAGAGGGACAATCATGAGAACTTCTTGGTTTTTTGTTAAGAGTTATCCTGGCTGTTCTTGTACTAGAGGTTAGTTGGCTATCTACTGTGTTCTCAAGAAATCTGAAAATTAATAGAGCCGTCACTCCCTATATTAGCCGTCACTCCCAAAAAAGAGACCAAGAATCCTTCCCGGAAAAGAGTTACATATTTTTTTCCATATATAGGCTTGAAACTTGAAGGGTAATTGTCTAACATTGTTTTCTCACTATTCACTAATTTGTCTTTGAAAGACCTTATACAATATTTATGTAACGGAGAACTGGAATACTTCTTGAGTTGGAATTAATTCTTAACTGTGCGATCATTTGAAGTGATAGTTTGGCAGAATGGATGATTGTTTTGGAGCTTTTGTCCTTGAAGTATGGGTGTCGAATTGCATTTAGGAAATATGTACAACTATTTACTGCAGCCAAATACCTTCATTGGTCCATCCATATTGCATATACCTCAAAATTGCTGTTTAGATGCAGAAAAGTGTTGAAGGCTGTACCATCTGCACATGTTTCTGACATCTTGCACAATATGTGAAGTGACTGATTGCCAACACACATCGTGTGTTTCTCTTTTGCCTCTTTAATGCATTAGCAGCCACAAAAGTTGCTTAAGATAAGTTTTTAGAGCAGACCATTGTACATCAGTTTTGAGTCTTTTGACTAATACCCACATGATTCCTTCATCTGACTTTTCTTGTCATTATTTTTTAAGTGTCTGAGGTTTTTAATTGCTGTTATGTGCGAAAACTTTCGCTAATTAACATCCATCGTTCTTATGCAATGGAGCTGGAAAAGGCAATTGATTGTCTTCAGAAGCACAAATCAAAGCCAAGCCGTGACCTCGCCCAAAAGCTGATTAAGTAATGAAATATTTCCCCTAATGGTTGAATTTATTTTTTCGATTTGGTTGCAGCTTTTTGTAATTATATTTGTAATTATATTCTTGGCTTCTTATGTTATGGAGACATGTCATATACAAGTTAGGTCATCATTCCAAAATTTAACCAACTAATGGAATGCTTATAATTGAAGTCAGTTAATATTACATGCACAACCCCTGGACAAAATGTTAGTATAATAGTACACTTCTCTTTCGCTTTGAAAATCAGCAACACCCTTCAAACATAAGTCTCTCTCTCTCTCTCTGTTTGGCTGATCAAGCCCCAGATCGAGCTACAACTCCAAGTCCACCCTTGTAGATGTCTTAACCACCATGCTATGACCGTTTTAGCATTGAGAGACCGGTCTGTAACTAACAGGACTTACTGCCTAATCATTTTATTAAGTACTTAATGAGTTTGAGTTTTAAAAATTAATATCCTATCTCAATTTCAATTACTTGTTGGGCTAGTATAAGCAAGTACCTCACTTTCAGGGAAAGATCTAGTTGGCTAAGTTGATTTTCCAGGGTGGAGTTGGAGTTGTAGCTAGGGTGGAGTTGGAGTTGTAGCTCGATCTGGGAAAGATCTAGTTGGCTGAGTTGATTCTCCTTAAATATTATACCTCCTTCCTCCAAGAAAAATCTCCTAATTAGGATATATATATATATATATATATATATATATATATATATATATATATATATATATATATATATATA
>JAESVK010001424.1:0-27794 GCA_017140935.1 Hamamelis virginiana | reverse complement strand
ATATATATATATATATATATATATATATATATATATATATATATATAATGAGGATGCATGAAGGATTCCATATATATGTGTTGAAGAGGACATAAATAAACTATATATGTTAATTTGGAAATGAGGATGCATGAAGGATTCCATATATATGTGTTGAAGAGGACATAAATAAACTATGTATGTTAATTTGGAAATATATATATATATATATGTTTGCCTTGTCTTTCCATGTATGCGTTTCAAGTGCTCTTAGAAAGTTAGGTTACTTGAGAAATTCATCATTAAATGACAAGTATTGCTCCACCATACTAAACTGCATATATAGTTATTACATTAATTACATAGTGTTATTATAAATAAATAGCATAATTTACTTTCTAAAAGCTTCATTCCAGCAGAATATACTTTTGTAGAGATTTAATTGGCTTGCCTTAGCCAAAGTTTTCAATAGAGTTTTGGATTGGGGGCAAAATCCATAGCTCCATTTGGTTGACTCAAAAACATTTGAGATCCAGTTTAAAGGAATGCATAGGCATAATGAAAGTTGAGGATTTTTTTTTTCAATATATGTTTACAACCTTAGCTCAAATTTGTGTGAATCCTGTTAATTAACTTCCACTTTTCTTGGCCAGTTAACGTATTATTTCAATATATGGGCCACAGGAGGTTTCTTGCACCCGACCATCCATATAGGAAGAAAAAAAGTTGGTTTAACGGAAAGAAAGAACTCAAACTGAATCCTAGACCCGTGACTGGTCGTGATGCTTGGCATGTAGTGAGTAATTTTCAAAATGATTGGGGGAGGAAAGAAAATGGGAAAAAAAAGATGAAGATAAATGCCATCAAGCCATCCACGCCTTGGACAAAGAAGTCTTTATTTTTTGAGTTACCATATTGGGAGGCATGTCGAATTATTTAACGTCTTCCTGTCAATTTTTATTTAATAGTTGGCGTTAGATTTTATTAAACCCTCATTTTTATCTTTATAAATGGTGTTGTAGGATTTACTTTGCCGTCACAACTTAGACGTTATGCACATAGAGAAGAATATTTGCGAGAGTCTAGTTAATACATTGTTGAATGTGACGGGAAAGTCGAAGGACAACGCTAAGTCTCGTGCAAACTTAAAGAAGTTAAATATTAGGCACGCTTTGCATGTGGATGAGGGTGCAAGGTCCTTGCCTCCAGCGCCTCACACCTTATCGAAGGCAGAGAAAAAGCTTTTTTGTTCTAGGCTACGAGACTTAAAGCTACCCGATGGTTACTCCTCAAATATCGGGAATTGTGTCTCAGTAGAGGAGTGCAAAATAGTAGTTCTCAAGTCCCATGACTGTCATGTATTGTTGCAGTAGCTATTGCCTGTAGCATTGAGGGGATCTTTACCAAAGGGCATAAGAAATGCAATATTCCGACTGTGTGCTTTCTTCAATGAACTATGCCAGCGGGTGTTAGACAGAAATAGAGTTGAGGTGCTTGAAGACAATATTGTAGAGACTCTATGCACGTTTGAGAGATACTTCCCTCCATCATTTTTCGATATTATGATTCACCTGTCAATCCATGTGGGACGGGAAGCACGTCTTTGCGGGCCAGTCCAATATCGCTAGATGTATCCATTCGAGAGGTGGTCCATTATTATTTTATTTGATTATATTTGCACTTCATAGTGTTTATAGTATCGCAAGTTAACAACTACTATTATTTTGCGTTTTTAGATACATGAAGATACTTAAGGGATATGTTAGGAATCGTGCGCGACCTGAAGGATGCATAGCTGAATGTTATGCAGCTAAAGAGTGCATGGATTTCTGCAGTGGGTACATTAAACAGGCAGCTAAAATAGGTCACAAACATGCTCGAAACGAAGAAGTGGAACATGAAAGAATATTAGAAGGACGTCCACTATCAAAGGGTGTGGAATCAATTATGCCTGATGATATGTTACAGATTGCCCACCTTTATGTATTGAGAAATACTGCAGAAGTGGAACCATACTTAGAGTTAGTATCATAATTATTTCCACCATTTATATTTGTATTTGTATACGCCCGACACCTTATACAATTGTCTTATATTCTCACTTCTTATTAGCATGCATGTGGAGGAGCTTAAGCGTTCGGAGAGGCGTTTATCAAGGAATGAAACTTTGCTACAGAATTTACACAACGATACCTTCTGCGATTGGTTAAAGGAGAAGGTTCGTTCGAGTGATAGTAGCGTGTCGGACATATTGCGTTGGCTATCTCTTGGTCCTAGAAAGCATATAAAGTCATATTCGGCCTACGTAATCAATGGACAACGATTTCACACAAGGCACGCCATTAGAGAGACACAAAATAGTGGAGTTTCCATTGATGCAGAAACGGTGTGTCGATCAAGTGCAAGGGACAATGCTCAAGTGGTTGGGAAGATATCTTATTACGGGGTTATTGAAGACATAATTCTATTGGACTACTACAGATTCCAAATCCCAATATTCAACTGTTCATGGGCAAACATTGTGAATGGTATTAAAGTTGACGATGGCTTTACGTTGGTTAACCTTGAATACGGACTTGGTCAATTTGAGAAAGATCCATTCATTCCAGCTTCACAGGCAAAACAAGTATTTTATTCTAAGGATATAGAAGGTTTAGCTTGGTATGTTGTGCTAAAAGCACCACCTAGGGGCTTTCACGAATTGGAGATGTTTGATGAGGATGCATACATGCCACATAATCCAATTGATGTAGTAAGACTTGATTTGAACCCCATTGAAGAAGATGAACATTATGTAAGGCCTAATTGTGAGGCCATTGAAGTGGAAGATGAATGAATATTGTTTATTTTCAATTTGTGAAGCCACACTATGTAATTATCTGGTTTTGGTCCTTATGGGCATTGTATTGAATTTGATGGGCATTAATGTAGGTTTTCTTGATTAGACTAAATTATATAACCTTTTGTTAAAGCTTATTCCAAATTTTTACCTCTTTGTGTGTGTGAGATACTAAAATGTGTATCTTTTATGGTTGCATTACATTTATTATTCACATTTTTGCTCTGTATCATGTTTGTGCCATTTTATTGTTTTATAATTGTGTGACATTCTAATAATTATATATTTCTCCATTTTGTTTGCCTCAAATTAGATTTGAGTTCTTATAACGAACGATGAAGAACAACCAAAAAGGAGAGGTAACTATTACTATAGCTTATTGATTTATAATTATGATTTCTATATTGCTGACGTCCCAAAGTTATTTACTCTAACCATTTAAATAATATTTTTCCATTTTGTTTACAGAGTTCTAAGAAGGGGGAGAAGAAAGCTCAAAAAGAAAGGGAAGCAGTCATAGCGGCTGTCTTACGAGAGGGCGGAGAAATAGAACCTGAAGATTTGGGCCCAAGACGAGATTCTTCAGATTCTTCTGAAGAAGGGGAACAGGTTGATTTAGGGGTCGAGCATGACCCTAAAGGAAAAGGAATTAAAGTCAAGAAAGGGAGAGGACGTGCTAAATTAAAAATTGATGAAGATCAAATGGATGTGTATTTCAATGAAAGGTGTCAACCCATTGATAGAAATTCACAACCTTTCTCTAATTTCTTAGGACGTTTGGCAAGAGAGCGAGTGCCAATCATTTATGATGATTGGCGTAATGTTGACGATGATATCAAGCAACGGTTGTGGCTTATAATGAAGGTATCTTATAGATATATAATTTAACTTAACACGTATTTATTTATAAGTTTTGCTTCTGGAACATTGCAGCAAAGGTACACAATGAAAGTTGATGCCTACCAGTATGCTATGTCCAAAATGGGTAAATCTTTGCGGGATGAGAGATGCAATTTAACTCGTGCGTTAAGAAAACCCAAAAAGGGACAGACAGAAGAAAGCATCAGGCCGAATTATGTTTCCTTGGATCATTGGAAGCAATTTGTTCTGCAGCGAAAATCAAAACAGTTCAAGGTTTTTGTCACTTTTGTATTTAGAGAAAAATGTAATTTTTTGGAAATTTAATTTTATGATTGTATTTCTTTTTTGTAAACATATTTTTGCTTTTTTGAACAGGATAAAAGTGACAAAATGAAAGATGTGCGGTTGCATCAGAATATAGTACACCGCACATCCCGTAAAGGATTTGCTCGGTTAGAGTATGAACTGGTAATAAGTATTTCTTTTTGTAATCTTGACACATGTACAATACTTTTTAAATGTGTAACTCCCGAATTACTAATCAATATGGAATGTCCCATACAATAATTTTAGAAACAGAATTGTACAACTGAAGATCCACCAGTGGATCGAGTTTTAGTGTGGAAAAAAAGGCTATGCTCCAAAAGACAAACCAGTTAGTGACCAAGTTGCCCAATATATTGTAAGTGATTTTCTCTTTTACATATAATGTAAATAGATATTGTCATATAAATATTAACAATGGTACATGCAGGAACAAATGGACCAATATTCACAATCTCCTGCAGGCCAAAACCCCACCGGCATTGACGATGATGCCCTAACTCACGTATTTGGTCGTGAGCGCCCAGGAAGAGTACGTGGGATGGGGTTTGGGGTTACGCCATCTATGCTTCGCACAACAATCCAATCAAACAGAACCAATCAAGTGATGAGAGATGAGATACAGGAACTGAAGCAACAGGTAAGCGGGTTCGGTGATTTGGCTGAAAGGTTAAGGTTGATGGAGGCAGCTCTGGCTTCAGCTGGCATATAATTGGTAAGCAGACAACTTAGACATAAAATGTGAGATTAAAACATGTGATTGATAACATAATTGTTTATAATGCAATATCCATACTTTTGCAGGGCCAGACACAAAGTAGTACAATGCCTAGTGCAAACTTTAGTGGGCAGGTAAATTTGTATAAATCAAAATTGTTTATATATATGCTTTACTCATAGATCATCTAACGCTTTTTCCTCTCATGCTCCCAATGCTAGGCACAACAGGCAGGAACAGAGGTTCCTGGTGGTGGTTCGTTGGAGAATGCCGCATGCACTTTGATGAATTGGATTGGGGACAAAATTGATGTGGCACGGGGTAAGATTTCATCTACAGATCCTACCAGTAGTGTGCACCACGTGCCACTTGGTTATGGTTACTATAGGGTTTGGGTGGATGAAATACTTGTCAGAGATGTCGCCTTGCCTCGTCCAACATGCGATTTTTTAACCCTTGATGAAGCTTATGGAACTACAGTTGCATGGCCAGTGGATTGCATTCGGATTGATGGTTGACATGGAGAGGAGGTAAAGGGTTAAAATTTAAAGTACTATTTCGTACCATGTTACACTTGTCATTCATTTTTTGGGCAATATAAAATAGCATTCTAACATAAAGTAGTGATATGCAGTATGTTTTTATATAGTTTGTCATGTCTTCTCTTTCTTATTCATGAATTGTAATGTTTGTGATGTAATATTGAGAGGCATGGGAGACGTCATTTGATTATGGTGTTGAGATAATTGTGATTATAGAAGTGTTATGAACTCTTTTTTTGATAAGTAAAAATTTGAAAATGTTGCAAAAACAGACGAAATGCTGCCGGATTTTCGTCTCAAAAAGCAAACATTAAATTACTTTAATTATGGTTATCTTAAATGATTTGTCATGTCATCTCAAACTTATGGTTACTTTCTTATTCATGAATTATAATGTTTGTAATGTAATATTGAGAGGCGTGGGAGAAGTCATTTGATTGTGGTGTTGAGATAATTGTGATTATAGAAGTGTTATGAACTCTTTTTTTAATAGGTGAAAATTTGAAAATGTTGCAAAAACAGACGAAATGCTGCCGGATTTTCGTCTCAAAAAGCAAACATTAAATTACTTTTATTATGGTTATCTTAAATGATTTGTCATGTCATCTCAAACTTATTAAAAAAAACAAACATTAAATTACTTTTATTATTATTATTATTATTATTATTATTTATTTATTTCAAAAGCATATAACATTCTCGTTATAATAATAAATTTAGGGTCTTATTACATTTCATATCTTTTCAATTTATGTTTTCATTATTCTACAATTAATCCATGCATGAATGAGATTATTGACTTTCCTATAATTGCCTTGTCAACTCCAGGACCTTGCAAAGAAGACAAAAGAGCAGACTTGGGCTTTATGTGCAAGTAAAAAATGGTAAATTTTTTTGTGTGAATATTTTAGAATTTTGCTTTGGATTGGATAATGTAGTAGGTAGCTAGAGGTATTGAATATATAGTTTAATTCTTCCATGATATATTTTCATGAATTTGGTTATAGATGTGATAATTTCTTTAGTAGATTCACTATGATATAGTAACTATATAAATGGTAGTCTTTTATTACAATATAGAATAAGTAGATAAGGACATGAAAATATGCACTTTTTAATACAGATTTAAAGAGTTATTCACGGCATTTCAAAAACATTGTAAAAAACATGTTATTTATGGCGGTTTATAAATGTGTGAACAACTATTCATTGCAGGAAAATGACAACCATTAATGGATTTTTATAAATGCACTAAAAAGTATTAACGGCGTTTAAAAAATGCCGTAAATAATATGCCGTCAAAATAACAATTATTTAAGGCGTTTTATAAATGCCGTTAAAGAAATTCGCGACCATTTCTCACTTTTTTTTATCGCCAAATGACAATTATTTAAGATAATTTTCTAAATCATTGAAAAATAATACTTTTACGGCGTTTAAAAAACGCCGTAAATAATACTTTTTATCGCGTTTAAAAAACGTCGTGAATAATAAGTGAATAATACTTTTTACGGCGTTTGAAAAACGTCGTGAATAATATTATTTACGGCGTTTCATAAACGCCGTAAATAATATTATTCACGGCATTTAAATGCCGTAAAAAGTATTATTTACAGCGTTTTTTAAACGCCGTAAAATATAATAAATGCTGGTTAAAAAGGGCGC
Organism: Hamamelis virginiana; assembly: GCA_017140935.1. NCBI lineage: Eukaryota > Viridiplantae > Streptophyta > Magnoliopsida > Saxifragales > Hamamelidaceae > Hamamelis > Hamamelis virginiana. The sequence goes on along the minus strand of JAESVK010001424.1, from coordinate 20,866 downwards.
CAAGATTTTCCCGGTATATTTTAGCGGCAAAAAGCAAACTTATTTACGGCGTTTATTAAACGCTGTAAAAACTATTATTTACGGCGTTTAAACGCCGTAAAAACATGGTCCATTTACGGCATCGCTGTAGACGGCGTTTTTTGCGGCGTTTAATAAACACCGTTAATAGTTTTTTACGGCGTTTTTTAAACGCCGTAAAAAGCAATTTTTCTTGTAGTGTAATGATGAAAGGAGGTTCGGAGTGAGCCTATTGAAAATCTTTTTTCTGATTTGATTGTTATAGATTTTGTAATGGTGAATCGGTGATAGGAGGTTCAGGGTGAGCCTATTGAAAACTTTTTTTATGAATTAATTGTTGTAGGTTTTAGCTTATAAGAAATTAAGGTTAAATAACTAAAATTTTACATGCAATTTTTCCCTTTTTTTTTTACTTTTTTTTTTTTTTTTTTTTTAAATATATAGTAGGGGCAACATTTTAGAAGCTCGTCTAGAGCATCCAAAATCTTAGGGCAGGCACTGCACTTACCATCATTGCACCTCTAACCATAGATGAGGTTTTTCCTCATTCTAGTTTTTTGAAATTGCAAACTTGAACTCTTTGCCTTCAAGACCAGTTTTTTAACTTTGCATACTCGAATTCTTTACTTCCCTCTTGACAATGGGCGAGAAACTACATAGGTTACAAGACTGAGGATGAGAATTAGATGCTTCAATTGCAAGAAGTTTGGGCACACCATTGCACATTGTCCTAGCAAGAACTCTTCCAATAACAACAACAACTTCAACTCTTCAAGAAATGATCAAATAGGTAAAGGGAAAGCTATGGCCGCCACCACCACCACTTGGAGTGATATTCTTGAGGATGCTAAGAGTGATGAAAAGACTACCCAATAGGAAACGACTAATTTTTGCTTGTTTGCCAATATTAAGGAATCTTGCTTCATGGCAAATGATGATGAAGAAAATGAGGTAAATTCTAATTCAAATTGTAATGATGATGAATGTGATTTAATTTTAGAGGACTTTCAAAATTTGAGTAAACTATTTTATGATAAAAATTGTATTTTAAAAAGAGAACTTGAATCTTTGAAGAAAAGTCTCTCAACTCTCAAGAATGAGAAACTAGCATTAGTGAATGAAAATTCCAAATTGACTTTGCTAAATGAAAAGCAAAGAAATGAGATTGAGACCTTGAGAAACATACCTTCCACTTCTAAATCCTCAATTGACTCATCAACTTTGGAAAATGAAAACCAACTTTGGAAAATGAAAACAAACTTTTGAAATCCAAAGTTGAAGACTTAAACAAAATTGTTTACAAATTTACAAGTGGAAAAGAAAATTTTGATAGGTTACTTGAAGCTCAAAGAGTTGGGCTAAACAAAGAAGGATTGGGTTATGTTTCAAACATTAACTCTAAAAAATCCTCACTTTATTTAGGCTTTTTTGTTAAAGCCTCAATGAAAGTGGACACTAAGAAACCTAAACCAAAACGTCATTTTCATTCACATATTGCTAAACAAAATCCTAATGCTACTTGTCATTATTGTGAGAGGAAAGGGCATGTCACATTCAAATGTCCATTTAGAGGAAAAAGAGGAATTGGGAAAATGGTGGCTTGGATTAAAAGGGAACCTTCATCCAAGAAATCATTTGAACCTAAAACAATTACTATGAATGAACTTGAACGTTTGAGAATCCTAACCTTATAGGACCCAAGAGATTTGGGTACCAATAGTTCAATTGTATTATGTTTGTAGGTATGCTTGAAATCCATTAACAAAAAAGACCAATGGTATTTGGATAGTGGATGCTCAAGGCATATGACCGGTGACAAAGACAAATTTATTTCTCTAACTCTCAAAGATGGTGGACTTGTAACCTTTGGTGATGATAGCAAAGGCAAGATTATTGGTAAAGGTAAAATTGGTAATGGCTCTATTACTATTGATAATATTTTGCTTGTTAGAGATTTAAAGCATAACTTGCTTAGCATTAGTCAATTGTGTGATAGTGGGTATTTTGTGAACTTTACTTCTAATTCTTGCAATGTTTTGGATAAAAACAAAATCAACATCCTTGTTGCAAAACGTCTTGGAAATGTGTATATCAATTGTTTTGATGATTTAACATCTCAAGATGTAACATGTCTTTCCGCTTTACAAGATTCAAATTGGTTATGGCATAGAAGGCTTGGGTATGCAAACATGGAGTTACTTCAAAAGCTTTCTAAAAATGAACTTGTTGTAGGCTTGCCCAAAGCAAATTTTTCAAAAGATAAAATTTGTGATGCATGCCAATTTGGAAAACAAATCAAAACTTGTTTTAAAACCAAAGCGCATATTTCTACATCTAGGCCTTTAGAATTGTTATATCTAGATTTATTTGGACCAAATGATGTAGCTAGTCTTGGTGGTAAACTCTATGCCTTTGTCTTAGTTGATGATTACTCAAGGTATACTTGGGTTCCATTCCTATCTCACAAGAGTGATACATGTGGTGAATTTATAAAACTTTGCAAAATACTTGAAAAAGAACAAGGCCACTCCATCATTAGTGTGAGAAGTGATAGATGTAGAGAGTTTAAGAACCAAGACATCGAAAATTTTTGTGATGCACAAGGATACTCACATAATTTTTCGGCCCCAAGAACTCCACAACAAAATGGAGTAGTTGAGAGGAAGAATCATTCATTACAAGAAATGGGTAGAACCATGCTTAATGAACATAAACTTCCTAGAACATTTTGGGCAGAAGCGGTTAATACTGCTTGCTATGTGGGAAATAGAGTGGTTATTAGATCCATCATAGCCAAAACCCCATATGAGCTATGGAAAGTCGAAAACCAAATATTGGTTACTTCAAAGTTTTTGGATCCAAATGTTTTATTTTGAATGATAAAGATTATCTTGCTAAGTTTGAGTCTAAATCCGATGTGGGTATTTTTATTGGTTATTCAACTAATAGTAAAGCATATCGTGTTTATAATAGACGCACTCTAACCGTGCAAGAATCTATTCATGTTGTATTTGATGAATCTAATTCATTTGTTTCCAAGAATGCTATTGAAGATGATGAAAATAGCAAATTGTTATCTAATGCTAATGAAGAGCTTGACAAGCTTAACATTAGTGACTCTTCCTTAAATGATGCACCTCAAGAGGAACCAAAGGAGAACACTTCAATTGTAGAAGATGAACCCTCTAATGAACCTCAAGAATTGCAAGAGTTGCCAAAAGCTTGGAAATTTGTGAAGAATCATCCAATTGATCAAGTAATTGGTTATCCTTCACGCAAGGTAAGTACTCATTCTAATCTTAGAGATGCTTGTAACCATATTGCATTTCTTTCTCAAATTGAGCCTAAAAATTTTAATGAAGCCGAAAATGATGATAGTTGGATTATTGCTATGCAAGAAGAACTTAATCAATTTGAAAGAAACAAAGTTTTGGAATTTGTACCTAAACCTAATGACCATACCATCATAGGCACTAAATGGATTTTAGAAATAAAAAGGATGAAGATGGTAATTTTATTAGGAAAAAGACAAGACTTGTTGCACAAGGCTATAACTAACAAGAAGGCATTGATTATGATGAAACATATGCACCGATTGCTAGACTTGAAGCTATTCGCATGCTTCTTGCGTTTGCAAGTTTTAAGGACTTTAAATTGTATCAAATGGATGTGAAAAGTGCATTTTTAAATGGTTATATTACGGAGGAAGTTTATGTTAAACAACCTCCCGATTTTGAAGATCGACAACACTTTTCCAAACCATGTATACAAACTTTCAAAAGCACTTTATGGCCTAAACAAGCACCAAGAGCATGGTATGAAAGGTTAAGTAGCTTTTTACTCTCAAATGATTTTATTCGAGGCAAAATAGATACTACTCTTTTCATAAAGCTTAAAGACAATGATATGTTAATTATTCAAATTTATGTTGATGATATTATTTTCGGTGCTACTAATGATCTTCTTTATGAAGAGTTTGCTAAGTTTATGCAAGATGAATTCGAAATGAGAATGATGGGAGAATTAACATAATTAACATTCTTCCTTGGACTTCAAATCAAGTAAACCAAAGAATGTATTTTGATCAATCAAGCTAAATATGTGAAGGAGATGTTGAAGAAGTTTGGCATAGAAGGTGTAAAGTCTAGTCCTACACCCATGAGCCCCACAACTTAGCTTGACCTTGATGAAAATGGTAAGAAGGTGGACCAAAAACAATATCGAGGTATGATTGGTAGTCTTCTCTATTTAACCGCAAGTAGACCGGACATTATGTTTAGTGTTTGTTTGTGTGCTAGATTTCAACCTAATCCTATAGAATCCCACTTGCTTGCCGTAAAACGCATATTTAAATATCTTGTTGGGATTTATGATTTAGGCTTGTTATATCCTAACCATGCTTCATGTCAACTTGCTAGTTTTTCGGATGCGGATTTTGCCGGTTGTAAAATCGACCGAAAGAGCACTAGTGGCACTTGTCATTTTATTGACCACTCGCTTGTGTCTTGGTTTAGCAAGAAACAAACATCGGTAGCTCTTTCCATAACCAAAGCGGAATACATTGCTGCCAGAAGTTGTTGTGCTCAAGTCTTGTACATGAAACAACAACTTGAAGACTACAGGATTCATTTCACTCACATACCTATTCGTTGTGATAACACCAGTGCCATTAATATTTCTAAGAATCCATGTTTGTGCACACGCACAAAACACATTGAAATTAGGCACCATTTCATTCATGATCATGTGCAAAGGGGAGATGTTGAACTAGAATTTGTTAGTACGGACAACCAATTGGCGGACATCTTTACGAAACCTCTCCAAGAGGATCGTTTTTGCACAATTCAGCGTGAACTTGGTATGGTTAAACCAATGGAATTATAATTGTACATATTTTTGTATTCTTCTATTTCTCTTTTTATTGCCTTTTTGAGATGACAAAGGGGGGAGAAATATTTGAATACTTTGAATACCTTGAATATTTGTTGATTAAGCTTGTTTATTGCTTCTACATATATTGTTGAAAATGTTGATTCAACCTTGCTTTTTGTGCTAAATTGAAGGGGAGCTTTGCTCTCTATTTATTATACAAAGTTATGGTTTGTCATCATTAAAAAGGGGGAGATTGTTAGCCCTAAGGTCCTTGACCTTATTTTGATGATAACTAAACCATACCTTTCTTCTAACAAGTGGTTGAGTATTGTATCTCCATAGATTCTCTTTGGAGTCTTCATCAACATCCATCAAGCATTCCAAGTGCTCTTTACTCAAATCAAAGCTTATGGTGATCTAAACTTCAAGTGTCAAAGCAATTCAAAGATGTTCAATTCTTAAAGACCAACTTGAAGACTTGTTCAAGCTCATGAAGGAAAATTGAAGTCAAGTTAATCTACAAGTTCTTTAGGGACTCTTTGTAAGGCTTCTCTCATTATCAATTGTGTAAAGCTCAAGAGAAAATGTTTTACATCTCATTGTGCATTAGCATTCATGCTTAAATTGCTTTCAAAATTGACCAAAAATGTATTGGAACACTTAGCTAACTTGTCAAAGTGTTTAGTGTTGATTTTGACTTAGAAATTTCGAATTTTTTCTTTTACAACTTCCTTAGTCGACTAACCACTTAGTCCTAGTCGACTAATCGAAGTCAAGAAGCAGGGTTTGTGAAATTCTAAGTTAGTCGACTAATCACCCTTGACTAGTCGACTAATGGTTTCTTAGTCGACTAATCCTTCTTTGCTAGTCGACTAATGAAAGGTCAGAGGTCATGTTTTGGTTGCAACTTTGCTAGTCGACTAATCGCCCTTGGCTAATCGACTAACCGATCCCGAATCAAATTTCCCAAATGTGTTTTAAGTTGGTAGTCGACTAACACCCCTGGTCCTAGTCGACTAACAAACCCAGATTTTGATCTATATGAATTTTGCTTAGCTAGTCGACTAATCAGTCTGTCCTAGTCGACTAACCGAGCCCGGGAATGAAAAATGCCTTTGAAAATGCCTTGTTAGTCGACTAACAAGCTTGTCCTAGTCGACTAGGGGTTCTGCAACTTCAAAACGGCTCTTTCTTAAATTAGTCATTCAAGCATTAAATGTTCCCCAACCACCCTAAACCTTCCTAATCTGACTTCTAGGGTTTCAAACGGTCATTTGGGCTTTGGTTTACTATATATTGAAGGTTGGTGATCATTTATTGTTGACTCGGTGATTTAATCTTTTGTTTTACATCCATTACTCTCAAGCATTCAATATTCACTCTTCTCATTGATTAAAAACTCTTGTGCTTCATCCATTTGATCTTTTGAGAAGTTATTGTGCTCTTGTATTGATTACAAATCAGCTTTGAGAAGCATTCATTGTATCATTCAATATTTAATCATTTGTATTGTGAGTTTTGTAAGGGTTTTGTGAGAACTCTTGCGGGTAAGTTGTCTTCCACCTTGAAAGAAGGCAAGTTGTAAAGGTTTCTCCACCTTGAAGGAGTTGCTTAGTGGATTAATCCTCGAGACGGAGATCTTGAGGCGTGGACTTAGGCGGAGACCGAACCACGTTAAATCGTCGCGTTTGATATTCTAACTCAATCTCTTTATTTCTAGTTTTATATTAGTTTCTTGTTGTATTGAGTTGATATTTAATCTTGCATTCTACTCATCCACTTTATAGTTTGCAAAAATCTTGTATCCCATTTTTGAAAAATTTTTATTTGCCTATACTCTATTCACCCCCCTCTAGAGTATATTTTGGGCCAACAAAGTGTTACACTCATGCCTTACCCTACAGGGAAGGATAATCACGAACAATGGAAAATAAGTATAACGATACTTATCCCTACTCCATGAAGAGGGATAATGACAAACGATGGAAAATAAGTGTTATGGAAGTACTCATATCGAAAAGGATGGCGAACAATGCCAAATGCCAAATAAGTACACCGATACGTAGATCCTGCCCTATAGGGAAGGATGAAGACCCTAGTCAAAGCAACGTTAAGAAGAAGAGCAATATTGTTAATCTCAATTTAAGGAGATGAATTTGTGAGTTCACCACTCCACTAATTGCGAAGCTAAAATTTTAAAGCAACATTCCTTATTTGGAGTAGAAAATAGATGAAGAGAGACAATACGATAATTTTGGGAAAAAAATAGAGCACTATGTCCTAACAGCATGCATCCAAGCACTATGCTTATGTGCTATTTATATTGGGACAACTGTGGACAATGAAAGGACATGAATTCTATTTGGAATAAAACGCGCATAACTCTCCAGTCAATTTCCAGATCTTGAACTCATTATTTCTAGGGGCCAAAAGAAGTGAAAATGTTGCATGTATATTGCAACAAAAAGATATATATATATATATATATATATATTACGGCTACGAACCCGATCCAAAACATATTACGACGATAAACCTATTACTAATTTTTTTGGACAAAATTACCCTTAAAATTGAAGTTTGACCAATTTGGACAGGATCCCCAATTTTATGTATAATCCCCAAAAATAAACAGAATCCCCAATCCCCAATTTATCTAATAATCACTAATATTGTTAAGAATCCCCAATCCACTTTATGTCATGTCAGCATTTAATGCTGGTCATTCAATGTCCCTCGAATTTTTTGTACATGATCCCCAATTTTATGTATAATCCCCCAAAATAAACAGGATCCCCAATCCCCAATTTATCTAATAATCACCAATATTGTTAAGAATCCCCAATCCACTTTATGTCCCGTCAGCATTTAATGTTGGTCATTCAATGTCCCCCGAATTTTTTGTACAAAATCCCCAATTTTATGTATAATCCCAAAAAACAGAATCTCCAATCCCCAATTTATCTAATAATTACCAATATTGTTAAGAATCCCCAATCCACTTTATGTCATGTCAACATCATGCATGTCATTCATTCATGTTTTCGTTTTCCAAGAACATTAAATCAATCAAATCTTGTCTACTCTATTGGGTATTCTTAGTAATATAGGGGATTGGTGATTATTTGTAATTCTTGTGATTCTTTGTACTATTGGGGATTGGTGATTATTTGTAATTTCTCTTCTCTTCGCTTCTCTTCTTTTCTCCCCAACTCTCTCAATCCAAACGGACTGTAGGTCTTAACTCCAATCTCTATTTACCAAAATAAAATAAAAATCCAATCTTTACAGGTTCGAGGTTTATATTAATAATTGTAAAAAGTATCAATTTGTACATGGCATTAGACATTTACACGTGGCCAAGAGTGTATTATTTTGCACTTACATTGCGAAAAACTTGAGCCACACATATGCACAACAATTTGGGAATCATAATCCAAAGTCCAAACAAAGGTGAAAGCAACACATCACAAGATGAGTTGCCTTCTTGTGAGACATCACTTTCAGCCAAATTATGATAGGGTGTATACATCATCAATTCTTTTCTCATGATTATGTTTTCACTAATTAAGCTTATCTCAGGCATGCTTATTTAGGAAGGATATTTTAAAAACTCTCAATATCATGCAAGGGGAACCAGGATTTTGGTTATGGGGGGCCAAAATTTTTTTCCTCCCTTTTTATATACTTTTTGAAGAAGAAAATTATCAAACAGTAGACATTCAAAAGACACATAAAATACATATAACAAATTACAAACCATAAGTTTGTAATACATGGATGCTTATGAAACATGAAATTCAAAAGGAAATTGTAAACAAATGCAAACTCGTGATCAAATGACAGTCAAATCATATATATATATATATATATATATATATATATATATATATATATATATATATATATATATATATATATATATCATGGAGTCTCCTAATCTCAAAAACTCAAGTATATTTAACTCACTTGTATAAAATATACAAATATACACAAATTGTATATCTAAATATTTTATGACCAATTTTCTCTAAATATATACAAATGTACACAACTTAAATACAACTTGAATACCAATTTTATCTAATAAACAAATATACACAAATTGTACAATTATACACAAGCTGTATATCTAAATATTTGACTAGATATACACAAGTTGTTTTGAATTAAATGTCTACAAAGTCTCTGAGTATACACATGCAAGTTGTATAGTCTTCTAATCCTATTACACTATTTTCCCCCTAAACCTAGGGGGGGCTATAACCTAGCTCCGCCCATGATATCATGCAGGCTAAAAAGATATAAATAATTTAATTATCCAAAAAAAAAGATATAAATAATTTTAAAACTTCAAAATAGTTAATTCCTTGTATATGTATAGCAGGATAATTTTTTGGGCAATTTCCATGAATAATCCAAAGGTTCCAAAATATTACCACTACGAACCCGATCCAAAACATATTACGACTATACACCTATTATTGTTTTTTTGGACGAAATTACCCTTAAAATTGAAGTTTGACCAATTTGTACAGGATCCCCAACTTTATGTATAATACCCAAAAATAAACAGAATCCCCAATCCCAATTTATCTAATAATTACCAATATTGTTAAGAATCTCCAATCCACTTAATGTCATGTCAACATTTAATGCTGGTCATTCAATGTCTCCTGAATGTTTTGTATAGGATCTCCAATTTTATGTATGATCCCCAAAAATAAACAGAATCCCCAATCCCCAATTTATCTAATAATTACCAATATTGTTAAGAATCCCCAATCCGCTTTATGTTATGTCAGCATTTAATGCTGGTCATTCAATGTGCCTTGAATTTTTTGTACAGGATTCCCAATTTTATGTATAATCCCCAAAAATAAACAGAATCGCCAATCCCCAATTTATCTAATAATTACCAATGTTGTTAAGAATCACCAATCCACTTTATGTCATGTCAGCATTTAATTCTGCTTTGATGATATTTTATTTAATAATATTAAAATATTTATATCAATGTTATAAACAACTTTTGCAACTGTGTACGATTTTAAAGGGTGGTTGTGCATGGATGAAAGAATTAGGAACCGGGAGGGCAAGTAATATATATGTTACACAAAATTTTACAAATTTATTTATTTATTTATTTGCTTTGTATTACATTGTCGTTATAATAGATCATAGTTCTTTTCAGAATATTTCTCTTGTAGATAACTTTGGTTATAGTAGAAATAGAAGAATAAAATTCTCCACTATGCCTTTGTGGAAGATGGAACTGTAGCTGGAAATTAATCAGGCAACTAGGAGTTGATCATTACAATATTAATCTCAGTAATAAGTCATCAAGCATATTATGCAAACACCCGCTTAGTATGATTCATCCAAACAAGGCATAACCTATCAAGCAAAGCATGCACAGGTTATCCAAGTAAGGCATGAACAGACTGAACGAATGTAAGCATATTCGATGAAAACTATTGCACAATTAATGTAATTGAAATCACAAAAAACAATTGCATTTATGAAAATATACTCAATAAAGAACGGATTGCATGAAAAGCAATCTCCCAAAGTTGTACAATTGTCACAATTAAATTGAATACAAAACTCAAAACTCTAATCAAAACATGCAAACCTAATAATCAAGCTTCATTTAACACCCAAGAATGGAGTTTAGTTGTCCATGATCGGAGTAGAATCGCCAAGACGCTCCATTCCAAGCTTGTGCATCCAAAAATCCAAAGAGAATGAGGAGAGAGAAGAGAGAATGATGAGAGAGAACAATGGAATATAATGTAGTCTTCCCTTAGGTCAAGCCCACCCTAAACAAGCTTAAAAGAATGTTTATATATCATACAAAGACCCCCTAAAAATAAACTCTTCAAAAATTGCATTAAAAGATGAGAAAAACTGCTGGCAAGTTTTCCGAGGTGACCTCTATCGATAGTCTATAGCATGTCTATCGATCTAGGGTCATGGCAGCTTTGCAGAAGCTACTGTCTATCTATAGACCATCGATAGAGTTTCTATCGATAAACTCAAGTTGCCTCTTTTAACTTCCAATTTGTTTCCAAAAGTTCCTCAAAGCCATCCTAATATCCTTTTGATGATTTTCCCTTCCAATTGACTTCACTTTTAGCTTCATCCGAGGGCAAATGCAAGAAACCAACATCGATCGTGCCTAAAATGCCATTTTTATAAATAATTCCTACAAAACATACAAGACAAAACATTAAATTCATGATTTATATCTAGCAAGTAGCAAAAATCAAGCATAATCCATCAAGATATAGTCTAAAAGGCTCAATAAATAGCATTGATTGCAGAGCAATCAAAAAGGATCCTAGGCAGTAAAAGTGTTCAAAACAGGACTTTTGAACCAAAAAATATTATAAGAGGACTTTATGCAAGAGAGGTCCCTAAAATAAGACTTTTAACCAATTATCTCTTAAATATATTGACTCTTAAGTAAATGAGTATATATTTGTACGTACTTGTTTGAATTTTCATACAAGTCAATTTGATCCAGTACTAGTATGTTATGCTTCAATGGAAAATTAAAACTATCAACTGCATGTCATGGAATTAATTATTAAATGATTTAGAGGCATTGTTAGCGTCGGAGTCCACAGTTTTTTGAACTAAATTGTCTAGAGACGTATATCTAGACGACTACCAAACAGTCAAATCCTGAAGTCTTCTAGTTTTTGTGATGTGTGTTGTGATGCATTCAGTGCCACTCTTGAGGTTTTGGATGCCCTAGGTGAGTTCCTAAAATGATGCCCATATTGACTATTTTTTTTTTTTTCAAAATTTTAGTTATTAAACCTTAATTTCTGATAAGCTAAAACCTACAACAATCAATTCACAACACCCGAACCTCCTATCATCATTACAAATATAATTAAACTAATAAATAAGACATACATCACATAACAATTATTTCAAAAGGAGGGTTTTCAATAGGTTCACCCCGAACCTACAGTCATCATTACAAATATAATTAAACTAACAAAGAAGAGCTACAACAATCAATTCAAAAGGAGGGTTTTCAATAGGATCACTCCCGAACCTCCTACCATCGTTACAAATATAATTAAACTAATAAATTAAAGAAGACCTACAACAATCAATTCAAAAGGAGGGTGTTCAATAGGATCACCCTCGAACCTCTTATCATCATTACAAATATAATTAAACTAATAAATTAAAGAAGACTTAATCAATTCAAAAGGAGGGTTTTCAATAGGATCACCCTCAAACCTCCTGGATCATTACAAATATAAATAGAGGCTAAATAGTAGAACATACCCAAGTAATCCGAGCATTATCATTATCTACATCTATTATTAAAACATAGCTGACTTCTTCTTCTTTTTCTGTTTTCTGAAAGGAAAAAAAAAAAAACTTTGTAAATGCGAGGAAATATATAATTAAACATAATTGTACAAATATTGTTTATTTTTTTATGTAATTACCTGAAAAATGAACATCCTCAAAGAAATAAAAAATCATTAGCAGCAGGCCAACAACACATCACATAAATTTTTTTTCCTATACATGAACACAACTATTGTTTTCAAATCAACTATAAATTGATTTATTTAAAAATGAGATGGCAGTAAAAGAATTGACTAATTGAAAATAAACCTTAAAATGTGTTTTGACAAAGTAAAAACACACATATTCATTCAAATTTCAAACTCTTATTTCCTTGTACAAAAGCAACATGAACATTTCCACCAGTAAGTATAAAGGCAAATGATGCTTGGCTCCTCAAACTCTTTTCTCTCCTCTGTGACCCAAATCTAGAAATACTAAAACGTGTAATTACTTTTTTAACCCAGTGAACCTATAAATACTGTGAGATTTATATAAGCAGAATGATTGATTACCTCATATTCCTAAGAAATGCAGAACAATTGAACAAAGAGAATGAAAATGGGTGAGAGTGAGAGCATGAAGGGCTACATGCGCCTGAGAGCTTTCTTGAGAGGAGAGATGGAACAACTGAACATATGATGAATTGAATTATTGAAGCTGCAAAACTTGATTAAAGTGATCAAACCAAAAGAAATGAGATAAAGTGATCCAACCAATTACTACCCAAATTTACCAACCAATTAACTGAAATACCAATTTCCCTAAACAATTGTAACGAAACCCTAAAAAATTTGTAAGCAAACCCTAAAAACTAAAGAACTTACCGGTTAGAACATAGCCATCGCCGTGAGTCTTCGCCATTGCCCACCGCGGCACCGCCGTGAGTTGTGTGCGAGAAGGAGAGGAGAGACTGTGGGTGAGAGCCTGTGCAAGAGAGAGAGAGAGAGTGAAGTCTGAAGAGAGCCAAAGAGGTGTGTGGGGAAATGGGAGATGGGCTGCAGGGGGAAATGGGAGATGGGCTGCTGGATTTGGCATTTGGGCAATTGGGCTGCAGGGCTGTATTAGAATTTTTTTTTTGGGCTGAAGTGTTGGATTGGGCATTTCGGGCTTGGGCTGATAGCCTTATGTAAGGTAAATTTGGGCTGAATGGATGCCCCTAAAATTCACTTCTCTTTGGGCTGCCCAAGGCAGAGGCCTCCCCTCAGGGCCGGGCCTGGATGCATTAAAGTTTATGAATATATGATTAACATACCGTGAAGTCTTCTATATTCCTCTTTTGTCCTTTTTTTTTATTTTTTTTTTATTTTGGTGTAGATATGTAAAAATTGTCAATGCATTCTACTATTTTTATTATTTTTTATTTTTTATGAATTGGGTCCTATTTTACTAATAATACATTCCAATGAATTAAATAAAATCATGCTTCAATTTTAACAAGGGTTAATTACATTTTACCCACCTGTGGTTTTCCTCTAATTCGATTTACCTACCCGTGGTTTCATTTTTCACACTTTACCCACCTGTGATTCCCTCCGTTACTCATCCGTAACCCACCTCCAGTGCAGACGTTACTCTAACACAAAAACTCAAAAAGAACATAACCTCAAACAGATCAAACACCCCTCACTCCCAAGAACACATTCTCATCCAACGATCTCACCAAACGAAGAGCACAATGCAATGTGCTTGAGATAATGGACTGAGAAACCTAGGGTTTTGATCGTGCAAGCAAGCCGAGGAAGAAGGAGACACAGTGTTCAGATTGTGAGCTGTTACGAATAGGTAGATCCTTTTAATTTTTGAAACCTAGGGTTTTAAAATTCTTTTTCGAGGAGCCAAACCAGCAAGTGTGTTTAAAATTCTTTTTCAAGCTGCTGCATATGTATGCAGCAGGTCTTTCCGACAAGGCTCCAAGTAGAATTGAGATCCCCAAACCAGCAAGTGTGTTGAACATAGGCCCAGCATAACATCCTGACATGGCAATCTGCACACTGTCTCCACCATGCATCGCCAGGGCAACGTTAGACATTAAATCACCCATTGAGTTGCCCCATGCCAATACAGTCAGTCCTAGGATTGATGGATTAATTCTAAAAATTACACTTAATGCCACCAGCAGAGCAACAAGCTCATTTGCAACCATGTAGAACTAGATAGAGCTTTGCAACCATGTAGAACCAGATGATACTCACGAAAAATCCCCCCCAAAATCCATGGAAATAAGAACTTGCGAGGGGGCTGATCAGATCTAGTGTATAGAAAAGCAAGAACACCAAGTATACCACCAACTGAAACACCAACAACATATGCAATTATTGCACTCAGAGAATCCACATTATCTTGGGTGTTCCACAGAAATGCAAGAAGAATAGGAGCCAATGAAACACTGGCCACAGCATAAACCTTTGACCACCGCTCCTCCTCAACTATTGGAATTGTCAACTGTCTTGGGAGTGTCAGAGGCAACTCCAACAGTGAATATAACTGTGTCTCCTTCTTCCTCGGCTTGCTTGCACGATCAAAAACCTAGGTTTCTCAGTCCAGTATCTCAAGCACATTGCATTGTGCTCTTCGTTTGGTGAGATCGTTGGATGAGAGTGTGTTCTTGGGAGTGAGGGGTGTTTGATCTGTTTGAGGTTATGTTTTTTTGAGTTTTTGTGTTAGAATAACGTCCGCACTGGAGGTGGGTTACGGAGGAGTAACGGAGGGAATCACAAGTGGGTAAAGTGTGAAAAATAAAACCACGGGTAGGTAAATCGAATTAGATGCAAACCACAGGTGGGTAAAATGTAATTAACCCTTTTAACAAATAACATATCAAATGAAAGGTCCAAGCTTGGAGATGACCAAGCCAGTTCTGTGGTTTTGGCTCAAATTTCATTTTTTTCTACCCAAATTTATTTTTCTAAGAATCTACATGATGTGTGGGAATTTTTTATATATTTTCATGATTTATGGCTTATCCATTTATTTATTGTAAATTGTTTAAGGTTTTGAAATAAAAATTCACACAAAATCATTAAGTGCTTTTAAATTAATGAATTTTGGATTTGTTATAGAACTTGATTTTATGGAATTTTGGAGACAAAAATAACTGAAAACAGATTAGTTGGTTGAGAGAAAACTAAGATAATATGTTGGAACAAAATGGACAAAAAATAGGTTTCAGGTGATGATGTGGCCACATCATCATTTCCATAAGCAATTAACGGCCGTCCAACTGCCTTGGACTAAATTGCAAAAATTTTAAACTTCAAAGCCTTAATTGCAAAAATTGAAAAATTAAAATAAGATCGACTTAGTTGACCGCGGTTGGATAGTTTGAGATATTAATCCAAAATTTTATTAGGTTACTGAAACAATCCAACTTGCCCTTTTCTTCTTTTTGTTTTTGTCTTTTTGTTTCTCGAGTCAGACCATCACTTTCAAATTATTAATTTGTTCGGAAATTTTGTATTGTGATATTTTTCAATAACGGCGGCAAGTTAATAGAGCTTTAACTTGAAACAACGATTGACGGATGGCTCAGCTCAATTATTTAAGAGAGAGAGAGAGAGAGAGAGAGCGCGAGAGAGAGAGAGAGAGAGAGAGAGAGAGGGCCATGGCAATGGAAAACAAGCCTCATGCAGTTTGCATTCCATACCCAGCACAGGGCCACATAATCCCAATGCTAAATTTAGCAAAACTCCTTCATCACAGAGGCTTTTACGTAACCTTTGTTCACACAGAGTTCAATTATCAACGTTTGCTCAAATCCAGAGGTCCTGACTCTCTGAATGGCTTGCCGGACTTTCGCTTTGAAACCATTCCCGACGGTCTCCCGCCGCCCAACAACTCCGAAGTCACTCAAGACATCGTCGCCCTCTGCTTTTCCACCGCCAAGAATTGCTTGGTTCCATTTCGCCAACTCCTCGCCAAGCTCAACCGCGAAGACGACGTCGTTCCCCAGGTGACGTGCATAGTATCCGATGCGATCATGAGTTTTACCCTTGATGCAGCTGAAGAACTTGGAATCCCTGCAGTTTTGTTGTGGACCGCTAGTCCATGCAGCTTAATGTGCATTTTACACTTTCCTCATCTCAAAGAAAGAGGTTTCATACCACTCAAAGGTACCAATATTGTATAATTTCATTTCATTTGCTGTCATAAAATTATTGTGTCTTATTGGAAGTGGGGTGCCAGGATTTAATATTATCTTGGTTAGGATAAAAACAAATCACTAAATTGATTGTTGAATTATATATTCTCTGATGTATGTCATGTTTGCTAAAAATTAAATTGATTTTATTCAACTTTGTGTAAGGTACACGTACAAGAGTCCTAACATCATAGCAATACATAACATTTTCTAAAATTTAAGTGGTGCATGTCTAAGCTTTTGTAATTATTATCTAAAACAAGTGTTTACTTAGAATAAAGATTGGACGGTTGCGCCTTAGAAGTGTGAATGGCCCTTCCTTTTAAATAAAAAAATAAAAAAATAGAGCAACGTACACATCATGAAGCCTAGGTTAAACATGGAACGGCACGCAACCCAACCCAATATACACTAATATAAAAAAAAAATAAATTTCTTATGTTGCATGTGTTTGGTTGAGGTATATGAAAAGTACTAAAAATATTCAAATGGTAAATAAATTTTTTAGCTTTGAATTTTGGGGCTAATGAGTTTTGTAGTTGAAATTTAACTATGGTAATAATGGTTGGTGCGAGGGGATGATATGTGATTAGAGATGTTAAAAGAGTGGTGAAATTGGGTGATGGAGATGACAAGTAGGTGGGTGGATTCATGAAGTGGTGGTGGTGGTTGATAGCGGCCGGTGGCAATGGGATGTGATGGTGGCTGCAGTGATGGTGTGTGGATGGAGTTTTTTGCATGTATCAAATAGAATTCCAAAACTATGTATAGTCGCAATTGCGGCTTAAAAACCTCGTTTTTTATTTTTTTTTACCTATAAATATCGGTGAAGCCGGAAAGAAAGGAAAAAAAATGGAAAAAACAAAAAAAAACTTAAAACCGCAATTGCGGCAATATCAACAACATGAAGCAGCAACAGCGGCGGCTTCAAACCAAAAATGCTTGCCAAAATCTGAACTCCTCTCCCTTTTCATCCCATTTGAGATGGTTTAAAATTTTGGTTTTTAAACGGTCCTATACAAGAAAAAAAATGTAATTTATGGTTGTAAACTACTAAACTGTATTTCAAAATTAATTTTTATGATAAAAGTGGTTTTGGTTAAGTTTCTCACTAAGGTCGGGTGTAGTTTTGACCCAAATCAATTTAAATTTATAATTTATTATGGGGTTAACACACGAATAGGTCCAACCCAATTATAACGTTCCACTAAAATTCCAACCCAAACTAAGTCATTATAAAAGATAAACCAAGCCAACCCAAACCACGCGGTTTGAACGGTTTCTTAGTCTAAAATAATAAAAATAGACTAACTTTGGGGATTTTAACTTGGCAAAAATATCAAATTTGTTTTTCTAAATTATGTTTCCTAACTTATGCCTACTAAAAGTCATACATAATAAAAGGAAAACACTAAAACTATCTAAAATAATGCAAAACCAACAATCTTTAATAAAATAAGTAAAACTATATAACAATAATATTTACCTAAATACCTTAAAATAGTAATGATCGAACTATTATAAGTTAATCAATTTCACACGTTTTTAAGATGTTGAAAACTACTAATAAATGCCATACAATTAATTTTTGTAAACTTTAGGTATTTATATTATTTAATAAATGAAACACTATTAAAAATTTTAAAAAAATTTTAAACAGTTTGGTCCCGTTTAAATGGATTGAATTTTTAGTGAAACCAAATCAACCCAAAATTTAAAATGGTTTGATTTTCTCTAACAAAACCAACCCATAGACATTATAAAGCCAAACAAAACTGCTTTTTCAAAGCGGTTTGGTCTAATTTCACGGTTTAACCGGTGTTTTTTTCATCCCTAATTCTGTGATAAAATTTGAAAAAAGGGTAAGTATAGGAATTTAATGCAAAATATGAAACTATAAATTGAATGGTATTGAAATTTAGGGAGAATAAGCATAAATTTTAATTACGGAGAGTTGTCAGTAAAAACAAAAAAAAAAACAAAAGAGGTGCCATCTTTAATTATGGATAGTTGTTGGGCTAAAATAGATTTTTATTAATTAGGTCATGTACCCCTTCTTGATTTTGATGGCATTTTGGACCTATTCGTGTGTTAACCCATTATAAATTTAAATTGATTTGGGTCAAAGCTACACCTGACTGAAGTGAGAAACTTAACCAAAGCCACTTTTATCATAAAAATTAATTTTGAAATACAGTTTAGAATTTTACAACCATAAATTACTTTTTTTTTTTCATTTATAGGACCGTTTAAAAACCAAAATTTTAAACCATCTCAAATGGGATGAAAAGGGTGAGGAGTTCAGATTTTGGCAAGCATTTTTGCTTTGAAGCCGTTGTTGCGGCTTCATATTGTTGATATTGCCGCAATTGTGGTTTTAAGTTTTTATTTTTTTTCCTTTTTTTCCCTTTCTTTCCAGCTTCACCGAGATTTATAGGTTAAAAAAAAAATGATTTTGAAGCCGCAGTTGCGGCTACACATAGTTTTGAAATTCTATTAGAACCAACCGTATTCCCGTCATTTTATTTTATTCAAACCATACATTTGCAAAAAAACTCGAGTACGTGGATGGCGTCATGGCGAGGAACTAATGATCAATATATAGATGGTGGGAAGGATCGATCATTTGGTTTAAGTAGTCTTATTTG
This sequence comes from Hamamelis virginiana, assembly GCA_017140935.1. Taxonomy (NCBI): domain Eukaryota; kingdom Viridiplantae; phylum Streptophyta; class Magnoliopsida; order Saxifragales; family Hamamelidaceae; genus Hamamelis; species Hamamelis virginiana. The sequence continues at coordinate 1,807 of JAESVK010001424.1, read as the reverse complement.
TAATCCCACAAGAAGAAATTTTGAAAAAAAAAAATAATAATAAACAAACAAACAAACTATTGAGGTTGAATTTGGTTAGAACTTTTAAGATTTTACAAATTATGTCTTCAAATTTTTAAATGAGATAAATTTTGATTATGATACAAATTGCAATATTAAAATTTTAAGGAAAAACGACAGATTGACCCCTGTACTAGTAAAAAATATTTTGTATCATGAACTATCAATTCTGATATATTGACTCATAGTAGAATCAATTTGTGACAGATTGCACCCTACTATAAGCTAATCGAAGATCTGTTTAAGAGATAGAAAGTCAAGTTCGTTCATGTGAATGTATTTTCCACCAACAATATTAAGGGAATGTATGAATGCACATGACATTTTTTATGCTAAATAGATATCCATTAGCTGACAGAATGTTGTAATCTGCCACAAATTGATAGTACATGGGTCAATGTGTCACAATTGATATTCCAGAGGTGTAAAGTATTTTTCGCTGATAGTGGAGAGGGTCAATCTATAATTTTCCCAAATTTTAAACCCCTTCCTAATTTCAAATTCCTATCACGTCATAATGTACCCGTAGAAATAATTAAGTCCAAAATTATATTCCTTCCATTGGCTCAATTCCTCCTCTGCATAGGCATTTGTTTTCCTATAAGCATGTTAGACTATACAATTCCCCAATAGTATGTTGGATGATTTTGGCCATTTGGTTTCTTTTTCTTCACAATTAGAAGTTTACAATTCTCTGCAGTATATAAGATTGTAAAAATAATCAAAGGAAAAAAAAAATTGTCATTTAAAACACGGATGTGGTTTTGCAGATGATAGTTATCTAACAAACGGATATTTGGACACCGTTATTGACTGGATACCCGGAATGAAATCTATCCGGCTAAAAGATATGCCCACCCAGATCCGAACAATTGACCCAGATGACCCCATGCTTGAGTTTCTTGCGGCTGAAGTGCCGACATTTTCTAAAGCTTCTGCAATCATCTTCAACACCTTTGATGCCTTGGAATGCGACGTCTTGGATTCATTTTCATCCATGTTCAATCGCATCTACACAGTCGGTCCTCTTCAACATTTTGTTAATCGGATCCCACATGATGATACCAAGCCCATAGGATCCAATCTGTGGAAAGACGATCCGGATTGTCTCCAATGGCTGGATTCAAAAGAACCCGATTCGGTAGTTTATGTGAATTTTGGCAGCATTGCAGTAATGACACCTCAGCAGCTAATTGAATTTGCATGGGGCCTTGCTAACAGCATGAAAACCTTCTTATGGATAATCCGACCCGATCTTGTCATGGGTGACTCTGCGGTTCTTCCACCCGAATTTGTGACCGAAATTAAAAATAGAGGTAAGTTAGCCGGTTGGTGTCCGCAGGAACAAGTCCTAAACCATCCGTCGATTGGAGGGTTCTTATTGCATTGCGGATGGAATTCAATATTGGAAAGCATTTGCGGTGGAGTGCCGATGATATGTTGGCCGTTCTTTGCTGATCAACAGATAAACTGTTTGTATAGTTGCAAGCATTGGGGAATTGGTATGGAGATTGATAACGATGTGAAGAGAGAGGAATTGGAGAAGTTAGTGAGAGAATTAATGGAAGGAGAGAAGGGTAAGGAGATGAAGAAGAGGGTGATGGAGTGGAAGAAGAAAGCTGAAGAGGCCACAAGTCCTTGTGGTGGCTCTTCTTACTTGAATTTGGACAAAATGATTGAGGAAGTGCTTGGTAAATCCCCTAAGTAAGGTTTGGTGAAATTACAAGCACCTTCTCAGAGTTGGTTT
>JAESVK010001423.1:0-11333 GCA_017140935.1 Hamamelis virginiana | reverse complement strand
ACTTATGAACCCTAGAATAAAGTGAAGGAAAAATCCATTCAACCTCTCTTTTTAGCCTAGCTCCCTTTTCTATCTTCCTCCCTTGCATATATATATGTCCAACTTAGCACAAGTATTTTGAAAAATTGGCTGTTGGATTAGATATTTCACTTATACATATCATGTATGCAAAAAATCATATTGATCTAGCGGTCGGGTTTTTACTGTTTTGAGGAAAAAATTAAAAATTGTGAAAAATCATTCCAATTTAGGACCACGCCACCCCCCTCCCCTCTCCCCCCTTCAACCCACCACCCACCTCTAAAAATTAAAATAAATAAATAAACGAAAAAAAAATTATAAAATGATTTTAAAAAAAAAAAAAATTGAAGTTTGTTCCATGATCAAACTTAAATTTGAACAAAAAAAATTTTCTAAATTTAGGTGAAAGGAGAAGAGAGAGACTAATTCTGTCAACAGTCGTCCGACCGTTGGTAAACCTTCCGGTGGGGCCACGGGGAAACTCAATTCCATAAGGTGGATAATTGGCTTTAGCTACTGTAGGAAGGATGTTATTATTGCCATTATCAGCCAAGGAGTCTCCAAAAATGAAGTAACAAGGCACTTGTGGTGCAGCACCACGAGCCCATGTACACAAGTTTGAAACAAACATCACCCACCACATCTTAATCTTGAATGCCATTAACAAATATCGATTACCAAAAAATAAAAAATTGAAAGATACAAAAAGAAAGCCAGCAAGAGCAATGAATTATTAGCTAGGAATGAGAAAATGAAGCTAAATAGAAATGTGATGTGAAGAATTAGAAACCCAAAAGGAGGAATATTTATAGGGAAGACAGAGAGAATGTGGAGTGTACGTAAACTTTGCAAATTTAAAATAAAGAATTAATTAGAGGTTGGCCGCTTTTTTCTTTTGACCTTGGATCTTTCACAACTGGGCACCATACTGCTATTCTCATCGATCAGTGGCAGAAAGTCAATAATTTGTTAGTTATATATATATATATATATATATGGGTCAAGTTTTCCTTGCACTATATTTTGACACATATATTGACACCTCATTTTCAAAACACTATCTATGATAGATATTTTGACGAACCGACCGTTGGATTCAATACATTTATTATGCATATCATATATACCAAAAATCATGGTGATCCAACGGATAGAGTTTAAGAAATGTCACTATAAAAAATTGTTATGTTTTTAATTAATAAAAAAATAAAAGTTATTCAAAATGATATTTTTCAAAAACTAACCGTTTGATCACTCCAATTTTTTTCTTACATGACAAATATAAGATAAGTATCTAACCTAATGGTCGGTTTTTCAAAATATTCAACTTACAATGGTATTCGAAAATGAGGTGTAAACATAGGTATCAAAATCGGATGAAAGGAAACGTGATCCTCTATATATATATATATATATATATATATATATATATAGTCCTTTTCTTATGAGGATGACCTCACATAAACTTATGTGAGGACTTGGTCTTTTAGCCAATGTAGGAATGATATTTTAAAAAACCGGTCGTTGGATTGAATAGTCATCCTATGCATGACATGCATGCCAAAAATCGCAATGATCTGACAGACGGTTTCTAAAATTCAAACTTTGAAAAACTATGACAGTATCTAATGGTCACATTTTTTCAAAGTTTATATTTTACAAACCAACCGTCAGATCACTGTGATTTTTGGCATGCATGACATACATTGGGAGAATATATAATCCAACGGTCAGTTTTCTAAAATTCATATATTACATTGACTAAAAAGTCAAATCCTCACATAAAGAAGTCTTTATAAGAAAATTACTATATACACGTGTGTGTGTGTCTATATATATATATATATATATATATGGGATGGGTTCAACTAACCACTTTTTTTACCATTATAGCTACATTTCTCCCTAACCCTTGGATTAGGATAGATCCAATGGCCTACATATGCTGACTTGGAGGAGAGAGACAAATACATTGACTTCCCCCACAAGCCATCAGCCCCTTCAACAACCCATCAGACCTCACCGAATCACCATACCCAACCAACCAAGCACATACTCAAGCGTCATCCTCATACTCAAGCGTCATCCTCATACCCGGCCGACCACCATCGCCGGCGACCCTCCCATCGCCGGCGACCACCATCACCGACCACCCTCTCATCTCTGACTTGGAGGAGAGAGACAAATTCTGTCCAGAAATTGAAATTCTATGCTTTGTTGTCCTCTCCATTCCCTTCAAACCCCAAAACCAAACCAACCACCCCTCTCTCTCTCTCTCTCTAATCTGGTACAGTTCTTTCCAGAATGTAAGCCTGCTGCTGTAATGTATTAATCTTCTCATATGATGCACACAAACACTTGAATAAAAGAAATACCATCAGAGAGTAACCACCTCTCTTCCCTCCTAAATGGAATTACAACTTATATCACCGACGTTAGGCATTGGTTTGGAGAAATAATTCATTGCGGATTCATTCAACATTCCTCCTACGGTGAAGAAGGCACCAATTCTTCACAAACAATACAGATATGCAGTAGAAGAAATAAAAGAAAAGTCGAAGCACCAAAGGCAATAGAGTATGACCAATTAAGGAATCATTTTCCTGCCAAGGTTTAGAAAACCTCTTGGCAATTGTTGCAAACTTTACACCATCAGTACATGAAGAATGAGCTTAGGTGATTGGGCTCAATGGCTTTCTTGAACCAACAATTAAAACCAAAATTACTGGGATAAAAGGGTTATATATATGGGAGGGCAAAAAAAAAAAAAAAACAGAATTGTTTCATTACAGTAGATGGAATACATAAGAGAAATAAACTAAACATTAGACTCCTAATTTCATACTAATATTCAATACAACAATTATCCTCAGTTATTACAAAGAATTGGCTTCACAGGACTACACATTCAAATACCATAGGCTTCTGCTTTAAAACTGAGAATTGGTCTGGATTCTCATCACTCCTGACATGGCAATGGTTTGCTTCCTTCTGAAGTATATAGCTGAGCCGCAAATGATCAATAAACACAACATAATCCCCTGTGTCCAGAATAGTTCAAACTATAGCAACAATATTTGTTTTCAGATCTAACAAAAAAAGCTAGAGGTCTAGGAAAAGTTATTAACATACCTCAAAACCAAATACTGACAACTTCTCATCATTTTCTGGTGGTATACAGCTTCTATAAGTAATGTAAGCCTGTGGCCCAATCTCTGAAGTGGATGAATCATCTAGTAAACTTCTATGTTTTCCCGAAGTACCGGGTTCTTCTGCATCATGCAACACTAGCTTTACCTTCACTTTCTACACATTTCAAAGGGATATGGTAGCCAGTCTCACTGCAAAATACTCTCAAATAGGATGAGAGGGTGGTCGGTGATGGTGGTCGCCGGCGATGGGAGGGTTGCCGGCGATGGTGGTCGGCCGGGTATGAGGATGACGCTTGAGTATGTGCTTGGTTGGTTGGGTATGGTGATTCGGTGAGGTCTGATGGGTTGCTAAAGGGGCTGATGGCTTGTGGGGGAAGTCAATGTATTTGTCTCTCTCCTCCAAGTGAGCATATGTAGGCCAATGGATCTATCCTAATCCAAGGGTTGGGGAGAAATGTAGCTATAATGGTAAAAAAAGTGGTTAGTTGAACCCATCCCAATACATATATATATATATATATATATATATATATATATATATATATAGACAGAAATTCTAAGGTAAGGCCGGCCTTATTTTTTGAAAATGCGGTCTTCTCAAAACGACGTCGTTTTGAGCTTGTTTCAATGGAAAAAAAAAAAAAAACAAAAAAAGAGGGAAAGGGGGGTCTGACCTTTGTTTGTTCGGACCATCAAGATTCACAATAAAATCAATATAATTACCAAATTACCCTTCTTTAAACAAAAGAATCAAATGCTCAATTATATATATATAAGCCATAAAATCCTATATATAATAGTGGGTCATAAATATCTGATGGGTTATATATATATGCGCGCACAGGGGCGGGGGCTGTGGGGTAGGCTTAGTGGTGGCCAAACGGTCAGTTGGCCCGCGGGCTGACCGTGATCGGCCCGTTAAGATAACGGTCACGGACATGTCCGGCCCGTTAAGGCCCGTCCATTAGTAGTGGACGGATTGGGCCAGCATTTCGTGTCCATTAGGCCCAATCCGGCCCATGACCGTTAAGAAGCCCAGTCCGGCCCGATCCGTTGCCCGTTTGGCCCTCGCCCATTTGTCTGTTTGGCCCGTGACCGTTTGACCGTTTGGCCCGTGTCCGTTTGCCCAATAGGCTGCCCAATTGACCGGCCCGTTAGGCCCGTGTCCGTTTGATCCGTGTCCAGTTAGCTTGATTCATTTTCATAAACATAAAATTATATGTTTGTGAAGGGGTTTGAACCTAGAACCTTTAAGTCTTAAAAGAGAAACCCTAACCACTAAGCTATATATTAGCTTGTGTTTAATAGTTGTGATATATAATATTTAACCTTATTTCATATTCTTTTATAATCTATAATACTACTTATAAAAGTGTAAATGATGGAAAAACTTTTGATTCACTAAAATACCCTTATAATAAATGGTAATGACATTTATGCCCTCTTATAAAATCAAATATAAGAGCCCATCACTACAAATTATTAAATTTATACTTATCCCAAAAACCAACCAATTAAAATTATGTTTAAATTTAAAAACAATGCACCACGTGCAACTCAAATTTTAAATTTGTATCAATTAAAAATATAATACATTCTATATTTAAAAATGGTTAATTATATATATTAAATTTATATTCAAATGTGCAAATTAATTAAATTTGTATCAAATTTTAATTAAATTTATATATATTTATGTTAAATTTAATTAAATTTAGTTTATTAAATTGGTGTAATTATAATTTAATTTGAAATTTAAATTTAAACATAATCTAATTATATTTTTGAAAATATAATTTGATATTAATAATTTTAAATTTAAAATTATATAGGTTTGAAAAATATATAAAGTCAAATAGTATAAGTTTTTAGGAGCATTTCCATAATGTATTATACTTTAGTTGTGCATTTTTTAAATTATATTATATTTTCTATATCTATACATATATATATATATGTGTGTGTGTGTGTGTGTGTGTGTGTATAGTTTGAATATTAAAAAAAATTTTGATTGGCAACAATATTCTATATATAATTATAAAAGTAAATAAATAGGTATGGTTCCAGCCAATTTCACCAATCAAAAATTATAATAGTAGGACATTTCTAATTGCTTGAAGATTACTTATAAATAGTATGGAGTAATTCTTTTTGAATAAAAATTAATCACAACAAAATTATTATAAATTAAATTGAAATTATTTTGTAAGTACGGTCTCATAAAACTTTATCAATTGTTTTAATTCAATTATTTTTTATATTATAAATACTAACACATTTATAGATCGAACTCAATTACTCGAGAAATTAAATATTATATGATTCACACTTTATTTATTATTTTCAAGAAAAAACAAACATAATTTGACCAATTGTTCTACTATAGTTTTTATTTATAAATACCGATTCATCACTGTATCATATTTAATTTCTCAAATAATTAAATATCGTGACATTTTAAAAAACAACCGTTGGATGAGATGTTCTGCCTATGTAAGACATGTATGAAAAAAATCATGTTGATTCAACGATCATTTTTTACTAAATGCCACATTCTTGAAAAAACTATGATATTAAATTTGCATAGTTTAAACAATTTAAATGTTTTTATCAAAAACCAACCGTCGGATCTATGTGATTTTTTGCATGCACAATGTGTCTATATGGAACATCTTATCCAACGGTCGGTTTCATAAAATAGTACCCCCATGTTAACATTTGTACAATATGAATAAGAACCATATGATACACAAGTTTAAACAATTTAAAAAATTTCTCAAAAACCAACCGTCGAATCTATGTGATTTTTTCTATGCACAATGTGTATATATGAAACATCTTATCCAACGATCAGTTTTACAAAATAGCATCCCTATGTTACAATTTTTACAACATGAATAAGAACAATATGATACATAGCTTAGATGAAAACAAACATAAATAGTTTTTGTTATAATGGATAAGGTCAACTGACCGTTGGATCATTCTGATTTTTTGCGAGCATGGAATTCTTAAGAAGCTAGTTAATGTGAACACTGTTTATGGGCGAGAATACATTCAATCTTTTTTTGGACCACTCTAATTTATTTTTGCATTGTAATTTGAAAATAAGAAATATAAAGTAATTTATTTTGAATTTTATAGTAATTGATTATTTGAAAAATCAAGTTTTATCTATAATTTGAGTTAGAATTTGAAAAAAAAAAAAGAATTTAATTAATAATTTTTTTCACTTTATTTAGTTGAATTTCATATGAACAAAATTTTATTTTAGAGTACCTTTATTTGAAACTGATAAAAGACAAATCTAACTGTTTGTTTCTCTCGTTATTCGATAAAATTTATTGTTATTTTTTTTAATATTCCAAACACTAAAAAAATATCAAACTTTGTTGATGCCTTATTGAATTAGGAAATTAATTGAAAATATGACTTAAAAAATAATTACAGATAAACTTCATGTAATTAATATTGCAAGAGGGTAAAATGGTCCTTAACATTTAATGCGAGGGTATTGGCCCGCTAAGTCCGGCCCGTCCGTTAGCTTAATGGACAGGTCAATTGGGCCGGATTGGGCAACCCCCTTGAAAGTTTTGACCGGCCCGATCCGGCCCGTTATCTTAACGGTCACCAGCCCGCTTGGCCAGTTAGCCCGCTTGGCCCGCTTCCTTAACGGGCCGAGCCGGCCCAATCCGCCCGTTTGGCCACCACTAGCCGTAGGCTTAAGAACTGTCAAATTAAGTTGACATTTTATAAGATCTCACTCGGAAAGTCTATGAATGCCAACTTCGTTGAGGTCATATATGTACGCTAGTTGCACCTTTTAAGGAGCACGTTGATAAATTTTAAACACGATAAAGTAATGGATCGATCGTGGAATAAAATAAATTAATTAAATTAAACACCTTCTAGTACATGCTTAATTAGATCTACAACATAACACCTTTAGGGTGCCTTTGGTACACAGGTTAGCAATCTCAACTCTTAGAATGTCTAATAGGAGAGTTTGGGTTTGTAACTTTGTAACCCCAAATCAATGTTTGGAATGCTGGGAATCTCAAGCCTGAGAATGTCTGACCTTTGTTTGTTCGGACCATCAAGATTCACAATAAAATCAATATAATTACCAAATTACCCTTCTTTAAACAAAAGAATCAAATGCTCAATTATATATATATAAGCCATAAAATCCTATATATAATAGTGGGTCATAAATATCTGATGGGTCATAAATATCCAATGTTATAAAACTCGGACCGGATCGGCCGGTTCAACCGGTTGAACTGGGAACCAGCCTCCTCTCCCATTGGTTTAACCCCCAAAAATCGTTTTAATTGAAAAACCGGTCAACCAGGTTAAAGGTCAACCCGTTTTTTTTTAAAGGTGCTAAAATGACTAAAATAGCCCCAATTTTTTTAAAATCTCTTAAAGCCAAGAATGCTAAAGAGGTAAATTAATTTTAAAAAATCCCAAATAGCAAAAAGAAACTCAAGCACCTAATTTAATAATACAATATTCTTATCTTGCATTTTAAAAAATATATATAATAAAGATTGATCAATAGTAATTATCAATTTTCAATTTTGATGACTGCAAATAAATTCAAATATATAAATTGATTGTACAGACATTTAAAAAAAAAATTATTTTGAATCATTTACAGCTTTTATTCTAATAAATAAATAAATAATATATTTATGATGTCACGGTTCAACCGGTTGACCCTTAACCCGGTAACTTTTTCGATTCGGTAAACGGTCCGAATTTTAAAATAATGTAAATATCTGGTATATATATATAAATCATATGTATAACAGTGGGTTATAAATAGCCACAAAATCATATGTATAACGGTGGGTATAACAGTGGGTGATAAATATCTTGTGTGTATATATATGTATACAATTCCGATTTTGCAAGGACGTCCTTATGCTCTTATTGTAAGGACGTCTTCACTTGGAGAGGTATTTTTGAAAAATCGACCGTTGGATTAGATAATGTTTATATGTATGTCAAGATAATGTTTATATGTATGTCATGGTTGCCAAAAATCACAGCAATCCAACGGTTGGTTTTTAAAATACAGTCATTTAAACAACTTTGACAGCATCCAACGGTAATACTATCAAAGCGTTTTACGAACTGTATTTTGAAAACCGATTATCGGATCACTGTGATTTTTTACAGACATGACATTCATAAGAAGATTATCTAATCCAGCGGTCGATTTTTCAGAATATCATTCCTATGGCTTCTAGAATGGACGTCCTTACGATAACGATCGTAAAAACGTCCTGACAGGATCGGAACCAATATATATATATATAGTGCTTTTCATATGAGGACGTGCTATTTTTAAAAATTGTGCGAACGTGTGTTTTCAGCCGTTGGATGGGATTTAAAGAGATCGAATGGCTGCCTTCCTTCAATGAGGTTAAACCCGGTTCAAATTCCTTCCTTCCAGCAGAAATCCACGAATTTCTCCATTTGGCCTCTGGTTCCCTTCAAGCTTCTCAAACCCCACGCCTCTGGGAAATAATTATCTTCCTATTACAGGGAAATAATTGTGTATTTTGATTGGTATGACCCATCGCCATGTGTGCGTGGCAGACAATTTGGCATGGAGCCTTACAACAATGTTAAAAGTGTTCTGTTTTCCCTCACAATCAATTCAATCATGAAATCCTTTGAGCTCTAAGCCATTAAGAAAAATAATAGGAAAAATCAAATCCAACATCCATGAAGGAGAGCTAATGCTTCACAGCATCAAATCAAGCACTGTACTCAGAGCATTTTCTATACTTTTAATGATATACTTTTAATGATCTCCATAACCGCCATTCAAAAAAAAAAAAAAAAACAACATTAAACGCACAATTCTAATCTATTGAGACTATCTTGAAGTGCATGTACAACTAGTGCAATAATAATGCTTTGAAAACATAAGAGCTGCAAAAAGAAAAAATTGAATAAAAAAAATTACCAAATTTAAACTTTCAATAGCACAAAGAAAATATTGTTTTCATTGTTCCAAAATTTCAAAGTAAAAGTATAAAATATGGAGAGATAAATAGTTTGGAAAGAAGTCTGTACAGCAAAAGCCCTAAATCCCAAAATCTGCAGCAAAATCCCTAAATCTGACATAGCCTACAAAATATTTAGGGCATTTGATGCAAAAGCCCTAAATCTGCAAAAGCCCTAATTTTTTTTTTATTAAAAAAATATATATATAAAATAAAATCTGAAAAAAAGCCCTAACTTACAATTTTGTAGCTTGGTGAGGAAAATGGAGCTTAAGTCCGTCAATGGAGCTTGGGCTTGAGCGTGAGTCCGTCAATGGCTATCAGGGTTCCTTCAACCCCACAAATCAGCTGCGCGTGGGCGTTGAGAAGCTTGAATACAGTGCTTGACCGTAAAGCTTGAGCTTAAGCTATCGTGAGGGCGTGGGGGTTGTGAAGCTTGAAGAGAAGCTTGAAGGGAACCAGAGGCGTGGGGTTTGAGAAGCTTGAAGGGAAGCTTGAAGGGAACCAAAGGCCAAATGGAGAAATTCGTGGATTTCTGCTGGAAGGAAAGCATTTGAACCGGGTTTAACCTCATTGAAGGAAGGCAGCCATTCAATCTCTTTAAATCCCATCCAACGGCTGAAAACACACGTTTGCACAACTTTTAAAAATCGCACGTCCTCATATGAAAAGCACTCTCTATATATATATATATATAGATAAGTGCTAATATAAGGTGCACCTGATGCAAGAAGCATCAAGTGCCCTCTTGTAGAGCCACTTGCGGTGCAAATTTTAGAAAATTGACCGATGGATTAGATACCCCAATCATGTATGTCATGCCTGCCAAAAATCACAGTGATCCAATGGTTGGTTTATGAGAAAACTAACTGTAAAAAAATAATAACATTTTAAAGAACAAAAAAGTCATAGTTTTTCACAGTCAGTTTTCTCAGAAACCAACCGTTGGATCACTGTGATTTTTGGCAGGCATAACATACATGATTGGGGTATCTAATCCAATGGTTAGTTTTCTAAAATTTGAACCGCAAGTAGCTCTACAAAAGAGCACCTAATGTGATGAAAGAAGCATCAGGTGCACCTTATATTAGCACTTCTGTGTGTGTATATATATATATATATATATATATATATATATATATATATATATATACACGAATCTCAAAAATGGCAAAACGGTAAAGAATGGTAGCAGATAATATGACGACGACGACGAGGGGCGGCGGCGACGATGACGACGCATCAGGTAATGGAAATGAGTGGCGGCGATGACGCAGCAGTGGCACCGGCAGCGGCACCGTGAGGTGTGGTCTGCAACTTCACCGGCAGATCGGCAAGCTTCATCTTCTCTCTCTTCTCCTTCCGCTTGAGGTGTGGTCTACAACTTCATCTCTCTTCTCATTCCGCAACTTCTTCATCTACATGAGGCGAAACACGGTTGAATGGTTGAAGAGGATGGATTGTGTGTGAGACTTGAATGGTATTTTATTTTAGTAGATTGCAATAGTTAAGGACACGCTAGTAATTTTGAAAATTTATAAAACCCAAACCCAAGCTAGTCATTGCAAACCCACGTTGAAAAAGGGTTTCACATTTTCACCATTTTTTAGCCTCCCGGATGAAGTATTCCTGGGCTTGTATCGTGCCAAACAATGATTTGAAGTATCAAACCCCAAACCCACCGGACAAGCCAGCTATCCAAAAGCTACCCTAATGTTTGGGTCAAGTTTTAATTTAATTCTGATATGATTAAGTTCAACAGTTCTTAATTAATGTGAAATCGGTGCCACGTGTTTTTCGTTTGTCAAAGTTCTAAAGACTTATCATGTATAAAGTTCAAACACGTGTATCCTAATAGATCGCGCGCTGATATGACAATTGTGTTCATATTATATGTAGGTAATTATCTTATAGTTAGGATTTGAATCATTGTCTAGACTAGATATAAGTGTTCAATAACTACAATTTTTGCGTGGTTTAAGGTCACAAAATTAAAATTTTATTAGGAATGGTTGGTGTATATATCCTGACTTTAGTTAATGTCATCATGATATCTTTAACTAATTATGAGATATATATTATAAAAAATTAACTCTTGAAGTAAATACTCTTTTTACAAATATCATGCATACCAATC
>JAESVK010001422.1:5711-24883 GCA_017140935.1 Hamamelis virginiana | reverse complement strand
TGTGAAGAGATAGTTATTCAAAAGTGGTTTTAGAAAAAGTTAACATAAACGGACCCTTTAGTCTTTTTGAGAAATAAAATATTGTTAAGTTGAAAGAAGAGGAAAGATTTTGATAAATAAGCTAACAAATGTACGAGCCAAGGGAGCATCATTTCGAGGTAAAGTTGCGTCATGTGACCTTTATATGGCTAGTTTCAGAAGAGATTTTGTAAAACCGACTGTTGGATTAGATACAAAATCATTGCGATATGATGGTTGGTTTTTGAAAAAACTTATTGTAAAAAAAAAAAAATAAATAAATGTTGATATTTTGAAGAACAAATAAGTTGTATATTTTCACAATAATATTTTTCAAAAACCAACCGTTAGATAACTGTGATTTTTTGCAGGCATGACATACGTACGGAAAAGGTGTATCTAATCCAACGGCCGGTTTTACAAAATCTCATTTGAAACTGGCTATATGGAGATGACCTGACGCAACTTTGCGTTAGGTCGACCTGTTAATAGCATCTCTGCATATGTATATATAATTAGCTAACAAATTTCAAATATCAATACACTTAAATTGAAGATTAAATAACAAAAATAAAAATTAAGTGGGCTGCAATAGTAAAAAAATTTAGGAGCAAAATTAAAATTTGACAAGGAGTGAGTTTTTAATTATTATAAATATGTATACAAAAATAACATTTTTAAAAAATTAAGGGTGAGCGTTTGCCCCCACCCCCTCTCCATGTGGCTTCGTGTAAGATCCATGGTTTTATTAATATTAATTAATAGTAAAAATATTATTACTATTTTCTCTTACTTTTGCATTTCATTATTAACACAATGTAATTATATGTATATATATAATGGTAATATCTGGACATAGTTAGGGTAACTACTTAGTTACCATTGGAGAGTAACCAAACGGTTACTTAATCTTATCTATGAACATAGATTTTTTTTGTTTCATTGACTAAAACATAAGAAGCTGCAGGGGGCCACGTTAGAGAGAGAGAAAGTGTGAAAGTAATTTAAGGGAATGGGGGAAAGACACGTAATAAGAGAGAGAAAGGGGGTGGCATGGAGAAAAAGAGAGAGATAGAAAGAGGTTGAATATATATATACACACACACACACACACACACATACACTTTCGTCTGTATTGTACTTATCTTGCAGTGCATAACAGGGGACTACGGTCTAAATTCAGTCAAGGAAGGTGAGACTCTTCCACTCTCTCTCTCCTATAATAACTTTTAATTTTCTATGGTTGCATGAGATAATAGAGTAATTAAAATTTATGTGTAAAACTAGAATTATATATATATATATATATATATATATATATATATATATATATATATGAGTTAAACCCATGTGAGGAACTTGAAAGGTTGTTAATGGTGGATTGAAATTTTTTTTCTTTCAAATTTTATAAATCTTATGGTCATGAAAAAAAAAAAAATAAAGTTTTGATATGTTGTAGTGTTTAATACTAGAAATTCATAGGATTAAAAATGGAAGAAAATGGTGTAAAAATGAGTAAAAAATAAAAAGGAGGAGAGAGAGTAAAAACCCATAAGTGTTTCTTGTGTACGTGAAGTAGGGGAAGAAGATGAGGTATAGATATATATATAGAGAGAGAGAGGAAGAGTGGGTCTGCTACGTAGAAAGTGGAAAGCATGCCTTTTTGGGAGAATTTATGGTGTAATGCGTATATAGAGAACTTGGATGTGAGTAGATTGGGTTATATTGGGCTTATCTTTTTTTGTGGGCTGAATTCATTCTTGTAGGCTAAATTCCTTGAGCTATCTTAAATAGTTGTGGGTTATCTTGTGTAATGGATTTAATCAATATTATTTGGGTTGACATTTTTGGGCTAATTTAAGAATTTGGGTTAACAAACTCTAATGGAATTAAGAGGTAAATTAGACTCACAATTTACATAAATCAATTTTATCTTTTTTTTTGGGTTTCTTTAGGCCCAAATCATATACTCTTCAATTAAGATTTATACAAAGACAAACACTTGAATTGTGCTTACTATCCATTAAATTACATCATATTATAAAATTCTATTTATTTTTTCTAAGCAAGTGGCTTTAATTATTAGAATACTTTTAAAATCCTATTCTAAATAGAGGAGGTAAATTTTATAGGATTTGGATAGATATAACTGTAAACATTCTTATATTTAGAAACTATTTTATAAGTTAAATTAGCAAATTTTCAAAATATCAAAATTGGGAAAAAAAAATGGTTGTAAGACATTAGCATGTGTATTTTGTAGCAAATTGACCTAATTTCCTTGGTAAATAAAGAAGCATATTATATTAGTAAAATAAGTAATTTAATCCTATTAAATGATAATTAAGAATTTTAGAAAGATATTCACAAAATGATATGATTAGGAAAATTCAGAAGGTTTATTCAACAATTTGTAAAAGAGCAAACTTACGAAAATTTATACTAAAAATAGGATATGTTCGTTAAACATTTATTAGTTGTGGACTCGATTGATAATTAGCATGTCTATGTTTATTTATTTTACTTAAACGAGAAAATGGTCACAAGACATGTTTTGCAAGTTTTGAATTTGATGATACTTGAGCATTGATAAGTGCTAAAATTTTTGAAATTTAAACCCCAAAATAAGCTTTGTTAAAGACCTAAAGGCATGTCAATTGGGCTAATTAGTTCATTTTAGTGCTTTTTAGTTATTTTAGCATTGTTGCAAATATCGCATAAGAGTAGCATTTTAGCATGTCAATAGGTGCGCGTAATTGATTTGTTGTTGTTTTGCATTACAGGTAAAAATCGATGTGGAATCAAGCCATGAAACCACCGTAGTTTGAAAGTATGCAACGCAAGCTTCGCGTGCATATAAAGAACATCCAAATCGGATTTCAGACGAAGAAAATATGAGCATTTGTATCATGAGATTGTCCACATAGGATTATACCCTGAGTGTCGGCAGCCGACCATGATCCGTAAAAATCGGATCTTGCTTTCTCTTTTTCTCTTCACAAATAATTGATGCTTGAGAGAGTTTTATAAAGAGAAGAATTGGTAGGGAGACTGAAGTAGATCCAGCCACCAGCAAAACTTCCGGTCAGTTTCTTTGATTTTCTTGAGTAAAAGCTCAATGAAAATCTGCTCTACAACCAAATCACTCTAAGAGCTCTCTAGCATCTACGGAGAACTCCTCTTTATCGACTCTATCTGTAACTTGTTCTTCATCAGTAACTATAGATCACTGCTAATCATATTTAAGGGAGGTCTCAGTTGTCGTCATTTCTAAATTGTCTGTTCCATATTCAAGAACGTATTCTTTTGAGGTTGATTCCGCCAGTAATTCGTGAAAGAGTAAAAGATGTATATGAGAATCCCTCCACTTGATCTCTCATCGGTAACTATAGATTTCTACTAATTTCAGGAGTATGGGTCACTGTTTGGATCCCGTAAATATAATTTTTGTGGAGATAACTATAGATCTCTACTAATTATTTTGGGAAGATATTATAGTTGAATGTGCGTGTCTATCCTCGACGTGCATTTCTAAGCAGTCGGTTCCATATTCTAGCACATAGACTTTAGAGAATATTTTGCTGGCATGTGATAGCCAGTCAAGATGTATCACCGGCCCAAGTCTCCAAGCGATCCGTATTCCAATAAATACTCTTTGGTATGAAGAGATTTAGCCAACTTTTTCATTCAAAGACTGAAAAATTGTGCAACTTCTTTAAAATCTCAAATGTTCAAGAAGATTTGGAGCTTCTAAGCTTCAAATACTGATTTCGAAGTACAAGATTTAAGCTGTAGAAATTTTTGTAATATTTGTATATATACCAGATGTGAATTTATTTTTCAAAATAAATAATAAAATAAATAATATATATATATATATATATATATATATATATATATCTCACCCACTCACCGTGACTTCTTGATATAAGGTGAGTGGAAGTCAAGAAGTCACGGGGAGTGGGTGAGAAAGTGATAGGAGAGAAAGGGGAGAGAGAAAAAGTGATAGAAGACTAAAGGAGAGAAAGGGTGAGAGAAAGTCAAGAGAGTCAGGAGTGTCTGGGGTGCAGAATCGCAGCGAGAAAAGTCAGGAAACAGGCAGCTCGCGGAAGTCAGCAAACATAAGCAAACGGTGTCAGAAAAAATAGAGAAGAGAGAGAAATCGGATTCTATAAAAGGAAAGTTCGCCAAACAGAAGAAGGAAGCACGCAGTTTTGTTTTTTTCTTTTTCTCTAAACTTTCGTTGTTGAATTTCATCACGCGCACGAATAGTTAAGCAGTTTATTTTCCTTTGTTAGTTGAGTGTTCATATTGGATTTTATCATAAATAGTCGTAGATTATTTTAGGCTACGTGCATCTAAGTTTTGACTATTTTCTGCTTCCACATACTGTACTACTGTTCAGTTCAGTCAGTTTAATTTCAGAGAGTGAATTTATTTTTCAGTTGTTATTGTCAGTTTTTATTTTTAATTTAAGTATTTTCTAAATTACGCAATTTCACACACGATGTAATCGACTCTTCTCTATTTGGAGAGAAGAGGTTTTTATTTTTAATTTTAATTTTTAATTGTTACTTTTAATTACGCAATTTCCATTTCAGTAAAATATCTCCTCTTTTTCACTTGGAAACAAGGATTATTTTTATTAATTTATGATTTCAATTCTGTACTTTAAATTTCAGTAGAGTATCCCCTCTTTTCACTTGGAATTACGAGGAGGTTTTTTATTAATTTATGCTTTCAATTATGTACTTTAAATTTCAGTAGAGTATCCCCTCTTTCCACTTGGAATTACGAGGAGGATTTTTATTAATTTATGCTTTCAATTCTGTACTTTAAATTTCAGTAGAGTATCCCCTTTTTCCACTTGGAATTATGAGGATGATTTTTATTAATTTATGCTTTCAATTATGTACTTTAAATTTTAGTAGAGTATATTCCCTCTCTCCACTTGGAGAGACGTGATTTTTCTTTATTTAAAATTATGCAACTTCAATTCCTGCCCGTTTAATTTCTGCTATTGAATTTAAGTTCAATTTCTGTTATTTCTATTGCAATTATGTCCTTATATGTTCGACTTATTTTCTGTCAGTGATTCTTAATTTATTACGCTGTACTTGGCAGTTTGACTTGCAATTACCGTTAAAAAAATCAGTTAATCAACTAAATTTACCCAATGAGAAATGTCTCTTTCACCAAAAGTAAATTGACTTAGCCGATTTTCATTACTAGTCTCTGTGGACCGACACTCGTGCTTACCACTCTCTTCGGATTGAAGTTAAACATAGGGTAGATTATAAATGATTTAATATTCACCGTAAATACGGGATTTAACATCCCGTATTTCCAGCGATCAAGCATGTATGTAGAAGTGGTTACTAAATTGCTTGCATATATTTCTCATTTGAGATTTGACGTATACATGTCAACATTCATGTAATGATTATTTGAGGCATCTATTCATGCATGCTCATGTATTATTATTATTATTATTATTATTATTATCATCGAAATTATGATATGATGAGATGTGGATACGACCGGAGCTGTGTCTCCCGGTTAGTGCACTAATGTATTATTTGCTCATGGCATTGGGCCTAAAGTGGGCAATAATACACATTGTTTTAAAAACCGGACCGTTCATCGAACCGAAAAAGCTACCGGGTTAAGGGTCAAACGGTTTAACTGTCGGGTCAACCAGGTTGAACCGTGACGTCATAAATATATTATTTATTTATTTATTTATTAGAATAAAAGCGGTACATGATTCAAAATATAATTTTCTTTAAATGTTTGTACAATCAATTCATGTATTTGAATTTATGTGTAGTCATCAAAATTGAAATTGATAATTACTATTGATCAATCTTTATTATATATATTTTTTAAAATGCAAGATAAGAATATTGTATTATTAAATTAGGTGTTTGGGTTTCTTTTTGTTATTTGAGATTTTTTTAGACTAATTTGCCTTTTTAGCCTTCTTGGCTTTAAGAGATTTTAAAAATATTGGGACTATTTTAGTCATTTTAGCACCTTAAAAAAAAATTAAAAATTTTTTATTTAAAAAAAAAAAAAATGGGTTGACCGGTTTTTTAACCAGGTTGACTGGTTGAATCGCCGGGTTAAACGGTTTTTTTATTTTTTAAATGGATTTTTGTGGGTTAAACTAACCGGAGAGGGGACCGGTTCCCTGTTGAACCGGCCGGTCTGGTCCGGGTTTGATAACATTGATAATACACACATGTCCTGTGAGAGGGTATGTGCTGAGGTCGTAGGGTGATGGAGTCATGTGGACAATGAAATCATCCAGGGTTGCTAGTGGAACAGTATAACCGTAGGCTTGAAAGCCTTTATTGGTACGGGTTTCCCATGTGGGGCTCTATCTTGTTTTGCAGGTGGAAGGTGGCCACTAGGCAGCTATGTTTGTATATTGCATCTCATAAATACCTGACATTGCATTGAGCTCACGTAGCATATGCATTAACAGTCCCTGTGGGAGACAAAATTTATAATTCACGTGGATGTTCATCTAGCATTAAAATTTTGAATACTAAGAAGGGAAAGTTTGGGTAGACAATGCTTCCATATACTGTTAAAAATTATTGTATGATTGAGAGTTGGTGGTTGTGTTTCACTGAGCTGTGGTTTGCTCATCCTATTATTATCTTATTCTTTTAGTCGCAGGTCATCCTGAGCCTTAAAGATAGCTGGGTTACATGAAGATCGAGAGTTCAGAAGTTGCTATTTAAATGTTGATCTCCTCTTAAATATTATCACATGACTGTATATGAGAACTTTATGTTATTTGGTTATTGTGGTCTGTACTTTAAGTCTTAAACTCTAATATTATGTATGAATGCTTACGAGCATAACAGTAAAACTTTAGTGTTAAATAATAATTATTACTAGATATTTTAATAAGTGTATGATAAATTGGATGAGTAAACTGTCACCAACTTGGGGTCTGGGCTACCCTAAGGGGGTGTTACACTTCGCCCATGCTTATTGTACTAATCAAATTAGTGATGATACACAACCTTAGAACATCATATTACATATATTGAAGGTGATTTTATTGTTTATAAGTTCCAATTTGGCTTCGCCCATGCCAAATTGGACATACCAAGGATAAGGAGATTGAGGGTTACGTACGACTATTTATCCCATAGCTCTCTTGATGAACTCAATAACGTAAATTCCCTCCGCAATGGGAAAAAACTTTGTTTCACCAAAACCCGCAGCTTGTGCTAGATTATCAAATTCAGTTGTCGTTCGCTCCTTACCACCAGGTAGTAAGACCATCATGAAGAAATCTGATGTAATTGCATTCAGTGAATCAGTGCTTTTTACCAATACTTCAGGGATTGCATGCTCCACAACTATCACCTTCCCATTATTAGGTAATGCCTTCCAGCAATTTCTCAGCAATGTCATGCAGTGCTCATCATCCCAGTCATGGAGTATCCACTGCATGAATCCAAATAAAGTTTGCATATTTATACAATCTTTAAATATGTATTACAACTTACTAGCTCCTACTATATTTCTAAGGAAAGAGTGCTATAATGCTAATCTGTTAGGAAACATTCATATTCAAGTTTGAAACCCCAAGTGAAACTTTTCAAGCTCCTAGCTTCAAGCACATAGGCAGTTAGATATATTATTGAGTAAGCTATCTATCAGTAAAAAGAAATAGACCTTTAGTAAAATATTTTGTGCATTTGGTAATGACTCAAACATGTCTCCAACAGCATGCTCCACATCTGCCAAACAATAAAATTGCAGATTAATCATCATAAAACCAAATATTTGACCAATTCGATTTGGAAAGTGAGTCAACCAAAAGCTAGTCCACATGCATAGCACATGTCCTTGAGATGTATGGGGCTTTGATTCCACATGCATAGCACATGTCCTTGAGATGTATGGGGCTTTGATTGATGCAACCCTAGTACCATAGAATACACCGCCTATCTAATGAAACTAGGGGAAACATCATCCCTTGTGGCCTAGCGGTATTTGTTCCCTGATGCAACTTTGTGTCAGGTGACCTTCATTTGGCTAGTTGTACAATAAATTTTGAAAATCCAACCATTGGATTAGATACTCCTCTTTTATATGTTATGTTTGCTGAAATCTTAGTGATCCAAGAGTTAGTTTTTGAAAAAATCAACTGTGAAAAAATGTGTGATATTTTAAAGAATAAAAAAATAACAAATTTTCACAGTGAGATTGTTCAAAAACTAACCGTTGGATCATTATGATTTTTTTGTAGACATCACATATAGAAGATGAGTATTTAATCCAACAATCAATTTTTCAAAATCTATTTTGCAACTAGCCATACAAAGATCATATGATGCAACTTTGCATCAGGTGCACCTGATAATAGCATATATCTCGGCTTTTATAATACCGTGGTCTTTAGTTCAAATCTTCAGAAGCTCCAAAAACAAGAAGGGACTAGTAGAAAACGGTTTAGTTCGGGTAGCTGCATATGAAACTTGCTATATTATATATATATATATACACTAGCATTGCACCACGTGCAATGCACGTGATAATTTTTTTACAAAAAAATAAAAAATAAGAAATTTCAACTTTGAGTGATAGAGTATTTAATACAATTAAGATAAAATATTCAAAATTTTATTAAAATAATTAGAAAATTTTCATTTTTTTCTTGAAACTAAGAAATAAACTGTGAATTTTACAATATTTAATTATTTGATAAATTAAGTATGATAAAGTGATAAATCGATATTTATAAATAAAAACTATAATAGAACAATTAGTCAAATTATATATGTTTTCTCTTGAAAATAGTAAATAAAGTGTGAATCATATAATATTTAATTTTTCAAGCAATTGAGTTCGATATGTAAATATGTTAGTATTTATAATATAAAAAAATTGAATTAAGAAGATTGATAGAGTTTTATGGGACCGTGCTTGTAAAAGAATTTCAATTATTTATAATACTTTTGTTGTGATTAATGAAATTTTATAGGATTTGAGAAATTGAGTTCAATTAAAAAAGAATTAGTCTATACTATTTATAAGTATTCTTCAATGAATTAGAAATGCCCTACTATTATGATTTTTGATTGGTGGAATTTTCTGGATCCATACCTATTTATTTATTTTTATAATTATATAGGATATTGTGGCCAATCAAAAGATTTTAATATAATATAAAAAAAACAAAATTAAAGTATAATAAATTTTTATTTTAAAAAAGAATTATACTCAAATAAGCAAACTTCCTAAAGAATGGGTAGTTATAAAGTTATTAATAATAAAAAAGTAATTGAAAATAAGATTTCTAATAAAGAAGTTAAAGAAATTTTAAGTAATTAAAATTATAGGAGGACAAAAGTGTCATTACTATTTATTATAAGGGTATTTTAGTATATCAAAAGTTTTTCCATCATTTAGACTTTTATATATATATATATATATATATATATATCAAAAATACAGGGTCAGCTCAAGTGACTTGAGTTTGGAAGACCCTAAAGCAACTTATATACTTATAGATACATTTGACACCAACCAGCTGAAACTAAAATCTTGTTGCTTGTTGTTTGTTCATTCAAGTTTTAATTTCGAAAGTGTTATTGTCACATCAATAGTTATCAGCAACCCATATCAATGGATTAATAAGAACAGCATTTCCCCAATAATTTTGGTCCAATAGGCCTAGGTTAATTTCATTTGCAACAAAACATATATAGGAAATGAAAGGAACCTCCTATCATGATTGTCTCCTTTCGATCATCGTGCAACAATTTAACGTAACACAGAAAACAACCAAATAAAAGAATACAAAGTTCCAAAAGAGAAAGAGAGAGAGAGTTTTCAAATAACCTGAGTACGTAGGAGCATCAGCAATGACATGAGGCAAGTCAAAGTTTATACCATGAATATGTGGATAAACGGAAACTATCTTCTCAATTGAAGTTCCAGTGCCACCCCCTACATCCATAACTTCTTTCACCTCTTTAAAACCGCTATACTCCTTGAGCACAATTTTGAAAAAAACTTTTGAGCTAGTAGCCATAGCCTCATTGAACGTTCGGCTAAATTCAGGTTTCCTTGAGGCATACTCGAAGAAATTTGCTCCATGAGCCTTATGGAAAGGCACACAACCTGGTTCAAGCACGAAATCTTTAAGCATATATAGGCTTTCCACAATCTCTCTTTCAGAACAAGCCAACAGTATTGGGGTTGAAGAAATTTCATTCCCATCAGTAACTAGGCAACGGCTTTCCACTGTTAGGCCGTAGGTCATTTCTTGCCTCATCTCCCCATTTGAGCATGGCCTTGAAGATGTTGATAAGAGGGAATATGCACTAAGCATTCTTAGTATTCTTTCCAAAGCAGTGGCAGCATTTGGATTTGTTGTAGGAATCTTAGAAACAATTTCGGCTGCAGATAGTTGTGCTTGGGGTCCCAAATTGGCAATTATATTGAAGACATTTAACTCAATTGCAGCTCTTAAAGCCATTTGAACGCCTATCAACCTTGCCAAGCCCCATGATGCAGAGAGAGAATTTTCTAAACCTTGTTGGCCTTCCATGTTCTTTATGTTCTTCAATCTTTATTACGTCCTTTCCTTAACATGGGGAGCAATTATACATCAGTTAAAGGATTTTTCTTTGGCCTTCGGATTAGCCAAAATACTGCCCATTTGATGATGAAGGCATTGTTTTATATACTTCTAGTCAGAAAGATACCCATGTTGCGTTTAGATGCACTATCATTTTTGTTGTTTTTTAAAAACTAGAAAAGACTTTTATTTCTTTGTTTACAATTTTTTTTTTTTTAAAGTAGGATACATGTTTGCTTGTTTTGAAAAACAAAAATAAAAAGAAACAAAAGAAACAAAACAAAAATATATGTTCCCTAAGCCACTGATCAGGGCCGGCCCTAAGGATTTGGATGCCCTAGGCGAGCTCCTAAAACAATGCCCCTATTGACTAAAAAAAAAAATTTTGGCAAAATTTTAGTTATTGAACCTTAATTTTTCATAAGCTAAAATCTACAGCAATCAATTCACAACATCCGAACCTCCTATTATCATTACAAATAAAATTAAACTAATAAACAAAACATACATGATACAACACTCAATTCAAAAGGAGGGTTTTCAATAGGATCACCCCCGAACCTCCTGTCATAATTACAAATATAATTAAACTAATAAACAAGTCATACATGATACAACAATCAATTGATCAGAAGAAAGTTTTTACAAAATCTATCATTTAAGTATACTTTTTGACCATTTTTTATGAAATATTCTGTAAAACTTTCTTCTACAAAGTTGTTCAAAATGATGTTTTCTAGTGGATAATGCGGCTAGTTTTCTTAAAACAATGTATTTTTTCATAAAACGGTAAAAAATCACAAATAGTTTGGGTGGACAAATAGTTCAAAGGTATTGCATTATCCCCTCTCATATCTGATATCTGGCTGAAAGAAATGCCCCTGAAAATAAAAAAAAATTTGGATGCCCAAGGCGACCGCCTCTCCGGCCTCCCCTCAGGGCCGGCCCTGCCACTGATAGCTTGGAAAGAAAAAAAAAAAAAAAAAAAACATGCACATTGACACATTTGAGAAGAAGAAGAAGCAACAGTTGCCTAACAAGATCCAGCCTAGACCACTAAGGTTCCATTTGAATTAACTTTTTTAAAAATCACTTTTGAAGAAGTATCTCTTCTCATAATTTTTTTTTTATAAAATATATATGAATATTATATATTAAAATTTTCATATTAGAAGTGATATATTGTAACAAAAACTGGAGACCTTATTTTCCCTTTAACTTTTGCCACAATTATTATATTTTAGGCCAACCATCCTACCACCCCGACCTCAAGTCGTGGTCCAATCTCTTAAATTTAGTGGAATTTTGAACTCCAAAAGTGATTTTAGATAGAATTAATCCAAAAGGGGCCTAAAGATAGTTCTCTAAATGGGGCACATTCAAATGAATAAAGAAATCAAGCTGAGTGTTTTGTTTTTCTAGTTTCTAGAAATGGAAAGCTCGCAATCCTTTTTTTTATTCATCACTTTTTCTCGGTATCCAAATATGTTAGGTATACCATGTGTATATGTTGGCTAATTCGACTGACAAAAGCCAGTGTCTGTGATTGAACTCAAGCCAGTAATCCCTGAAAGATCAGTGACTACATCAAGCTCGAAAGTATCGCAACTTTTCGTTAATATCAAGTGCTCAAGCTTGTTATGTATTCCGTTTTGGTTTAAATTCCTAGGAAGGTAAGTTCGACTTAGTTCCTAGGTTGGCAATATGACCATAGGTGATTTAAGGTGCCCCATTCACCTATGCATGATCCTTATATGCACATAGGTCTTTTTCCATTGAAAATTAATTAAAATTGGCTTATGGAACATTTTGGATCGATCCGGCAATTTTGGTAGGATCGATCCTATTTGTGTTCTGCAGAATGGGATCGATCCAGCTTTCGTGCCCGGATCGATCCTAGTGGCAGAGGAGTTTGGATCGATCCGGCCATTTTTGCAGGATCGATCCTCTCGTATATTTTAGCCTAAATTCTTTCAAAATACGAAGTTTCTTACACTTTAACACTGTTTGAAACCCTAGGTTATGCTGCTACTATAAAGACCCCAACACTTAGTCATTTTGGGTATGTGAAGTGCTTTGAAAAAGCTCCCATGAAAAAACCCTAGTTTTCACTTGCTTTTGGCTTCACTCTTACTTTAACTATGCATACTTAGTCTTTATGACTTTCCCTCATTGTCATATGCATAGTTCCTTATAGCTTAGCTATACAAAACCCCATACTTTGGTTTTGGTTAACGGTGGAGTTCCGTTGTACGGTGGATTTCCGTGTGCATCGTGGATAGCGGTGTGTGGAGCTAGGTTTGTGGATTCAAACGGTGGAAGCACTGTGAAAGCTGCGTGGACTCGCAGGTTGCTTGTCAAAGAAAGGGATTCTACTGGTTTGTGGATTCAAGCGTCTTTGTTGGTAGTTTTACCTTTCTTGTACTGTTGTGATTATTTCATAGTGATTTCTGTGCTCCCGAGGTTTTTTACCCGTTAGGGTTTTCCTCGTATATCTGGTGTTATATTGTGTGATTGCTTATGTTTCATAACCATCAACTGATCACCATTTAATGGCTGGGTAATTAAAAGCAACCTTTTTCATTAAGAAATTGTTTCCTCAGAATTTCAAAATAGCAAAGTAATAACCAATTTGTTAGAAAATGCTCATGAAATAATTTCTTTCTTGTTTTCTTCCACTTTTCCATAGACCCAAACAGAGAGAGTATAACAAAATCCAAACCTCAAGTTTTCTGTACATAATATTTCTTTCACAAAATCAGTATCAAATACATTTAGCAAATAGTGTCCGAGTATATATATATATATATTGAAATGATCAAGTCAACATTTTTTGACTTAGTTTAAGCCAACAAACACTTAAATGGCCGTTAGATCTCTGCCATTTGAGTGATGATGTAGGCCATTGGAATGATCGATCTAACAGCCATTTATATTTAAGATGTTAATTTGCTGACAAGATAATAGAACTCTCTCTCTCTCTCTCTCTCTATATATATATATATATATATATATATATACACACACACACTAGCATAAATCTTGTGCGATGCCTAGGTATCACGGTGTGAAAAAAGATGGAGCATATAGACTAATAAGTAAATATAAAAATTTTAAAGAGAATTTAATCAATTTTAATTTTATTACTATTTAATAAACTATTTTTTCATAATGTTTTTCAATTTTATATAGATGGGTAATATGTAAACTAATGATAAAATAGAAGATCTAAACGGGAAAAAAAAAATACAATAGATATTAACAATTAAAATAAAACCTACCAGTAACTTATATCATCTATCTTATCTCGATTTGATTTGGGACTTTCTATGTAGTATTTATTTATTTTTTAATTATACATCTCATTTAATTTTCTACTCTTATATATTTAATAATTAAAATCAAATGGTCAAGATGATCTAATAAAAAAAAAAAAGACTTCTTTCTTAAACTGTAGTTAAATACTACAAACTGATCAAACAAAAAAAAAATTGAAAATCCAACCTTACGTATTACTAATGGACAGAGAATAGAAGAAGAAGAAGAAGAATATGATAAAGCTTACCTGGACACAGATGGCTATGGTGCAGCGTCTCAATGTGAAAAAAACTATGATCGACTACAAACCCAAATAAAAAGAGAAAGAGAGTGGAAAAAAAAAAAAAAAAAAACCTATAACTACAAATCCAAATGAACAAAAATATATGTAGAGAGAAAGAGAAGAAGATGATGAGTAGGAAGAAAAAGAAGAGTACATTACCTAGACGTAGGCACTAATTAATACATGAAGAATGTAGCAAATAAAAAAAAAAAAAAAAAAAGAAGAAAACCAGCAGCCCTATTTTGATAGGAATGGAAAGTCAAAAGAAAAAAAAAAGTTATGAGAATAAAAATAAAATATAATATAGCATCAACCAATTAGAAAAAAGCAGAAGAGTATTGAATTATGGAGAGAAGAGAATGGGGGAGGGAAGGCCAATGAAGGCTGCCACGTAGGACGAACTGCTCTATATATAATAAGATATATATAGAGGTGCTATGGTTAAGTGCACCTGATGCATCTTGCATTAGGTGCCCTCCTGTAGAGCCACTTTCACAGTAAATTTGGAAAACTGACCGTTGGATTAAATACCCCTATAATGTATGCCATGCCGGCCAAAAATCACAGTGATCCAACGATTGGTTTATGAGAAAAATGGCTGGTAAAAAAATGATAACATTTTAAAGAACAAAAAAGTCATAGTTTTTCAAAGTTACATTTTTCAAAAACCAACCGTTGAATCACTGTGATTTTTGGCAAACATGACATACATGATAGGAATATCTAATCTAACGGTCAGTTTTTCAAAATTTTCATCACAAGTGGCTCTACAAAATGGTACCTAATGCAAGAAGCATCAGGTGCACCTGATATTAGATGTTCTGGATATATATATATATATACAGAAAGGCTGTTACACGGTCGACCGTGTATTGTTGGACACGGCTGAGTGCTCACCTCACCGTTAGATGGGAGGGACTGGGAGGGACGGTGGAGATTAAATTTTGAAAACAAAATTCTCATTTTTGTTTGACCCAAACAGCAAAAACCCAAAACCCCTTCTCCTCTCTCTCTCCACGGCGACCCACTTCGGCGACCCACCCCGACCAGCCACGTCTGCATTCTTGCCGGCAACCCACTCCGACGACACCGTCTCCCTCTCCGTTCTCTCTCTCACCCATCCAAGCAGAACAATAAAATGGAAAAGTGGAAACACAATACTTTGGAGATAAACAATTATAATTTAATTTACAGAACCCCCTTTCCCTCTACTTTCTTCACCAACCAGACCACCTGTAGAATAAACCTAATCCGAGAAGTATGGGGTAAACACATGAAGAAAACAAGGGGAAAAAATGATAGAAACATTTGAATAGGGAAATTGTAACCAAGAAGACTATTTTCTATTTTCTTCATGCTCCGTTTGAGTTGCAGAGATATTTAGCTTCACCATCATAATGCATCCTTTCCAAGATAAAAGCTCTAGATATTCAACCTGAATGACTAAACTCTGGCACGTCCTGAATTTTAACTCTCCAACAGTTTACTTGCAGAGACTTCGTAATACCAGTATGCACTTTCATAGCATGTATTTTTAAGCATCAAGTAGAACACCCTTTTATGGAATTTGTTGAGTTAAACCACATGCTACAAAATCGTATTATGGGTATCATCACAACTTTAAATTCACAAATTCCAGCCAGCGTTTGATCCAAAATACATATCACTCCAAACTCCAGAATTTTCAGCCAAACATCATCAAATGTAATTTTCTATATCTTCTATATATAATTCAGTTCCATCTTTCAAAATTTGTCAACATTCAGCCAAATTTTTCTATCGCAAGCAGATTTATTTATATTAAAATAAATAAATCATCCAAATGTCGCAAAATTTTGAGAAGAGAAGAAAAAAAAAAACGCAAATCTTCATGTGAATTGTCAGAGTTTTACTCCAATTCGATTTGTTTCCTGGTATAAAATCTTAATGTTACTGATTATTGACCATCAATGAGCTCATGATTTCCTGGTTTCAAATCTTTTTGGATGACGAGTGACCGCAGTATCAATGAAACAAGTAACGGAGAGGGAGACGGTGTCGCCGTAGTGGGTCGCCGGAAGGAATGCAGACGTGGATGGTCGGGGTGGGTCGCCGTGGAGAGAGAGAGGAGAAGGGGTTTTGGGTTTCGGCTGTTTGAGTCAAACAAATATGAGAATTTTGTTTTCAAAATTTAATCTCCACCGTCCCTCTCATTCCCTGCCATCTAACGGTCAGGTGAGCACTCAGCCGTGTCCAACAATTCACGGTCGACCGTGTAACAGCCTTTCTATATATATATATATATAGTAAATGAGAATAATCTAGTCCACATTTGTGCATAAAAGCTTATGTCCACATGAAACCCATAGATTACTGTACTTAATTATGAATGTCACGTCTGTGAAAAATTATAGTGATCCAACAGTTGGTTTCTCAGAAATGTCATCACTGAGAAAAACTGTGACAACTTCAGCGGTCACCGTTTTTCATAGCTGTATTTTGAAATTTTGACACTGGATCACTGTGATTTTTGGTGTGCACGACTCCATAAGTACACTATCTAATCCAATGGTCAGTTTTCCAAAATATACATCCTACAATGATTTATAGCCATTTATGTGGACATAACTTATATCCACATATGTGGACTTGATCGATCATTACTATCTCTCTCTCTCTCTCTCTCTCTCTCTCTCTCTCTCTCTATATATATATATATATACACACACACACACACACAAAGGCGCTGTTATAAGGTGCCTGATGCATCTTGCATCAGGTGCCCTTCTTTAGAGCCACCTGTGATGAAAATTTTTAAAAACTGATCGTTGGATTAGATACTCCTATAATGCACACCATGCTTGTGAAAAATCACAGTAATCCGATGGTCAGTTTCTGAGAAATGTCATTGAGAAAAACTGTGGCAGTTTTCAGCAGTAACTGTTTTTCATATCTATATTTTGAAATTCTAAAAGTGGATCATCATGATTTTTGGTGTGCATGACATCCATAAGCACAATATCTATTCCAACAGTCATTTTTTCAAAATATGCATCCTATATACAATAATCTATGGCCTTCATGTTGACATAACTTATATAAGTATATGCTGACTAGATCAGGACAGTACCTATCACTAATATATATATATATATTAGTGATAGGTCCTCCTGACACATAGTTCTTACTCATGGTTTCATACATGATTTGTAAAATCCAACATAGGACAAGTATTTAGAGAAATCGATCGTTGGATTAGATGTTCCACTTGTATACATCATGCATCCCAAAACACATTGATTCATACTGAGCTTCTAAAAAACATCACAGTTTCTCTCAAATTTGTGACATTTTAAAGAACAAAAAAGTTACAGTTTTTCACAATGACATTATTTAAAAAACCGACCAACAAATCTTTGTGATTTTAGGCAGGCATAACATAAATAGGAGGAGTACTATCTAATCCAACAGTCAATGTTTCAAAATCTATTCTGTAACTGGCCTTATAGAGGATGTCTGATGCAACTTTATATCATGTGCACCTAATACATGCATCTCTCTCTGTATACACACACACACACACACACAAATCATCAAGTCAGCATATGCTTATATAAGTTTATGTGAAAAATGTTCTAGTGAGCATTTGCTAACTTTAAGCTACAGTAAGCAAAGAGCACAAACCCTTGGATTTGAATCTTGAGATGAATCATCCATTAAGTGAATGAGAATCCAAGGGCTTGTGTTCTTTGCTGACTTTAGTTAAAGTTAACATTTGCTGACTAGAACACTTCTAAGTTTATGTAAGCATGAAGCCTATAGATAATTGTAGGATAAATATTTTCAAAAACTGACCATTTGATTAGATGTTATACTTATGCATGTCATGTCTACCTAAAATCATAGTGATCCAATGGTCGGTTTCTCGGAAATGTCACTGAGAAAGACTGTGACAGATTTCAGCAGTCACAATTTTTTATAGTTATATTTTGAAATTCTAATATTAGATCATCGTGATTTTTAGCATGCAGAACATCCATAAGTACAATATCTAATCCAATGGTCAGTTTTTTAAAATATGCATGTCACATTTATTTATGGGCTTCATGCTTACATAACTTATGTAAGCATATGCTAACTAGATTGGGATTGTATATGTATATATATAAGAAATGATCATATATATATATATATATATGAGGTTGTCCTATCATGACATTTCGAAATATTAACTCACTTTCACTGGGAATTCTATGATAGTTATCTTGAAAAATAGACTATTGAATTAGGTCTCATGCATGTTAATCAAAGGACCGGTTTTAACATAATTAGATTCGGGGTTTTAGACCGTGGATAAAAACTAAATCAATGTGTAAAATAAACACATATTAATCTTGCTTCAAAACATGGGAGAAGAAGATGTCACTAACCTGTCTGAAGGCTTTGGTTACACAGCTTGAATTCTCAGCATGGATGTCAGTTGCTTGGTTAGACTTTATAGGAAGATAAAAAGGGGTTTTCAGATCTAGTATCGAAAGGAGAGCTTTTAAATGTTTATAGATTAAACAAAGGAGGAAGGAGAGGAGTGGGGAATCAATCAAATTCACGCATGCATCTCGCCTCGATCTGTTTTTAAATGTTTACGCATTAAACGAGGAGGAGAAGGAGAGGAGGGAGTGGGAATCAAACCTAGGTCGTTGACAAACCCAGTCCACTCCATGTTTTCTGAAATTTTTGCAACAATTTCAAGGAAAAAAAATAATAGAAAACAGGAAACAGTAGTACGGGAGTCAGGCCTTTAATAATTTGTTTTCCAGTTCGATCCAAACTAACCCACTTCCCTTGTTTTCTGTGAATTAACCAAGTTGGGCATAATGAGAACGTCAGACAGTAAGACCAAAAAAAAATGAATATATATATATATATATATATACACAAATTCTCTTATGAGGATCACCT
>JAESVK010001421.1:3227-15215 GCA_017140935.1 Hamamelis virginiana | reverse complement strand
GTGATTGCTTTATATAGCTTATAATTGTCAACTGAACATTAAGTTAAACATCTCCTAAGAAGTTAACTGAAAGAAAACACCATGGGAACGCAGCGGAAGGTAAAATAAAAAATTTCCCATGTATTTTCATCCAAGATTCGAACTCAAACTACAAAAACGAATCTAAACAATTATTCAAACATGAAATAAAAGCTTACTTTGATTGTTGTCTTCACAAAACTTCGAGCTCCAAACGTATGGAAGCCTCCAATGAATAGTCCACACGAGCCTAAAACTCCTTGAACTTCCTTTATCTCCACAACACCTTGAGAAGACAAAGGCTTGAGAGGGAGAGAGAGAGAGTGTCGGCTAGGGGAGGGTGCAAACTTGTGATGGCCGGCCCTAGGGTTTATCCTCCTCTATTTATAAACATCTCCTCTTATAATGATGTTTGGTTACAAGTGCTAGCTTGACCAAACATCATATTTGATTAGATATATTCTAGTTTAGTATATCCTTAATCCCTTTAATTATTAACACTTAATAATAAGGATTAAGCTAATATCTAAATTAGAATATCCCCTCTTACAAATTCAAGAAGATCACTTAAGCCCTTATGTGTGTGACCCATTGGGTTCACCCCAACCTAGTAGTGGATCGGGAACATCGCATGTTTCCCAAAATAGAAACTTTCTATTTTTGGTTCAATTGAAACTATTCCAATTTTGCCCTCAATGATAACACTTATCATTAGGCCTACACTAGTCATGAGTGACCTCTAGCAACATATCATGACATGCCCTAGGTGTGGGTGAATATACGAATATAAATGAACCCTTCGTGTAATATAATCCTTCACCAAGCAATGTTACGATTAAGTTATCTGGGTATGGATTCATGTCAAACCCTAACTTAATCCTGTGTTAGCCATTCACCAAAATATAAACTCAATTAGGTTAACCCATGAAAACTCTTTTCCTTGGTTACCTTCTGCTTTGGCCAAAGACTTCATTGAGTTTGTTGGCCCAAAATATACTCTAGAAGGGGGGTGAATAGAGTATTGGCAATTTAAAAAACTGGTTTATAAATGGGATAGAGTGTTTTTGAAAACTCAAACTTTTAATAACTAGAATGCAAGATTAAATCTCAACTCAACAAAATATAAAGCAAGTAAATAAATTTAAATGCAAGAGATAGAGTTAGAGAAATTCAAACACAAGGATTTTAACGTGGTTCGGTCTCCGCCTACGTCCACGCCTCGAGATCTCCGTCTCAAGGATTAATCCACTATCAATCTCACTTCCGGTGGAGATTCAAACCTTTACACAGCCTTATTTCACAGTGGAAGACTCTCACCAAACAAGGTTTATACAAAACCTTAAATTCACAAGAAATACAAGTGAATATGGATGGCCACCAATATGATTCTCAACAACACTGAGAATACATCAAATACGCTCACAATAATATCTCTCAAAGATTTAAACTAATTTGCTCATAGAGAGAAATACAGGAATTGAATCACTCAAGAATGATGAACACTTGTAAGCTGCAATAGTGTATATGATTGTGTGTAGAATTAGGCTTCATGGCAAGTGTATTTATAGCCTTAGAAATCAGCTATACGTTGGAGCGTCTAGGAGGAGCGTCTTAGCAATCTGCAGATTCAAACTGGTTTGAAAAATGCAACAGATCCGTTTGAAGATGCAGCCATGTTTGAATCAGCATTCACAATGTCAAATGTTGCAGCAGCAGCTTTGACAATTACTCCAACAGCAATCTGCCACTATTCCTGCAGAACACTTATTTACATATAAACATTTAAGTAAATGGTTGCATTTTACTTTTAATTACTTTTACTTTCATTTACTTAAGTTTACAATGTAAATAAGGAAGTACCCCCCATTTGGATTCAATGGAAAATACTAGAAAATCAAATTCCCAATAAATCAAAATGTGAAAAATCAATTTTAGTACAAAAAATAATTTTCGTGAACAGTGTCAAAAATTGATCTGTCGAGTAAGGTATTATATACTACGTATAAAAGCTCCCTCAAGGCTGTACTCAGTTAATGAGTATATAGGGATCAATTACCGCCAAAAATTATTTTGGAAAACTCAATATATCAAAAATTCATTTTTCATACTTAGCCAAATTTTTCATAGGGAAAAACAGTTTTCTGGGAATAGTAACATCTTCAATACTTGAGCCTCCAATTCATGGATTTTGTTGTCCATTTGTTTGCTCCTGTCTATCTTGAAAATCTGTCTTACAAATTTAACATTTAAGCACAAGATATTTGGATAACGCAGCGGCAAATGTTTGTTATCATTAAAACCATATAACATATGCTGGATTGTAACCATTTAGGCTAACATGCTATACAGCGTTTGGATCCTCTGCTAGACTTAGAAGTTGCTTAACAATCAAACTCAAAGTAAGTGCGTAAAAACCCAACCCATCCTAAGATGCTTTTACCCTTCACAAAAGATATGATGCATGAGCTATCCTTAACTTCCTAATTCTTACATTCATCTCTACATGTCATGCATGAATCCCATTCTTGATCTACTAATGAGCTCTGATACCAATTTGTAACGGCCCAATCTGACGCTACTGTCGACCGTCCCGGATAGATTGACACGTGTCAAAACGGAGATACAATCTGATATATTCATAAATATTTCCATGCTCGGGCATAAAGAAAGATATACATAACAAGCATGATATAAAGTGGAAGGTCATACATATGTCCCTGATTCGCATTATGCAATAAATACGAATATGGTCAATGCATAGTAGAGTGCCAACATCCCTGGCACATAGGTTAAGTAATAAATATAGCACTGAAAGTTAATGTTCCTCTAACAACCAAGAGCTACCTGTTCCGCAACAGCAAAGCGTAGAAAACTACCCAGCCAAGCACCATGGGGAAAATACTCTGCTCTAGAGATCTTGCTTTACTACACTGTGAATTTGCTGTATGAAAGACATCTGTGAGCGTTTAAATGCTCAGTTGGAATATAATTCTCAACAAACATTGATAACAAGGATGCATATAATCATTAGTAAGCAGGTTTGCAAACATATATGTGGTTCAAGATATATACGAGTATTCACCAGTGATATGCCAAGAATTCACAATATATATATAACATCTGATATCATGAGTCAGCCAATACACTTTTCATCACGTTGGTATGGGAGTAGTCTCAACCAGTATCGAAAGAGGAGTAGTTTCAACTCTTTTTCCATTCATCACATAACCCATTCATATCCGTTCCAAACATAACATAAACATCAATATACCATGGCATAACATCATCACATCATAAAGCAAGATGTCATTCTTGTATGTTCTAACCACATAGGAATCATGTAAACAATATAATATATGCATCAAGAGTTTTTAAACAGAAATATCATAGTTCATAGTATGGACACCGGCCCCAAAATACCATTATCAGTGTTAGTAAGAATATGAATATTCCTACCTCAAAATTAGATCTCCTCCAAGTCTATATGCTAATGCAAGATCTAGGTAGCGTAATGATCCTTCCGAGGACTTCTAGAATCTGAAAGAAATGATAAAAGAGTACATATCAACTTCAGTTTCTTGTTTAGGTCAAACTAGGCTCAATACCAAACCTTTGTATTCCCAAAACCCCAGCCTTAGTATTTGGATTCCAAGAAAAGTCTCAAGAAAAGGGGTAACTAAGAAGAGAGAAGAAAAGAAGTTATACAAACTGATTTCTAGCTGAAAAACACCCCATTACCAATAATGCACATGTGCATTATCGGTAATGGCACTCTTCTGCAGCACCTTGCTAAAAGCCATTACTGATAATGAGTCAACCCACTATCGATAATGCTCCATTACCGATAATGCAATACTGCATTATCAGTAATGGTACCTCTCTGCCAAACCCCGAGAAAGTGCATTACCGATAATGCACTCATGCATTATTGGTAATGACTGCCTAGAAAGCTTGGTTTCGAGCTTTAATGGTGTCCAAGCCACCCCGAAACCCACAATCACTCACAAAACCTCAAGATCTCACATTGATCACAAAGATCACATGGTCCAAACACGAGATCCATCATGATTTACACTTTAAAAACCCTAAAAACCCATTTCAACCCACATTAACAAAACCACACCAAAAACCTCAACAAAATCTTCACATTCCACTCAAACCATGTAAATCCAACCACCACAACAACCTACAACCACGAATCCCTCAAAATCCAAGCTTAACAACCCAAAACCCACAAATTGGGTTTGAAAAAGAAATGAAGAAGATGAAGAAACAAAAGGGAAAACCAAGCTTACCTTTACCTGTGAAGCGACGGTGACGGGGACGATGAACTCCGGCGGAGCTAGGCGAGCTCCTCTCTCTCTCTCTCTCCTGACCTCACTCTCCTCTCTTGCACTCTTCCTTAGCCAAAATAAAGAAAAGAAAATGGAAGGGTTGGTTTATAAGCTTTGGGGACAAAGATGGCATTTCCAAATTTGTTTCTATAAAGTTTTTTTTTTAAAATATAAAATACCATTTAAAATATTCAATAAATAGAAAATAAAACTTGGATTTTCACATATATGATAAGGCCAATCTCATTGTCTTGCCACAAGCACTCACCTCCTTCAATCAACATAGCTGTCAGCATGAATTCCAAAGTCATATTTTGGATGAGAAGTGAATTTCACCCATATAATTTGGAGTAAGAAAACCTCTCCAATACACTAAAAGTTCCAACATCCATATTTGAGCTAGAAAGACAATATCACAAGTGTTGGTCAAAGTAAATAGGATGATGGTCTACTCAATTTTACCATTGAAAATGTAAAATTTCTTACTTCCACAATTTTTATGAACAAAAAAGTCACAATATTTCAAAGTGACATTTTTTAAAAGAAACCTACTGTACGTTGGATTACTGTGATTTTTGGTGAGTGTAACATTCATAAGAAGTGTACCAAATCCAATAATCAGTTTTTCAAAATCGATCTCTTTTGCAATTGGCCATGTCACCTTACACAACTGTTCCCAAAATACACCTTATAATAGACTCCCTAATTTTTCTTTTGGTAATAGTATTAAGCTATATGCCTGATTTTGAATTTAACTTTTAAATTTTCTATTTCTATTGTACTACAACTTTTCAAGATCCATTCCGACATGTCTCGGCAACCTCACTCAAATATCTTATTTGCTGCTTTCAAATAACAATTTCAGTGGCTATTTCAGGTAAGTTCTCATTACCTAGTTTCCAACATGCATGTTGACAAATTTTGTTTACTAACTCGTACCTTTTAGAGAAGGGAAAAGTTATGATAATTAAGGGTAGCCTCATTGTCTCGCCATAACCTCTCACCCCCTTCAATCAACATAGTTGCCAACATGAATTCTAATGCATGTGCCAAAGTCAATTTCACCCTTATAATTTGGAGAAATAAAACTCTCCAATAAACTAAAAGTTCTGTATAATTTGTAAATAGTTTTTTTTTTTTTTTTTAATTTGTAAATAGGTTGATGGTTAACTCAATTTGATCTAAAAATGTGATATTAATTTCAACTTCCACATGTGCTAATTAAAATTATATGAAACTTCAGTTCTATTTGAAAGTTTACCCTTAAGTGGGTGTGACACCCCTCACAGGATAGCCCCTATGAGACATTAACATAATACACCAAGCGCTTATCTTTGGATAATTTCATTACAAGCTAAAACAGTTTTACAAAATACATAAAGTACGGAAATTTAATTAATTACTACATCCCAAAAGATAAAGTCAACGCTGAGTACTAGTATTATTATGAGTATAGTCCTGTAATGTACTCAAAACAATCTCATATTACAACTCAAAATGAGAGCTCACGAATGATAAATAGCAAAACTGTCATGACCATCTTCAGAAATCCCATAAATCCCAAAAGCCACCTTTTAAGTTACTGGTTTAATGATCCTGTGGGGGGGGGCCCGAAATGGGGTGAGCAAAATCACTATTACTCAGCAAGGTTCGTAAACCTCAAATATTACATGACGCTTTTAAAAGAAACGTCAGGATTTTTAAATCTATCGGTAAGTTTCATCATCACATATAATATCCGTATTTATTTATATATTACAGGATATATTCATCACATTTTGATATAAAGTAATCTTACGCTACATGCATGCTTTATGCATATGACAGATATACAATACAATGCTCATGCAGTCATATCTGCCATCTCCTCTGTTCCATCTTTCCTGCAAAACAAATATTAGTACTCTGATGGTAACCTTATTTTAGGATTCACCGTCTCACCACAACAGATCCATCTATCTCATTTTAGGCCATCTCACCACAACAACATCCCCCCATTTTTAGGATGTATATCACCTAGTCCCCGCCTTTTTAGGACCTACTGCGACTGTCACTCACTGATAGGAGGGTTTACTTGTTGTTTTTAGCAAGGGTGATATATTAGTGCACTAACTGTTTCCAGGATCTTTTGTCCATCGGTGGTATCTCAACTCATCGTTTCCACAGTTACATAAATAATCATAAATGCATATAATTTTCTATATAATATATCTCACATGTAACTGTGCCTTGTGCCAGATGCAAATATCTTATGCAATGCATATGGCATACATCTCATATCAACAGTTATATCAGTGATATGCATATGAATCATTCTGCTCACTCAACTTGAGTCACCGCATGTAACTGTGCCTCTGTAACTCTCTGTACTTCTCCAAGTAACAATATTGTTCGCTTTGCCTGTACGCGCAACATACACTCCCATACACGCATGTCCACGTGACAAGCGCACGATTTTACTTTCTCAAAATACATTGTTACTAGCAGATGTATGGAATTTACTTATAAGCCCAATCACTTTCTTTCCAAGATATCACAGCCACATGCCATATGCCAATTTATTGTGCAATAAGTATAGCAAATATCACATGCATATATTTTATGCATAATAATTAACATGCGCCATATACATTATGTTATTCATAATAAACAGTAACAGCATGTTATAATCTTTATTACTATCTCATACTTGATTTCAAAAGAATTAAGATAACCACCTCGCAATTCATAATATATATTATTACCGATTTTGTTCATGAATATTAACCACATAGGTCAACACAGTTCCCTAAGTAATATGTCCATTCTCAGGGGTTTACCTTAAGTCCACAGTATCCATTTTTTTTTTTACATATGTCTCAACAAACTTGTTTAAGTACCCTTAGGTGTCCAAAAACTCCAATTCAATAATCCCACATAAATGAATTATCAACACCATTAACATATTAACATATATATATATATATATATATATACATGTCTCATGTAATTGTTACCCAAAAGAAAATAAAGCCATTTTCTTGCCGATATAGTTCATTAGAAAAATAAACTCAAAATACTTCAAGGAAAAGTATTTTCTTGTGCTAAAATACTATTTAGTATAATAAGCATCTCAAAACAAAAAGCTGGAAATATATAAATTTGCTCAACCCAACAATAGTATTTGAATTTTTTTTAAATTCATCACTTTGAATTAAGATGTGAAATTTTACAGGTATAAATTAGATTCATGCATGACCATCTCCAAAAATTTCATAATTTTAGGATAAGTGGAACACCCTCCGAATTCAAATCCAAGTTGAAACACAAAATCAGCACGATTACCTGCTGCGTAACAGCCACTTCTAAAATCAAAGAAAAATAGTAAATTGTGTATTTTCATCATAAAACTTTTATTGAAAACAAATCTAGACGTTAGAAAATTATTTAAACAAATCATGCTCAAAATTTTTTTTTCTACATTTAGTTAGAATTTTTATACTAAAACTGGTATGAATTGAAACCTTGAAAATTCAATGGATGCAAACTTTGATTTTTCAACCTCAAACCATATTCAATTTGCATGAGTTCATCAAACAAGATTTCTACCTCTAAATAAGACAAGAAAATCCTCATTTTCTTTCAAACTCAACATAAAATATGTGAGGTAGGAGAACCTTACCTTGGTTATATGTGTGTGTGGTAGATTTGAGCTCCAAAAATCCCTCTTTTCTTACTAATATGAGAATACCTCTCACTCTCCCTTTCTTTCTCTTTCTTTCTCTTTCTCTCTTCTCTACCCATATCATCATTAGCATTAGGAATGGGTATTTATAGAGAAATGATGAGGAGAGGTAGATATATCCATCATTCTCACATCCAACATTCACATCCACCATTCTCACATTCATCCACCTTTCTCATATTCATCCATCATTCTCATATCCACCATTCTCACATTCATCCATCATTCTTACATTCATCCACCAATCTCACATCCACCATTCTTACATTCATCCACTATTCTCACATTAAATGTCACCCAAGGGTGCACACAAAGCCCTATGCACCCTCCTCAATTGATGACCACATGGCACACTTTATGGCCCAATGGAAAAATGCCAAGTGTACATTTAAAATACATAAAATATAATAGCAACAATCACATATATAAAAAAAAAAATGTATATACACTATAAAAATTTTGGGGTCTCACAGTGGGTCCACATGAAATTATGATGTGGCATATGAAATCAAAGAAGAGCAATAATTAATTTTGAATGGGCTCTCTCTCTTGATAGCCTTTTCTTTCCAAGTAAAGTTCCTATTCCTTCACAATTAAGTAAGTAACGTACGTACCCACCAATCCTATACAACCTCCTTTTTTTTTTCTCATAACTAACTCAACAAGATAATACATTCATGCTAGTTTACACTAACACAATATTTGGTGTCTTTAAGCCTCAATTATTAACCAATTCTTTCCTTTTCTTTTTTATAAGCCTCTGTAATCTTGCAACCAACTCATTGTTTATTAAGCATAATTCTTTGGATTATGTACATTTTGGTAATAATTAGCTGCATGGCTTAGTTCTCATTTTGATTTACAATAAAATTCGAGTTGAAAGTACCACATCATAGCAGTTGGCCAAATTAGATTATGTGATGATGGTTAACTCAATTATAGGACAGAGAACATGAAAGTTTAATTATGGGACACTTATGTGAGCTCACACATGATAATGCGGCACATGTATATATTGAAACTTCAAATTTGAAGGGAGCTCAAGAGATGAGGTTCTCCCTTGATACCATTTTCCTACAAGTAATGAGCTAAGGGGCCCAACTCCTCTGCAGAAGTTGCCCCACAATCCTAACCTACCCTTTCTGATCTCACTATTCATTAAATATGACAATGGGGTTTGCTTTACCGTTATTGGTTTACTTGAACCTCAATTATTACTAACTCATTCGTTATAATTTATTTCATTACTTTTGTTTTGGTAATAATAAGTTATATTCCAGCTGATTCTGAATTTAACTCTTAAATTTTTTATTTCCCCTTTGCTACAAATATTTTTCAAGGTTAATTGCAACATGGCTTGGCAATCTTACCCAAATATCTTATTTTTATCTCTCAAACAATCATTTTAGGGGTAAGTTCTCATATCGGCCTACTTACCAACATGATAACAATTTATTTAATTAGATGTTTTAGAGAAGGGAAATTAAGGTTATGATAAGCCTTGGCATCCTCATTGTCGTGCCACAACCTCTCAAGTACCTCTTCATTAATAAACATAGTTCCACCATGAATTATAATGCGTAGGCCATGCTCTTATATGATCTCTATTGTAAATGTGTACTAGAACATTTAGTAGATAGAATAAGACCTGTATTGTAAATTAAGTTTAGATGTCAAGTCAATTTCACCCGTATAATTAGCTAAGAGGTCCTATTCCTTCACAAGTTCCGTACCCACAGAACCTTCTTTTTCTCATAACTAACTCAACATGATAGTACAATTATTAACCAACTCTTTTCTTTTTAGCCACTGTTATTAACCTAACTCATTGTTATTCCTCTCCATCTCCCTTTATTCTTTATTCATCTTGTGAAAGAGGCCCGAATCGTTAAGCAAATTAATGTATAACTAATTAACAAGTATATTAATTATTTGATTACTTTTTAAAATTTAATTGAATATTGATAATATATATATATATATTGTAAAATAAGATGAAAACAGTGATTAATGGTAGTATACTAACAGATATTACATATTAGCCTTTTATTTTAAGGTAGAACTTAATTATATATACTCCCATATGTATCCATATCGTATTTTTCCATAAGTTTCAATCAATTGGAGGGAAAAAAATTATAAACTTGTCTGAATCTTGCAACATACATATAGAATGTTTAAGTTGACTAGATAGGATCTTTGTAGAAAAGCTTTAGCTGAAAACATCTGATCATAGTTGTTGGTCAAAGTAAATAGCACAAATATCTTATTTGTTCCTCTCATTTGACAATTTGAATAGCTGCAGGCCCATATCATGATGCTAGTTTTTAAATTTTGTATCCATCTCCTACTATAACTTTTCAAGATCAATTCCAGCATGGCTTGGGAATTTGACATAAATATTTACATTGGACCTCTCATTTAATAATTTTAGTAGTCAGATCCCATCATCAATTTTAAAGCTTGAGGGCCTCTATTACTTAAAACTCTCGATCAACTATTTCAGTGGTCCTTTCCCATCCTCAAGTATGCAACGTGGCACATAATTAATTTTTTCTCTTAAAACCTTTCATGCATGATTAGGTTTTGATGGGGCCCTTATTGTCTTGCTATGAGTACGTTTTGCCTTTTCGATCAACATAGTTTATAAATGAATTTTAGATATGTGCCAAATGTATCGTATTTGGGGTTACAAGCTGCTTTCAATGTGCATTTGAACTATGAATAATGCTATATATAGGTTCCTAAAAACTATGTCCTTAATGTGTCCCTATTCAATTCATGCTTCCAATTTTTTTTAAGGATTGCCTTTGTTAATTAAGAAAAAGTTTGGGTTAAATTATTGATTAAGAACACATTAGGGACACACTTGTTTAGAGCATTTAGCATATATTTTTAGAATTATTTATGACTGACAAAACCCACCACATGGATAATCGTAATGTGAATTGAAAGGCGTTGCCAAACCTTGATAAAGTGAATGTGAAGTTATTACTAGCGAATTTTTACACAATATGATGTGGTGCATGCATAGAAATTCAATGTATAAATTTCGAAAATAAAGATAGGTCATGAGATAATTGGACTTTTTTATATATAAAAAAAATGAAGTATTAATTGCTAAATGACCCAACTGGGGCTAGCCCCAATTGGCCAGGCCCTTGCCTCCTCATGTAAGAGGCCATGGGTTCGAATCTCATCTATGGCGAGTTTGTGGTGGTTTGTTAAGTGGTGGATTTGTTTCCCCTCACACCCAACAAAGTGGTGGTTTGCTCAATGCACCACACGTCTCTCCTGCTAATGCAATGTCCTTTCCCTTCCCTTACTAATTGAATAACAACTAACACTACTGATGTATACCTATGTTAAAAAAAATGCTAGTAATCACTTAGACCATATATTTTTTTTATACTACCTATTGATCAATCATAGAAATATGTTACAATCTCTACTATTGTGCTTTATAAATATTAAATGTTATGGTATTGCCACATCATGCTTCCACTTGTTTGAAAAATATGGTCTAAGGATGTACAATAAAAAGTATGTCCCTAATGTGTCCATAATGAAATCAAATTCCACCTTTTTAAAGGGTTTAACTTTGCCTTTGATAATAAAAGGATTAGATTATTGGTCACATCATTAAAAACACATTATTTTAGGAGTGTTTAATTAGCATTTTTCTTGAACTATTTATGACTGGCAAGACCCACCACATGGATAATTATAATGTGCATTAAAAGGAGTTGTCCAAACCTTGTTAGTAGGATGATGTTAGTTAATTGACATCTAGGATATTTAGGGAATGTGAAATTAATTATTACCACAAAAGTGTTGAAGTTTCACACATGATGATGCAGCGCATGCATTGAAATTTAGGCCATAAATTTTTAAACTTATAAACATGATTTT
>JAESVK010001419.1:0-14229 GCA_017140935.1 Hamamelis virginiana | reverse complement strand
CAATTATGCCTTTATTGTTAACACTTATCAATAGGCTTTCACTGGTCATGAGTGACGTCTAGCAATGTGTCATGACATGCCCTAGGTTTGGGTGAATAGCAGAACTATGTGAACCCATCTTGTTACTTAATCCTTCATCCCCTAATGTTATAGTTAAGATATTCAGAATATGGATATAAGTCAAAACCCTATCTTAACTTTCTTTTCATATGTTCTTCAAAATATAATCTCAATAAGATGAACCCTATGAAACACTTTCATAGTTCACCTATCACTCTGGCCAGAGATTCACATTGAGAGTTATATTTGAGAACTGACCCTGACATTCTCTTTCATATTAATGAGAGTGATGATTCCTTATTGACCACTCATATGTCTTCATGCAAGACTTATAAGAGCCAATGAGTGCCGACTACAACCTTAGGGTAAGGCTGTACAAGACACTATCAAACCCTAACAATTCAGGCACA
Source organism: Hamamelis virginiana (assembly GCA_017140935.1). Classification (NCBI taxonomy): domain Eukaryota; kingdom Viridiplantae; phylum Streptophyta; class Magnoliopsida; order Saxifragales; family Hamamelidaceae; genus Hamamelis; species Hamamelis virginiana. The sequence continues at coordinate 13,759 of JAESVK010001419.1, read as the reverse complement.
AGACATCCATGGTGTCTCTGGTTTTAGGATTACCAAGTAAATGGACGTAATATAAGAATATTCCTTTGACTTAATTTCTATAGGAATATTCTAGCAGATCAAGTTCAGTGTACATATTCTCTAATATGCACCCACAGATTAACTTAAGTGTCACTATGCTGATAGGAAAGACTACCTATCCTCCCAATGGAGTTAGTTTAAATCTGTGCTACTCTTGTCGGTTTAATAAATGTCCTCTTTAATAAATCGACCTATGAGTAGGAACTCTTTTAGAATAAATGTGTATGAGAAATATGAGTCTCCATATCCCAACAACTTGAGATACATATTTCTCTTATAATTTATTCATGGACATTATCGTAGATATAATTGAATATATAAACGACAAGTAATACCTTCTTATCCTAATATGAAATAGATATGCTCTTTAGGATTGGTTTTAGGGCATACCTCTAACAATCTCCCACTTGCACTGAAGCCAATCACCATAGTATTTTATACTAGTCTTCGAAAGAGAAGGCTTATAACTCCCATGAGGTGTTATGGCAGTGGAGATCTTATGCAAACAAACTTTGTATCTTTGTTATTTTCAATAATAGTAATTAAACTATAATTTTGCTGCCAACTCTGATGTCCAGTAAATGAGACCTCTGTTCTTGGTAGAGAACAACATGTACTATAGGCATTCTTTTAAGCAACATGTAAATGGTATCCTTTTAGATTTCTTTATTCATGTAAATATTTCATTCTTAATTAATTTAAGAATGTACTTACTTTTATTCAAGATCATTATTCTGAATAATTTCAATATCTGCTAACAACTATTGTAGCATTATTGATATTGTATTAGGTACATTACCTTTATGAGATCTCATATTTCTCAAATATTAAACTCATATATAATCCCTTCATAAAATCAATATTTTTGAGAGATTAGAATTCCTATAATGATTTATGGAATATATAATACTACACTTAGTATTTAAAGTATGTACTTAAATAAAGAAAGCTAAGAATGAATGATGACTTTATTGCTCCCACTAGTCCTTTTTAAAACAAAGTATTATAGAAAGCATAGCTTTAAGGTTTATTTGAAATATCTCATATTTAAAATAATTCCACAAATCAATACGTTTAACATATTTAAGGTCCTCTTTATATAAATGATTCAACTAAAATATTCTCAATATTTCCTTTTAGCTTTACTTGAAATGAATAATTTGAACTCTTCAAATATTCATAATTTTGAATCCTTTGAACACTTTCAAATATTCAAAATAGATGTGAAGTATCCCAAACTAAAATGTAAGGTTTATACATCTCATGTATTATCCTTATAAATTCCTTATAAGGTAATTGGACCATATTAATTAATGAATTTAGACAAAGTGTCAGGATTCATTTATTAATGTGATCTTACAATGTTGAATCATATATTTAATAGCATTTATGAAGAATTTAGAACTTTAAAACAATTGCCAGAAATTATTCAAATAATCAATATTATAAATAAATAAACTGTTTCAAATAATCGTAATATTCAAAACTAAATAAAACTTCCATTAGAAGTGTTTATTATAAACTGGCAATAATAAAAGTTCTTGAAATTCTAAATAACCTAGTCAAGAATTGAGCTATAGTGTTGAAGGCAGCAACTTTTGATCCTATCCAAACACTGCAAGCCCAATGTCTATTCAACTTTCTGCTTCTCTTTGTCTCCTACATACAATCGTATTGTACAAGAAAAATACAGTTAGGTATCACATACCATAAAGCAAAATAATACTAAATCTCAATTAGTAAATAATCTACAAGACGTACCATCAAATGAACCATTCTTCAACGAAGCCATGTATTCTTTGCAATTTCTTTTCCAGTGACCTGTCTTGCCGCAATGGAAACACATTCCTTTTGTATTCTTCTTCTTCACTCCTCCTTTTGGCTTAATATTGAACTTCTTCTTCTTCTTACCTTTGCCCTTGGGCTTGGGTTTAGAAGTCGATGCCCCATCTATGGCCAAAACATTCCCTTTGGAATCATTTTTCAAGGTTTCCTCAGCAGTAGTCAACATATTCATCAAATCAGTTAGTGAAACTTTATCATTCACATCAGACATGTGAAAGTTCATGATGAATTGTTTGAAGATTGAAGGAAGTGAATGAAGCAGAATATCAGTACTCATCTTCGAATTGATCTCTACACCTAGATCATGAAGAGCGTGGATATTTCAGATCATCTTGAGGCAGTGCTCATTAACTGATGTCCCTTCCACCATCTTAGCAGAGAAAAGATCACCTACACCATTGTACCTTACAATTCTGTTTTGTGACTCATATAACTCCTTAAGATTCTTGAGGATCGCATATGCACTGTCTATGACCTCATGTTGCCTTTGGAGCTCATTGGTCATCGATGCCATCATATAGCACCTGACTTGCACATCATCCTCGAGTCACTTGTTATAAGTGTCTCGCTCTTCTTCATATGCCCCTTCATGCAATGCATTGGGGCATGGAGATTTGATAATATAATCAATTTTATCAGCAACTAAGATTATTTTCAGGTTCCTAACCCAGTCATTGAAATTTGAACCAGTCAAACAATTTTCATCAAGGATTCTTGATAGAGGGTTTAGGGGAGCCATCTATAACAGAAAATAATAAAATAAATTTCATATTAATTAAACCATAAATACCTATTGGTTTTTAAGTCTTATGGTATCTCCCACTATTTGATTCAAATCCCATATACCATTTATTAATGAGATTTGGGAATTTCAGCATTGAATTTCCTTAGCAGTGATTGGGGTCCCATCAAGGATTAGTAGTCCTCACATAATAGGTTCTTGGATACTAATTTTGATGAGTGGATAACTATTTATCCTAATGCTTCTCAAGCAAGTTCCAATCTTTCCTTTAGCCTCTAAATTGTAGTATCCTCACATAATAGGTTCTTGGATAGTACTTTTTAGTTAAGTCACACCCACCATTCACATAACTATGGTCAATTGAATATTGTATCCCTCACATAATAGGTTCTTGGGATACGCCATTTTCGCATCTTATGATATCCAATATTAAAAATAAGATGAGAGGAATTCTTAGAATAGATATATTCTCGCATATCTGCAGCCAAACATAACCATCGAAGGAATTTCCTTATCTTATAATGGTGGGAGGCTAGGATAAGGCTCATACCTCTTCCTTACAACTTAATTTTGAAAACTAGGGTTTTGCAAAAGGGTCTCATTTTTAACATAAACATACATCATATGCATCACATATATATATCAAACATACATATAAAATTTAGACCAAACTTTATTATTAGTTCTCGATTATCCTCCCACTGTCCTTCTAGAGGCTATGGTGGATTCATCTTGAACATATAATAAATTAGGTCAAGGCCCCTAACAAGCATACATCTCATATATTAAATGGGCCTTGGATTGATTTTGGACTTTTAGGGTGGGTTCAAACTTTGAGCCAAAAAGATGAACCTTAGGTCTATAATGAGGGTTAGGTGATCGCAATTAAAATTATGTAACTATTACATCAAGACTGAAAGATCTTCGAAAAGTCTTGAAGTCCTTGCCAAGTCCTTCTTAAGTTCTTGCTTTTCCTCTCGAACAAGACTCCACCATGCACCTCGATTCCACCATGCTCCACCAAGTATCAAATATTACATTTAAAATAAAAGAAAGAATGGGATTAAGGAGATAGGGGATACATAGGGATTGAGAGGGAAAGAGGCATGCAAGCCCCAAATTAATTACATCACTAATATTTAAACTACTTTAAATACAATCCATTAAAATAAACCATACACATCTAATGCAGCCAATCACATCTTATTTAATTGGTCTTAAGTCCATAATCATTCATTCATATTTATACATTCACATTGCATAAATAAAACAACAACAAAAGGAAAGGCAATGATGGCAATGGTATATAATTAGTTAAAGTCAATGTTATTATTATTATCTCATAACAATAATAAAGTACTTTTAAATCTCATTTAAAATAATCCCATCATATCTTATATGATAATATTAGTGTCTTTCCATAAATAAAACTCCTAATTAACACTATTAGGGTTTTAAATAAATAGAATCTAATATGAGAAATTATTCTCACAATTCCCATCATGTATTTAATACTTTAATATGCATTATAGATTAATCAACATTAACCTATGATGAATGAATTAAATAATAACTCAATACCAAAAATTCTAAAAAGACACAAACCCAGTTTTTCACAAAACTAAGAATTCAGCTACTGTTTTGGGACTAAACTTTCTTATATTAAAACAAACTTTTAAGATGTGAGAATACTCTATTTCGCAAGGATTTTCAGTCCTCTTTCAAATGGCATAGGTCTCGTTTAGTGATTCCAACGTTTGGTATCACTTTAAAGCACTTTGTGACACTAACTCCAAACCATGGCAGATTCTGGAATTTGCTCACAAATGGCTTTAAATGGCATAACCTACAATGAACTAAGTCTTAGAAACACTTCAATTCACTAGGTTTTTCAGTCCTCTAAACAATGGCAGGGGTCTCAAGACTTGATTCCAACGTTTGGTATCAATTAGAGACATTTTACGATAGAGAGTCAGATTTTCCAGATTTGACTCTTAATCACAAAAAATCTAGTATGGCTATTCTAGGTCATTAAAAATCATGGGAACTCTTCCTAGACTTTTTTAAGACCTAATATTAATGAAGTCAATAGGTGGCATGCTTCAAAAATCCCAGAAAATATTTTTCATGGATTTTACAAAAGCTTCATAGTTGCTGCCCAGAAAAAACATGCAGCAACCCAGATTTAATTCTAAAACGATTTTAAAATTAATCTATGCAATATATAATTATGCCAAAATGATTTTAACATACTTATATATCACCTAGCAACATCCCTAAATGTTTTTAAGCAATTAAAAACAATAATTCATCACATGAATTTCACAATCTCTCAAGAACACTAAAATTGTTTTATAAAACACTTTTTCATCAAATGCATATGTTCTTCATTTTAATTTTTCAAAAACAATTTATTTTATTTTTGAAAACTTTATAAACACTTAAAAAAAGATATGAAGAACGTAAGATTATGAAATTATAAAATAAAATAAGGCACACTAGGGTTCTAAACCCATGTGGCCATGAGGTATAGTGGGAGAGAGAGAGTGTGTTAGGGTTAGGGTTAGGGTTAGGGTTTAGAAAACCTAACTTAATCTAACCTTTTTTAGGGTTTCTTTAAACACTCAAATTGCTGCATTATTTACTAAATCAAAATCATTCATAATAGGGAAGAATAAAAAACAAATAAGAAACTTTCCTAGTTATGAACAATTTCAAAATAGGAAACTAAGGATTTCAAGGATTTGATAATTAGGGATTCCTAATACAAATCAAGAAACATTCCTATATTGTTTTAGGGTTTCTAAAACCTAAAACCAGCCACCATTGATGATGAAACCAAGGATTCATAGAACCCTAAATCACCATTGTTAATGACATAACATGAACTCCATTAAAACACAAGTTTAAACAATTTTTAAACTAAGTTATTTGCATTCATCAAGAATCAAACTTTTAACAATTTAAAATCAATCAAGATATATGCAAATATATTCTAGGGTTTGAAAACCCTAGTAGCCGAAATTCATGAGGGTGTAAAACCCCATGGCCGAAATCCCCTTTAGGGTTTACTAAAACCCCAATCACCATTAAAACTCATTTTTCTCAAAATCAAGTTTTGTTCTTTATTTCACAAATCAAGAAACTCATCCATTCATGCTTAGGGTTTCTAAAAACTCAAGATTCAACCATTTCTATTGATTATAGGGTTACATAAACCCAAATAAAAAAACAAAACAGTTAAGAATCATATAGGGTTTATAAAACCCTAAGTGCCGAATTGGAGAAAAGAGAGGAGAGAGAGAGTGCCATACCTTTTATGGAGTTTTGATGATCATCAAGGCTTCTATGCATGATGGGGAACAAACCGCAATCATCAAAACATATGGTGTTAATCCCCTACTAGGTCCGAAATTGAGAGAGAGAGTTTTGAGAGAGAAAAAGTAAGAACCATTCATGGGTTTTAATAAAACTCAAAACAACCATCAAGTGGGGTAAAACCCCATTGCCGAATCCTATAGAGGCAGCCCCCACAAAGCCGTGACCTTGTAGCTAGGGTTTCATAAAACCCTAAGTTTCATAATATCCAATGGAAGAGAGAGGGAGGCCGTGAGCACCATGGGGTTCATCCCTCATGGCCGAAACCTAGAGGGAAGCAAACCCTCATTGCCAAAACCACTAAAGGGAAAATCCCTTATGGCCGAACCTCCTATGGCAGCCCCCTTTCTTATTGAATCCATCTAGGGTTTGAAATAAACCCTAGTTGTCATTAAATAACACAAACAAAACAATAAACAAGGAGGAGGACCTCCATGGACGAATTCCATAAAGCCTTGAAAACATTCAATTTTTTATTTTAATTAATATATCCATTATTGCCATCATCAAACTCAGGTCCATGCTTGATTTGGCTCTGATACCACTGAAAGGGTTTATTCGAAATAAATGGAATCGCATCGGAAGACAAAATAAATTTTTTTTACAAAGATGATTTCATCATCGAATATCCCGACATGATTCGATCAAGCATAGGGACATGCGATTTACAAAACAAGCATACATATTTATCAAACATAAATAATACTTACTTGATTAGCCTTTCGATTTGCGATTGATGAATCCAAGCTCCAAATAGATGAAGCCTCCAACGGAATCCACACGAACACAACACCCCTTGAATCCTTGAAGCTCCTCACCTATGGAAGAAACAAGCTTGGAGAGGGACAAGAACTATTTCTCTAATTTGATGGATGGGAGGCTTAGTGCTAGCATGTCTCATCATCTAGTATTTATAGAAAACCCCCCTAGGGTTTCTATTCAATACTTATTTCCAAATGTAACTTAATTCTATTTATATATTGACAATTAATACATAACTTAATTCCTTATATATATTAACAATTAATATATAAGGTTATTAATTGAATTATTATTAGGAAATTCCCTTCTCTCTTTAATTCAAGAGATTCACTTATGTTCTTTGTTTGTGTGTGACCCATTGGGTTCACACCAACCTAGCAGTGACTAGGGACATCTCTATGTCTCCTAAAATAGAAACTTTCTATTTTAAGGTTTAATTGAAACTATTCCAATTATGCCTTTATTGTTAACACTTATCAATTGGCTTTCACTAGTCATAAGTGACGTCTAGCAATGTGTCTTGACATGCCATAGGTTTGGGTGAATAGCAGAACTATGTGAACCCTTCTTGTTACTTAATCTTTCATCCCCTAATGTCATAGTTAAGATATGCAGGATATGGATATAAGTCAAAACCCTATCTTAACTTTCTTGTCATATGTTCTTCAAAGTATAATATCAATAAGATGAACCCTATGAAACACTTTCATAGTTCACCTATCACTCTGGCCAGAGATTCACATTGAGAATTATATTTGAGAACTGACCCTGACATTCTCTTTCATATTAATGAGAGTGATGATTCCTTATTGACCACTCATATGTCTTCATGCAAGACTTATTAGAGCCAATGAGTGCCAACTACAACCTTAGGGTAAGGCTGTATAAGACACTATAAAACCCTAACAATTCAGGCACAAGACATCTAGTGTCTCAGGTCTTAGGATTACCAAGTAAATGGACGTAATATAAGAATATTCCTTTGACTTAATTTCCATAGGACTAGCAGATCAAGTTCAGTGTACATATTCTCTAATATGCACCCACAGATTAACTTAAGTGTCACAATACTGATAGGAAAGACTACCTATCCTCCCAATGGAGTTAGTTTAAATATGTGCTACTCTTGTCGGTTTAATAAATGTCCTCTTTAATAAACCTATGAGTAGGAACTCTTTTAGAATAAATGTGTATGAGAAATATGAGTCTCCATATCCCAACAACTTGAGATACATATTTCTCTTATCATTTATTCATGGACATTATCGTATATATAACTGAATATATAAACGACAAGTAATACCTTCTTATCCTAATATAAAATAGATATGCTCTTTAGGATTGATTTTAGGGCATACCTCTAACAATGATTGTAACATGGAATCGGTTATCAGGTGATATCCCAAGCACCATTGGAGGCCTCCAGAATTTAGTTAATCTTTCATTGGCGAAAAATAGATTGCAAGGCCCAATTCCTCGATCATTTGGCGACTTGTTGAGCATCGAGTTCTTGGACCTATCAAAAAACAATTTATCTGGAGTGTTACCTAAGTCTTTAGAGGCTCTCTTGTATCTAAAATATTTAAATGTGTTATTCAATAGACTGGAAGGAGAAATCCTAATGGAGGACCTTTTGCCAACTTCTCTGCTCAATCATTTGTGATGAATGATGCACTTTGTGGTTCACCTAGACTACAAGCACTACCATGCAAACCTGGTACTATTCAATGATCAAGGACAATTGTAAAGTATATTTTACCAGCAATTGCATGCACAGTTCTTATAGTGGCCTTTGTATTCGTTTTATTAAGATGCCAAAAAAGAATGTGAGACACTCATCTGAGGATGGATTTTCACCTTTGGTATGGAGAAGAATTTCATACCAAGATCTTCAACGTGCAACAGATGGATTTTGTAAGGGCAACCTACTTGGTACTGGAAGTTTTAGTTCAGTATACAAAGGAATACTTTCAGATGGGATGAATGTGGCAATAAAGGTTTTCAATTTGCAACTAGAAGGAGCATTCAAGAGTTTTGATGATGAATGTGAAGTACTGTGTGGTACTCGCCATCGAAATCTTATCAAAATCGTTAGTTGTTGTGTCAATATCGATTTCAAAGCCTTTATTCTAGAGTACATGCCTTGCGGAAGCCTTGAGAAGTGGTTATATTCACACAACTACTATTTGGATATCTTACAGATATTAAATGTAATGATAGATGTTGCTTCAGCATTGGAATATCTCCATCACAGTTATTCAACTCCAATTATTCATTGTGATTTAAAGCCTGGCAATGTACGTACTGCTAGATAATGATATGGTTGCACACGTAGGTGATTTCGGCATTGCAAAACTCTTAGGTGAAGAAGAGTTGAAGACAGAAACAAAGACCCTAGCCACAATTGGGTATATGGCGCCAGGTGATGTTCCTATCATATAAATCTAATTTATGATTCTTTTTTCTTTAAGTAGAATAGAGCATTTTTAATTTAAGATAGAAACTTTTACAAGAAAAAAGCCTACAGATGAAATGTTTGGCGAAGAAATGAGCTTGAGGTGTTGGGTGAAACATGTTAGAAGTATGCCCTAAAACCAATCCTAAAGGGTATATTAAGTTTCATATTAACATAATATATGGAAGGTATAACTTATCTAATATGTTCTAACATATATGATAAGGTCCACGAATAAACGATAAGAGAGATATGCATCTCAAGGTGTTGAGATAGAGAGACTGATATTTCTCATATACATCTATTCTAAAAGAGTTCCTACTCAAAGGTTTATTAAAGTGGATATTTAATTAACCGTATGAAGAGTAGCACAGATTTAAACCAACTCATATGGAGGATAGGTAGTCTTTCCTATCAGTGTAGTGACACTTAGGTTAATCTGTGGGTGCATATTAGAGAATATGTACACTGAACATGATCTGCAAAGAGTATTCCTATGGTAGTTCTGTCAAAGGAATATTCTAGTGTTATGTCCATTTATTTGGTAGTCCTTAGACCTGAGACACCATAGCTGTCTTGTGCATAGGTTGCTAGAGTTTGATAGTATCTTGTACAGCCTTATCCATAAGGTTGTAATCGGTGCTTATTGGCTCTAATGAGTTTTGCATGAAGATGGATGAGTGTGCAATAAGGGATCATCACTCTCAATTATATGAGAGAGAATGTCAGGATAAGTTCACAAAGATAATTCTCAAAGGGAACCTCTGGCCAGAGTGATAGGTAAACAGTGAAAAGAGTTTCACTGCGATTACCTTATTGAGATTATATTTTGTGGGACAGATATCAAGTTGTTAAGATAGGGTTTGACTAAAACCATACCTATTATCTTAACTGTGACATTAGGGGATGAAGGATTAAATAACATGAAGGGTTCACATAGTTCTGCTATTCACCTAAACCTAGGGTATGTCATGATATGTTGCTAGATGTCACTCATGACCAGTGAAAGCCTATTGATAAAGTGTTATCAATGAGGGTAAAATTGGAATCGTTCCAATTGAACCTTAAAATAGAAAGTTTCTATTTTTGGGAGACATAGAGATGTCCCTGTCCACTACTAGGTTAGGGTGAACCCAAAGGGTCACACACAATAGAGAGTAAGTGAGTTTCTTAAACTTGTGGGAGGGGAATCCTGTCTTTAAGTTATGATTGATTTTAATAATTAAAGGTTAATTAATTAAAAGTCAAAACTAACCAAGAATAGGATTACTCTATTCAAGGATGTTTGGTCATGCTAGCACCAGTAACCAAACACCCCTTAAAGAGGAGAAAGTCTATAAATATGAGTGTTCTTCACATTCTAGGGTTAAGAGAAACCCTAGGGCCGAATTCTCTCTCTCCTCTCCCTCTCCATGCTTGAATCGATTCTTGAAGGTTTTGTGTACGTGGATTAATTTTTATAAAAGAAAAGTTTTGTTTTCTATCTTCCGCTGCGAATCCATGGCTTTTATACACAGAACCTTTCAAAACAGTCATTACCTCATGCAATAATTAAAGTTGCAGATGCCAATTTGCTAAGGAGAGATGAAGAACATTTTGTAGCAAAGATGAATTGCGTATCATCTTTGCTTGAATTGGCTTTGGATTTACCTGAAGAGAGAATTGATATAAAACATGTCCTAGCTGCACTCAACAATATCAAAACGAAGTTTCAAATCAGCATCGTAGGGACTCGAAATATGTGAGGGTCAAGTTTGTTGTATTTTTTTTATTTAAGTTTCTACTTGAAAAAAAAAAGTTTAATTTGACAGATATTCAATCTTTTCTCAATGGACAGTTGGACTATATTATAGAAGTAGTGTTATATGTACAAACTGTTTAACAATAATTGAACATTGAGACATTTGAATTATTGAATGCCCCCTTATTTAACCCCACTGAGGATTCATCATAGCACGAGTATTTTTTGTAAATTAAAATTAACAATATTGATGGCCCACAAATATTTAATAATTGAGCATTTAGAGATTTAATATTTTTTTTAATTATATTGATCTCAAGTATTATACTCAATTTGTCATAAGGGGATGGGATATTATAGAATTTGACATTAACACATTAGTTTGAAAAATAGCTCACTTAGAGTCATGCACAGACATATATTAAGCAATACCTCATGACCATGATTAACCGATTACTTCAATTCTTCTCTGTTGGCATTTGTTTGATTTGAATTCACGCCTTCAGTTGTATATAATAATTTGATCTGTGAATCCTCCCCTTCAGGCTCCAGAACTCAGCTTTTCTTCTTTAACAGATTAAAAATATTTGAAAATTTTGGGAATAGTATATAATCCCCTAAATGGGCTCCATGCTACTTCAATTGGAAATTTCTATGTATTTATTTATTTAAAATATTGATGCATCTAAACCTAAAATAAATTCAGGTAACATTCCACCAGGAATTGGTAACCTGAGCAATTTGGTAGACTTGGTTGAGGCCCGTTTGGATTAGCTTTACCTAAAATCACTTTTGGAAAACTATGTCTCCACATATTTCTTTAGAGTTTTGTCACAACCATCTCTTCACATCAAAATTTTCATATTGGAAGTGATTGTGGCAGAAGCTAAGGGGGTCACAGTAGAAGTGATTGTGGCAGAAGCTGGGGGTCAGCTTTGGCCATTCTATCACATTCAATTAAGTCATCTAAAAATGATTTCCATCCCATGCCTTAGATCAAGGCCTCGTTTGCATTAGTTTTTTCTAAAATCAATTTTGGAGAACTATCTCTTCACATATTTCTTTAAATTAATTATCTTCCAACCATCTCTTCACATGTTAAAATTTTCATACTAAAAGTGAAAATTTTCCCAATCATCCTGCATCTCTCAAATTGTCTAAAAGTAATTATCATCCCATCTCTTAAATCAAGAGAAATTTTGAATTCTAAAAATGATTTTAAAAGAAGAAGCTGATACAAATGGAGTCCAAATTGAATTTTGGGCTCTAAAAATAATTTAAATCCAAGGACTCTCAAGCACTAACCTAAACTTCAACATTATTTTATGTTCTGGACCCAACTACAAAGACCCTTTGCTGTAAGACGACCTCTTGGCTTAGCCGGATTTGGCTCGTAAATATGAGATGCTGACATTAATCTATGCCTATATATAAAAAATGTCATACAAAAAGTTAGGAGGTCTTTATCATGAAAACTCATATCTAGTCTGGTCTTTAAATGTGATCCAAGATCAAAGTGACCAGCACTAACCTGAAGTTCACCATTATTGACTTTGAGCTTCCTTTCATTGAAACTAGCAATCGGGGCACATGCTGTTGGAAATGTTGACAATTCACAATTTTAATACTTTGGGGTGTTTAAAGAAATCTCTAGAAAGTAGTAGACATATATCATCAAGAAGATTGTAGAGTAGATGTAGTGATGCAATCAATTATATCAAAAAGTTATCAAGAAATACAAGAAACCAACTTTGAGTAGGAGTCATTATCAACATTCTAGGGAGCTCTGTACGACTCTATATATGGTCGTACATCTCCATTTATCTCAACATCTTCATATTTTCTATATCTACACACACACACACACACACACACACACGTGTGTGTGTGTGTGTGTGTTAAAAATATGTCATATAAATTTTCATACAATGTATTTTCCATAAACTAAATCATATTTTTGTTTATATCACTTCCACTGCACACCCCAACACATGCGGGGCATGTGCCTCAATGGCTTGTAGCACTCAAATGCTTCTAATAAAATTAGCAATTTAGCATTGTCAAGGAAAGTTGGGGCCTCAATATGGGCAAGCCTCTACAACGCTTAGCTACAACGGAGAGCAGAATGGGTCACAACTAATCACAACATGTGCGTTCAAATCATGGAAAATCTGAAGGTGCAGCTAGCTATCCTGTTGGTAATTAAAGTCTCTTGGTGGTTGTACAAGAGATTTGGGTTCGAGTCCCACCTTCATCAGGATGGGGATGGTTTAAGGGGAATGAGAGTGCTACTTCCTATTGTGTAGCTCATAATTAAGCCCAATGGGCTTCTTGGCAAAGAAAGAAAAAACAAAAAAAAAAAAATGCAGCAAATCTCCGGCGTATCCAGCTCAACAAAGCACCATGCCTAGTAAATTATAAAAACACCCTACATTTGGATATACATTCAACAGTGTATATATATTGGCGATAAAAGTATTGTATCAAAAAACCCAAAATTTAATATTAATTAAAAAAAAAAGTTATTGAAGTTGGTTTTGATTTAAAATTGAAATACAGTATGATAATATTTTACTAATATGTATTTCTATTGGGTTTTATTTTTGTGGTGGTACTATTGTATTTCAATTTGTAATCAAGTGGGTTCACATAATAGATATCACAGTTTATTAAAATCGATTAAGCAAATTTTCGGCCACCCCATAGATATCGGTCATACGACCATTCCCTATTTTCAAGGGGAAAAGACAGCTTAGTGGAAGGTCATGGTTCGACA
>JAESVK010001418.1:201088-230768 GCA_017140935.1 Hamamelis virginiana | reverse complement strand
TTTTATATAATTTTAAAAGTCAAAATAGTATGCTGTTTTTCTGGGCAGCAACTTATATCCTTTTGTAAAATCTTTGAAAATAGTTTTTATTGATTTTTACAATAGGCCACCTATCGACTTCACTAATATAAGGTCTTAACTAGTTATAGGAAGGGTTCCCATAATTTATTTCGACCTTTAGATAGCCGCACTAAGTATTTTGTGATCAATACTCAAATCTGCCCAGATTTGGAGTTGAAGTCACAAAACACTTTAAAGTGATACCAAACGTTGGAATCACTTAACGAGACCCCTGCCATTGGAAAGAACACTGAAAATCCTAGTGAAATGAAGTGTTCTTATATTTTAAAAGTTGTTTTAAAAGATGCAAATAATTATTACAAAACAGCGGGCAGATTCTTGGTGTTTTGAGAAAACACTAAAAGTAAAGTGTTACTTTAATTTTAAATACATGCCATTGCCATTTATCATTTATTACTTTGATTGCTTTATTTTGTACAATTAGATTGTATAATAAATGGAAAGTTATGGACTTAAAAGACCAATTAAAATGAGATGTGATTGGCCGCATGAGATGTGTTTTCTTTTATGGGTTGTAAATTTAAGTTGTTAAATTTTGGTGATGTAATTTTAATTAAGGCTTGCATGTCTTTTCCCTATTCTCCCAAATGTATTCCCCTATTCCTTTATACCCTTTCTTTGTTTATTGTAAATGTACTTTGAAGATCGAGAAGGTACGTGGTGGACCCGAGGATACATGGAGCAGTGGGAGGACAAAGAGAAGACTTTTAGAAGCTCTTTTCTTTTATGTAATAGTTACAGGTTAAAATTGCGATCACATAACCCACATTAGACCTAGGGCTCAGCTAATGGCTCTAGTTGGGCCCAACCTTAAAAGTCCATAAACTTTCCATAAGGCCCATATATATGTTAGATGTATGTTATAGGGGCCCATTAACCATATTATTATATGTCCTTAATGATAGTGTCCCTTTCCTTAATGGATAGTGGGAGTATCATTATTGCACTAATAATAAAGAATGGTTAATGAATTAATATATGTGATATATGTTTACATGCTATGTATGTTTAAATCTGATGAGACCTAAAACCCCTCGTTTCAAATTTAAATTGTAAGGAAGAGGCATACGAGTGCTTTATCCTAGCCTCCTACCATTACAAGATAGGTGGATTCTTGTGGTGGATGTGTTTGGCTGCAGATATGCGGGAACACATTCATTCTGAGGGTTCATACTAGCTTGTTACATATTGGATATCATGAGGTGCGATAATGGGGCATTCCAAGAACCTACTATGTGAGGGATGCAACATTCAATTGACCATACTCATGTGAATGGTAGGTGTGATTTAACTAAAGAGCACTATCCAAGAACCTATTATGTGAGGATACTGCAATTTAGTGGCTAAAGGAAGGTTGGAAATTGCTTGAGAAGCATTGGGTAAGAGTTATCCACCCCTTTGGATTAGTGGTCCAAGAACCTATTATGTGAGGTCCACTAATTCAAATGGGACCCCAATCCCCATTAAGAATTCAGTTCTGAATTCTTGAATCCTATAGAGGGTGTATGGGATTTGATAAAATAGTGGGAGACACCATAAAACTAAAGACCAAGTTATTATGGTATATTAAATGAAATGTTTTAATAATCTGTTACTTATTTTGTAGATATCATAATGGTTATACTCACACAAATATCTGAAAATGAAAATGACTATTGTTTGACTGAACCTTGTAAAGATAAGAGACTTATAGAATTTGGAAGAGTTCCTAATTCAGGTTTTTATCTATCACTAAGCGATGCTTCCTCTTGGGTATTAGATACCGGTGCTAGTTCTCATATATGTAAAAATATTAATGAACTAAGAGAAAGCAGAAAATTAAGTCAAGACCAAGTTACCCTTCGAGTGGGAAATGGAGCAAGCGTTGCTGCATTAGCTGTTGGGACTTGTGACTTAAACCTTCCATCAGGACATATCATGAAATTAGAAAACTGTTTATTTATGCCAGGAATAGTCAGGAACATTATTTCGATTTCATCCTTATCTCGTTCTGGCTATGAATTTGTTTTCAATAGGGATAGTTGTACTATTTCTATTGGAAATAAATCTGTTGGTTCTGGCATATACTTAAATGGTTTATATTTCTTAAATATGGATGGTAGTGTGAACTGCTTAGAGGATAGACATGATGCCAAGAGGCATAAAAGACCTCGAGATGAGAAAGACTCAACCTATGTATGGCATTTGAGATTAGGTCATATTAGTGAGGAAAGGATCAATAAGTTAGGGAAGGATGGGCAACTGGGCTCATATGTACTTGTACCCTTACCTACTTGTGAACCTTGTCTCATGGGTAAAATGACCAAATCGCCCTTTACTGGTCACAGTGAGAGGGCAGGAGACATACTAGGGTTAATACATTCTGATGTATGTGGACCTTTAAATAAGGTTGCCAGGGGTGGTTTCACCTACTTTATTACCTTCACCGATGATCACTCACGGTTGGGGACTGTGTATCTTATGAAACACAAATCTGAATCTTTTGAAAAGTTCAAAGAATTCAGAGCTGAAGTAGAGAAACAAACTGGCAAGAGTATTAAAGCTCTTCGATCAGATCGAGGAGGAGAATACTTAACCACTGAGTTTTTAGACCATCTGACTGAGGCTGGTATATTATCACAGTGGACTCCTCCTAGTACACCTCAGCTGAATGGTGTATCTGAAAGGAGAAATCGTACTTTGATGGACATGGTACGATCGATGCTGAGTTACACTGATATGCCAATATCCTTCTGGGGATATGCATTGGAAACAGCTGCTTATCTATTAAATAGGGTTCCTTCCAAATCTGTCCCTAAGACACCCTATGAGATATGGTATGGGAAGAAACCAAGCCTTAAGCATCTAAGGATTTGGGGTTGCGTTGCATATGTTAAGAACCAAAATGCAACAAAACTGGAAGCAAGGTCAGACAAGTGTAGGTTTGTAGGGTACCCAAAAGAGTCTTTGGGATACTACTTCTATCACACTAGCGAAGAGAAAGTCTTTGTTAGTAAGTTTGCTGTCTTTCTTGAAAGAGATTTCATACAAGAAGGAGGCAAAGGTCAAGTGATAGATCTTGAGGAATTATCCGAGAGTACTCAAACCAACACTGATACCACACCTGCCCCTGTTGAGGCAGTTCCTACTGTTACACCACCACTTCGTAGATCTGGTAGAATATCTGCTCCTCCTGTAAGATATGGATATCTCCATGATTTTAGTGAGGAGTTGTTACTTGGCGACAAGGAACATCCAGATGATCCTACCACTTACGAAGGAGCGATGTTGGACATCGACTCGAGAAGATGGCAAGAGGCCATGCAATCTGAAATGGATTCAATGTATTCCAATGAAGTCTGGACTTTAGTAAATCCACCTGAAGGTATAGTACCTATAGGCTGTAAATGGATTTACAAAAGGAAGATAGGCTCAGATGGAAAGGTAGAGACCTACAAAGCTAGGCTAGTGGCAAAAGGGTATAATCAGAAACAAGGTGTTGATTATGAGGATACTTTTTCGCCGGTAGCCATGCTGAAATCCATTAGGATCTTGCTAGCTATAGCAGCATACTATGACTATGAGATATGTCAAATGGATGTAAAGACCGCCTTCCTAAATGGAAACATTGAGGAAGATCTTTATATGGAACAGCCTAAGGGCTTTATATCCAGTGGTGAGGACCACAAGGTATGCAAACTACAGCGGTCTATTTATGGACTGAAGCAAGCTTCTCGAAGCTGGAACATCCGATTCAACGAAGCAGTCAAATCGTTTGGCTTTATTCAGAATATGGATGAACCATGTGTATATAAGAAGGTTAGTGGGAGTGCAGTCACTTTTCTTGTCCTTTATGTGGACGATATCCTTATCATTGGGAATGATACAGGAATGATCTCATCTGTAAAGCTTTGGCTTTCTAGTAACTTCTCCATGAAGGATTTGGGAGAAGCAACCTATATACTGGGTATAAAAAATCTATAGAGATAGATCTAAAAGGTTGCTTGGTCTCTCACAATCCATGTACATAGATAAGATACTGAAGAGGTTCAGTATGGAGAATTCCAAAAGGGGTTTGCTTCCCTTTAGACATGGAATTCATCTCTCCAAGGATATGTCTCCCAAGACAGATCAGGAGAGAGAGCATATGAGTAAGATCCCTTATGCATCAGCTGTCGGGAGTCTTATGTATGCTATGCTATGTCCTAGACCTGATATTAGTCATGCTGTAAGCGTTGTCAGCAGATATCAGTCTAACCCAGGTGAGGCACACTGGGTGGCAGTCAAGAGTATCCTTAAGTACTTGAGAAGAACTAAGGATTTATTTCTTGTATATGGAGGAGATGAGCTTAAAGTAGATGGTTTCACTGACTCTGATTTCCAGTCAGACATAGATGATAGAAAGTCTACATCTGGATATTTGTTCACCTTAAATGGTGGAGTGTTTAGTTGGAAGAGCTGTAAACAGCCGATTACAGCAGATTCCACTACAGAAGCTGAGTATGTAGCCGCCTCTGAAGCTGCCAAAGAAGCTGTTTGAATCAAGAAGTTCATCACAGAACTTGGAGTGGTTCCATCCATTGAATCACCTATACCTTTGTATTGTGACAACAATGGGGTCATTGCTCAGGCCAAAGAACCAAGGTCTCATCAGAAATCTAAGCACATAGAACGGCGCTTCCACATGATTAGAGAAATCATTGAAAGAGAAGATATCATAATGCAAAGAGTAGCATCTGAGGATAACACCGCAGACCCACTTACCAAGGCTCTTACTCTGAAGACCTTGGAGCAACATCTTGAGAAGATGGGTATGAGATACATCACTAACTGGGTTTAGTGCAAGTGGGAGATTGTTAGAAATGTGCCCTAAAACCAATTAGTAGATTGTAATTAGGGGACTTTAATTTCATTTATGTTATTGAATGAATCTTATTCATCTATATAATGGCTTTTATATTATCACGTAAACTTGTGTTATTTATAACTGTTCATGATAATGTCCTTGAATAGCATGATAGAGAATTGTATCTCAAGTGTTGAGATAGAGAGACATATGATTCTCAAGAACATCTATTCTAGATATGTTCCTGATCATAGGTTTATTTATTTGGGCGATAATAAACCGTTAAGATTAGCTCAGGTTATACTAGCTCCAATGGGAGGATGGTGAGTCTCAAGCCATCTGTGTAGAGACACTATAGTAAACCTGTGGGTGCTTGTTAGAGAACAAGTACACTGAACGTGACCAATATGAGTACAGCTTATGGAGAAATATTTGAATGTCAAAAGCTGCTCATGTGTATAGTCACATTTGTAATCCTCGTACCTGAGACACCACTAGTTATCTTATGTATGAATTACTAGAGTTTGATAGTATCTTGTACACCCTTATTCATGAGGATGTAATCGGTGCTCATTGGCTTTAGTAAGTTATATATGAAGATAGGTGAGTGTGCAATAGGGGATCACCACCCTTAATATCAAAGGGAGAATGTCACAGTTAATTCACAAATAATAACTCAATGAAGTCTTTGACCAAAGCAGAAGGTAACCAAGGAAAAGAGTTTTCATGGGTTAACCTAATTGAGTTTATATTTTGGTGAATAACTAACACAGGATTAAGTTAGGGTTTGACATGAATCCATACCCAGATAACTTAATCGTGACATTGATTGGTGAAGGATTATATTACACGAAGGGTTCATTTATATTTGTATATTCACCCACACCTAGGGCACGTCATGATATGTTGCTAGAGGTCACTCATGACTAGTGTAGGCCTAATGATAAGTGTTATCATTGAGGGCAAAATTGGAATAGTTTCAATTGAACCAAAAATAGAAAGTTTCTATTTTGGGAAACATGCGATGTTCCCGATCCACTACTAGGTTGGGGTGAACCCAATGGGTCACACACATAAGGGCTTAAGTGATCTTCTTGATTTTGTAAGAGGGGATATTCTAATTTAGATATTTACCTAATCCTTATTTATTAAGTGTTAATAATTAAAAGGGATTAAGGATATACTAAACTAGAATATAACTAATTTAATATGATGTTTGGTCAAGCTAGCACTTGTAACCAAACATCATTATAAGAAGAGAGGTTTATAAATAGAGGAGGATAACCCTAGGGCAAAAACACTCTTGCTTGCCTCCTCCCCTAGCCGAAATTCTCTCTCTCTCCCTCTTAAGCCTTTGCCTTCTCAAGTTGTTGTGGAGACAAAGGAAGATCAAAGAAGTTTTGGGCTCGTGTGGACTAAACATTGGAGGCTTCCATACCTTTGGAGCTTGAAGTTTTGTGAAGGCGACCATCAAAGTAACATCAAAGTAAGCATTTATTTCATGTATAAATAATTGTTTAGATTCATCTTATAGTTTGAGTTCGATTCATGGATGAAAATCGATGGGAAAATTTTTGTTTTACTTTCCACTGCGTTCCCATGGTGTTTTCTTTCATTGAGGACAATGTTTACTTCTAGTTGGGGAGGGTTTGTATATTCTATTAATATGTATATGCATTTATATATGATTAATTTATTTATTGGTTCAGTTAATTTGTATATACATAATAATTCATTATTATTATTTAGCATTCTTGTGTACATGTTAACCCAGTGTGATTTATATAAAGATTATTTGTATAGAATTTGATAAATAAATATGTATTACAATGTGAGTTTATTCTTTCATTTATATCATTTCTAGTTGTCTATTTGCTATACAGTAAATGATAACTTTACTGTGATTAGCTTGAATTCAATCTTGCACATGCACGAACTTGGTTTAAATCTTTATACTTGGTAATTTGAGTATTTGATAAAACCTGTTATAAAGTGGAGACTTGTGACAATGAAAGCAAATTTTGAACCATTCGATCATTTCTTGGGACTTAAATATTCATCATTTCAGTATAGTCTTTGGTTAATGCTTTCTTGTTATATCTTGCAAAAGGTTCAATTCATGCATATGTTAGAATGCAAATATCTTGTTAATCAATTGAGAATATTGTGCACATTTTTGAAAAATGATTTAAGGCCATTTTCTTCGAGTTTTTGAGCCATGTTAATTTTTGTTAGAGTTTAGGACCCCCGTAGTACCCAATTTTGAGCCGAAAAGTTGCCAATTTTTTCGATAACTTAGCAGCCATGGGTATTGAGGTGTCTCTTTTTCATGTTATTTGGTATTAAGTGTCAGTTAATGTGATTTATTAGTCAAAATAAGCCAAATTTTTGAAAAAGTCAAAATTTTGACTTCTCTATCGATAGCCAAACAAGCGCTATCGATAGAGGTGTTTGAATTTCCAAAAAAAATATATACTGCGGACCAGAAGGTGCTGGCTATCGATAGCGCCAGTGCGCTATCGATAGAGATCGCGTAGATGTGGGTTTTAACTTCCTTCTCCCGCGCGAAAACCTTTCATTTTCACCCCTTTTCGCCTGAAAACTCCATCGCCGCCGTGTCCCTTCACCTTCAAACGCACTTTCCGACCACCCCAGCCATCCATTTCGCGCAAGATCGATTCCATAGCGATCCTCGCGCCATTTTGAGCATTTCTGACCGATCAGAAATTGCGTTTGCTACATCCCATTTTGTCACCTTCTTGCACTAGCATCGCATTTCGGCGAGAGCAGTTGGTTATTCAGCGACTTCTTCACCTTCCATACTTCGTGAGTACCTGTTCACATTCTAAAATATTGAATTTTTCTTAAAATGGCTTAGTTTTGTGTAATATATCATAGCATGACTTAGTGTACGTAGATTCTTGCATGTAAAAAGTTAGAATAGTATGTTGGGTTTTTGAGTTTAGATAATAATGAAACTTGTCCTTACATTTGTTACACTGCTTTGTGAGATGGAGTTGTGGAGTTGTGAATATGTGGAGCTGTGATAATGCCTGGATGTTAGGCTATGCATAGGCATGCATGGGCATGCATGCATCGATGCATGTGATTAAAAGAGTTATTGAATATAGCCTGGATGATAGGCTAGTCCTGAAGTTTGTGATAGGATTTAAAAAAAATTATCATGTGGGTTAAATAAGCTGGCTGTGTTGTGTGTTGATTATTATTGAAAAAAATATATATTCGAGTATCTCTGAAAATATTCTACTGCTGACTATGTTCCTATCTGCTACCGTGTGGGTTTAAAAAATTGTACAGAGATATGGTACGCCAAAAGACCACCGGCAGGAAGGGCGTAGCCTTTCAGGAGTCGGCTCAGCCGAGACAGAGGAGGTCTGCAGATTCTGGACGGGGCAAGGCCCAGCGCTCACAGCCAGATTCTTCTGATAGTTCAGATTCAGAGTGGCAGCCTGTGCCAGTTCAGACACCATCTTCCAGAGGTCAGTCGTCTGCCCAGCAGCCTTGAGATAGTGCTCCTCCATCTGGTTCACAGTTTGTGGAGGAGGAGTACATATTTGAGCAGCCAGATATTGGCGAGACTGGAGAGCCGCGCATGCCGCGCGAGTTCGAGAGCTATGCTGAGACTGAGACGGGGTCGAGGAGAGTACCGACCAGGCGAGCGGCGAGACCATGGCCAGTGATCCTCTCGGCGAGGAACTTCAACGTCGAGAGATATGTGGATCCGAAGGCCTTCAGATACGAGGGCTTGCTCGTAGAGATCCTCCAGGATAGACACCTCAGCACCTGGCTGAGGAAGGGAGGAGGGTATATGGCTAGTGTGGTGCGACAGTTCTATACCACAGCACACACAGCAGAGGATCAGCCCGAGACACTCCAGGCCGAGGTTGGAGGCCGCACTGTCAGATTCACTATAGACGACATCGCTACCTATCTGGGGTGCGAGCGTCCACTCGAGACAGCGGCAGAGAGCACTTACTTAGAGCTGACGGAGAGTCAGTGTGCTGATGCAGTATGCGTGGACCGAGGTTTATTTGACGGTATGTACTTCACGACCGGGAACATGCATCCTTCATACGCAGCTATGAACAAGCTGCTTTACTGCAACCTGCGGGCGAGAGGCACTGATTCTCAGATACCAGTGGAGTCGGTGTGGCTACTGCTGGAGTTTTTGAGCGACCACCCCATAGACATCGCAGCATTGATCTTCAGCGAGATTCGTACATTCATAGCCACACAGCCACGGAGCAACATGCCGTACACCCAGATGATTACAGCGTTTGCATTGGGTGAGGGTGTTGTCTCTGATGAGCCACTGCGCTGGGGTGAGGGTCCTATTACCCCTACTACACTAGCTCGGAGTATAGCAGCTCGGCCGAAGAGGCCACGTGCTGAGACCGCCGGTCCATCAGAGCCTGCTCCTACTCCAGCTCTAGCTCCGACTCCAGCTGCTCCTCCTATGCCAGACATGCCATCTGCCAGCTCCCAGGGTTTGTTTCATCAGGTCCTGGAGGGACTGAGATCGATGATGCACATCCAGCAGAGGCAGTCCGCTCAGCTTGATAGGCAGACAGCCCAGCTCGACCGACAGGCTGCTATGATGGAGAGGCATTCTGCGCAGCTCCGGGTGATGTGGCGTCGTATGGACGGCGAGCCGATTTCTGAGGCCGACCGCGCGTTATTCTATGAGCCACAGCCCGACCCGAGATTTGACATCCCACCTGGGGATGAGCAGTGATGAGATATGATGCTCAGTTTTGAGCTTGGACAGTAGTTTCTTTTTGAAAAAAAATTCTTTATTTCTGTTTAGTTAAACTTTTTAAGTTGTTGTCAGGGTTAGGTTAGATATTTAGGATGGTTAGGGTAGTGACCTGAACAAATTACAACCATCCTAATTTTGCAGTCTTCAAACTCTTTCTGTTACAACCAAAAATCTTACAAGCCTATAAAGACCTTTTTGATTTTAAAAATATTATGCATTATTCTCTTGTGATTACTTGTTTATTTAAGTTTTATTTATGTATGAATTGCATCTCTGCATATATAACTTTGTTATTTCATCTCTCTTTGGTCGTTAAATTAGAGCTTAATATATAAGTTTTATACTTGTATATTTCCATTTGGGAACTCTGGGTTACTAACCTTTTCAGAGTGAACATCTTTTGCGAGTGACCATCAGTGAGGATTTTGAAGTTGAAACTAATTATGGGTTAATTCTCGTACTCTTATTACAGTATTTTGATTTTATCAAGGTTCATCCTCACTACACATTGAATACTTGTTAATTTCCTGTTAAAGATAGCATTTCTTGTATTATAAATGTTCAATTATGAATAGTGATATATCTGTGGATAAAACTCCTACTGTGTACATAGTATATTGTTAAAATTCTTTCTAAACAATTCTTTTATTTATTCATGTTTGTGAGTATCATTTCTGCAAACTCTCACGAGACTACACTCGTCCACGAAGGGTAACTTAGTGGTTTAAAAGGCTTGTTGCATACGCTAAATGCAATCGCGTTTCCCTGCGAAAGTGGCTTTTCAAATTCTAGTTTTAAAGGTTTAACCTTTTGCTAAGAGACTAGCAAAACCTAAGTTGGGGAGTGTGATTGTACCACAATCATA
Organism: Hamamelis virginiana; assembly: GCA_017140935.1. Lineage (NCBI taxonomy): Eukaryota > Viridiplantae > Streptophyta > Magnoliopsida > Saxifragales > Hamamelidaceae > Hamamelis > Hamamelis virginiana. Next base: position 220,217 of record JAESVK010001418.1, on the reverse strand, counting down.
CCATTCAACTATGGTATTACTATGTTCTCTTATATATATAATTGTTTAATAAATAGCGTTTTATATAAATATCCGTACAATTGGGTTTAAATCTCTGTTTGAAGAAAATTTTGCAGATTATATTAAATAAAGTCGTCACCGGTGAAACCCTGAAGAGCATCTAGAATCAAAGGAACGTCCGAAAAGGATCCACAGCAGCCGGGGGAAGTACCAAAAGAGCAGACGTTGAACTCTGCAAGAAAAGTCAAAATTTGACCTTGACTATCGATAGCCAAGATTCGCTATCGATAGTGCCTCTATCGATAGCGAACCTTCGCTATCGATAGCCAAGGTCGGCTGCGGGCTTCTAAGATATTTTGGGATATTTTGAGGGCATTTTGGTCTTTTACCTTTTCCTTCTATAAATAGAAGTGTAACGACGACGTTTCGAGGGTTCATGACTTAAGCTCTGAATCATTACTCTGCTATTTTAATTCAAGTTACAGTTTATTTTCGCATTTTATTCGGCAGTTTAAGTTTTCGGCAATTTCCAATTCTACAATTTTTCTTTCAATGCCTGGCTCAATTCTCACTTGAGGATTGTTCTTTACGATTAAGTCTTTACTTTCAGTAATTTACGTTTCTGTTATTTTCCTTTTTATGCATGGCTCAGTTCTCACTTGAGAACTGTTCTTTACTTTTTCTGTCTTTTTCTTTATTTACTTAAGTCTTTTCTTTATTTACTTCAGTCACTTTTCTTTATTTATTTTCGCCATTTTCTTTATTTCTTCAGTCATTTAATTACCGCTTTTATTTACATTTTTCCATCCCGTGAACCCTTAAAGCTTGTCATGGATAAAGGATATTCTCCTCCATTGATGTGTAGCTAATACTCCAAGCTTGGGTGAGGATGAAGTTGGATTCATTTTACAATCCTATTTTATAAACATCCCTCTATTTGTATTATGTGATTGCATAGTTGTGAAGGTTTTACCGCACACTATCGCTAAATATAATATCATATAATTGTACATCTGTGATTGCAATTATATAATTATGCAATGGTTCTTATTGGTATGAATACAAACCCGCATGCTTTATTCCTCATTTAAGGTGGATAGCGATATTCCATTCTTTTCCAGGATAAACTTGCCGGTCCTGTATTCATAATCTTTTTGGGACTTCCTTCTTGTAGTTGGAAGAACCACCATACATAATTACTATAGTGAGGATTTTATAAACATAAATTGTATATTTGATATTCAATGGGCTTCTCACCCAAGTTCCGCTCATTCCACCAAATTAATTGCATTTTTACTAAGCTTTATTAAATTACTGCGTTTTCGCTTCGACCCAATCGGAGCAATTACCACCAACCAATTTAATTGACAATATTCTTTCCGCTTGAATTGATTCTTAAGAGTCTTTTAATATAAACCTGCATTTCCCAGTGGTTCGACACCCGTGCTCACTAATCACAATCGAATTGAGATTATCAGTCACGCGGTTTTATAAATTATTAATCTTGATCACTGATAAGGAATAATCTCCCTTGTCATCTGAAGCGATCAAGCATCATGGACTCTTCCGTTTTTCTAAAAACTCCCATATTTCATGGTGTAGAATTCTGGCCTGGCGTCGTGATTCTAGAGGTCGTATTTTCAGTATCGAACCCCCAACCACACCCTCAATGGCTGACGGAGGATCCAGCACTACTGCTACAGTGTTGAATGCTATCATGGACCGGATTGATGCCTTGGCCTGTGAGACTGAACAGATTAAGAAAATGTCTCATGATAAATAGACCAATGCAGATCAGGTTAGGGAGACCCATTTAGAGAACCCGAAGAGTACCTCTGATCCACCTATCCCGACCCAAGTTGATGACAGTGCCAAGGCCCAGTTAGGTGTCAAATCTAAGCCCATCAATCTGGATGGCGAGCCCGATGGATCTAGGTTCCTCTCTAGGGATCCGATTCTGTTGTCAAGTAAGGTTGAAGCCTTAGAGAAAGCCCTGAAGGGGATGCGTCGGTCTGACGACATGGTTGATGTTACTTCTTATTCACTGTTTCCTAAGGCCCGTATGCCGTTCAGTTTTAAGATACCGGAATTAGAGAAGTTTGATGGGATGGGTTGTCCTAAAACCCATTTGAAGATGTATGTGAGGGTGATGCAACCTCGTGGAGCTGATGATGAGCTGTTGGCTCAGATGTTTCATGAATCGTTGAAAGGGTCAGCCTCGAAGTGGTTTCTATATCTAGATGAGACTAAGTTGAAGACATGGGAGGATGTTTGTAATGAGTTCACTGATCATTACAAGTACAACACTGAGATTGATGTGACTCGTAGGGATCTTGAGATAACTAAGCAGGAACCGAGGGAGAGTTTCTCTGCCTTCATTTCTAGATGGAGGGCGAAAGCTTCGCAAATGACCCACAAGCCTACAAATGATGAGTAGGTGCAGATAGTAATAAAGAGTCTTTTGCCCATTTACAACAAGTATTTGTTCTCACAGTATTTCCCTAATTTCAAGGCCCTTGTTATTGCTGGTACTCAAGTTGAAGATGCTCTGGTTAGTGGGGCTCTCAAAGCCGAGGAACCCTTTAGAAACCGCCAACCACCCCTTAACCGTAAGCCCAACCCTGAAGTCAATGCCATCACCCAACCTATTCAAGTTATCCAATCAAATCGCCCATTCCAAGCTAGAGAGCCAGCCCGCCAGTTCACCAATCTATACATGTCCCTAGAACGTGTCCTCGAGAAATTAAAGGCACGTGGTCTCTTTACCCTCTGGAACCCCGTCCTCTTCCAGATCCTTTGCCCAGAAATTTCAAAGAAATGGAGTATTGTCAGTTCCACCAATTTAAAGGCCACCACACCAACCAATGCATACGCCTTCGCCATGAAATCCAAGACCTCATTGACAAGAAAGTTATCGCCCCACCAAACCCTCCTAGTCAACCAAATGTCACCAGTAATCCTCTCCCAACCCAAGCCGTACCACTACCAGCTCAAATAAATACCCTGGGCCTCGACGACCCAAAAATTTCTTCACCCAATCCGCCCATATATCCCACTCAAAACTACCCTAACCGAAGCCTTTTACCAAGCCCGATCCCAAGGCCTTATTACCCCACTCATACCCCGCTTCCATAAGCCTTTTTGCCAGTACCATAACATCTTCGGGCATAACACGGAGAATTGCAGAGTTTTAGGGAAATTGGTTCAGGATTTACTTGATGATGGGGAATTGTATCAACCTGAAGAACCCGTACAACCTGAGACTCCCGAGGAAGTTTCTAGAAGTGGATTTTCTCAACGTCAGTTGAAGAAGAGATATCTAGCTGGAGACCCAGAGGTCACGTTGTTAGGAGAGTCGAGCGGCAAATTTGATTATTATGTACTTTATTCATCGAGAAAGATTTCTGATGAACCTATCATTCCTACGGGGTGGGATGATTTGCCTGCAGAAGTTGAACCGGTTGTTCCATCTTCACCTGAAAGGTCGAGTCAGGATATCATGCATGAACAGTTTGAGAATAGAACCCCTTCAGTCGTGAAGATCACTGGGGAAGGTAGAGATTTGATCGGTATGATTGAGTGGGAAGATCTTATGAGCACACCTGAGGCGATAGAGAATTTATAGGCTAGTGACGAGGAAGTAGACCATCTGACTAGAGGCGGGCGCCATTTCAAGCCAGCTCATTTGGAAGCCAGTAATCCATTGGGGGAATTAGAGAAGGGTCAGCGATCAGAGTCATAAAAGAATATGAAGAAATACTGAAACAGTTGAAGAGAACACAGGCTAACATTACCATTTGGGGATTGCTCATGGCTTCACAGAAACACAGGCAGACGGTGCTTCGGTTGCTCAATCAGGTGCAGGTTCCTATTGATACGTCCCCTGAGGGTTTGGTAGGTTTGGTAAATCCGGTTCATCATGGACTGTCCATCTCATTTACTGAATCTGACTTACCCAAGAGTGGGAGTAATCATCTGCAAGCTCTGTATGTCCGCTCAGTACTACTACTACATTGGGGATCGAACCATCTGAGTTCTTACCATCAGGACAGACCGTCAGGGCTTATGACAACACTCGTAGAGAAGTTGTGGGAATGGTGACTCTTCCAGTTGTTATTGGGTCAATAGAATTCAAGGTTGATTTTCAGATCTTAGATGTACCAGCCATCTTTAATTTGCTTTTGGGAAGACCATGGATTCATTCGACCGGAGCTGTGTCGTTGTCGCTTCACCAGAAAATCAAGTTTCCACACTAGGGATCAGTGGTCACTTTGAAAGGGGATATGGAGATGAATCGAAGTGTTCGAGTGCCGATCTGTGAAATTAATCAGGAATCATCAGAAATGCTACCGTCAGGATTCGAGTATGTACAGGTTATTGAAGGAGTTGTCACTGCTTCAGTGGTTGATGATGTTGTTACTAATGAGACTGGTAAGGAAGAGAAAGATTGGGTTGAAGACCTTGATGCTGGTGCCATGACAGATATGTTTGAGCAGGCAGTTCTGTGTCTCGAATTGCATACTTATGAAGTCGAGGCGATCTATCCAATTAAACCCATGACTCTACCTTTACCAAACTGGGGCTTTGAAGATTGTCCTTTCATCCATGATTGTGAGGAGATCGAGTCACTTCCATCTGATGATAACTTGTAGGTGTCTTCAGTAGAATAGGATTTCCTTGTTTCCAATAAAAACCTCAACCTCATTTAAGGAGGTATGAGTGTCAGTTTGTTTCATCTTCTATGTTCTGTTATTCAACTTTCAATTAATAAAAGAAGTATTCATTCTCTTCTCATCTCTCTTGCAGTGTCTCTTTTTTATCATCTCTGGATTTGTATGGCATGAATATAAACTAGCGTGAGGATGTTCCTCCTGAGCTCGACGAGCAATATGGAAAGGGGCACGCTCAACCTAACATGGATGAATTAATTTTAATCAATTTAGGGACGGATGAATCACCTAAAATAATTAAAATTGGATCAACACTGTCGCTGCAAGAGAGAGAATTATTGGTAGAGGTTTTGAAAGAGAACATTGAAGCTTTCGCATGGTCATACCAAGACATGCTAGGCATTGACCCCGACATTGTGCAGCACTTCATCCCCACTGATCCGAATGTTAAGCCAGTCAAGCAGAAGCTGTGAAGAATGAAGCAGAATGGGCATTGAAAATCAAAGATGAGGTGATCAAGCAGATGAATGCCGAATTTTTGCAAGTAGTGGAGTACCCAGAATGGTTAGCCAACATCGTTCCAGTGCCTAAGAAGGATGAGAAAGTACGAATGTGTGTTGATTTCAGAGATCTCAATAAGGCGTGTCCTAAAGGTGATTTCCCTCTGCCCTATATAAATGTGTTGGTTGACAACACTACTGGCCATGCACTCTTAACTTTTATAGATGGCTTTTCGGGTTATAACCTGATCAAAATGGCTTCCCAAGATATGGAAAAGACAGCCTTCATCACACAATGGGGTGTAGACATCCAATTTTGACCATGAGTATGGTCATGAATGGTTGCCTATGATTAGAGGTGAAATAGGGTGTCAAAACCCTAAGTTCCCAGTTTTACCCCTTGTGGGTAATTAGATAGATGTCATTATCACATGTGTGTTTTTAGGTCAGATTGAGTTGGTTCTTTTTGCATTAGGTTTTTAGAGAGTCTAGGAGCATCCCTGCAAAATTCCATGGCATTCCGAGCAAGGCTTGACAGAAAGTAAGGCCTTTTGTGACCGAATGGCAGTTTGGTCCTTTGAATCACAAAAGCCCTAAATGACTGTCGATCTTGTCTCGAATGGTCTCAAAGCTTAGGCTTTTAGGCTGGAAACTTAATATGGTATCAGAGCATTGGTTATCCACGTGACAAGGCCCAAACGAGCCTGCATGTGAAGGGGAGTGTAGAAGAATGAAATCCACTCTGTCCCACATCGCCTAAATGAAAAGCTTGCTATAGTTTTATATCCCTATAAATAGAGGACCCTGAAATCAGTTTCAACAGACAGTATAAGCTTTAGAGAGCTAGCTTGTAGAGTAGAGGCTTGAGCAATTGCACAAGCTTCCCCCATAGCACTCTAGCTTAAGATTTAGAGTCCTTGAGGTCCTTGGAGTCCTTGGAGCTTGAGGAGAAAGTTTGAAGCTTGAGGAGAAGGCTTGTAGCAGAGGTTAGTAGTTTAAAGTTTTCTTTTATGTTCTTCTTCTTCTTCTTCTTCTTCTTCTTCTTCTTCTTCTTTAATCATGCTAGGTTAGGATTTTATTTCCTTAGTATGCATATAATATAGTTCATTGTTAATATAGGATTTAATATATAATAGGATTTAATTTAGCATGCATATTACGATTTAGTTTAATATGCATAATAGGATTTAGTTTATTTTTTTTAGCATGCATAATAGGATACATAATAGGATTTATTTTATTTTGCATGATAGGATTTAGTTCATATGATTAGAATAATAAGGATTAATTTATGAAACTAGTTTTTTTTAGTTTTTCTTTTTTAATGCATAATAGGAATTAATATGCATATCTCTATTTTTTTTTCTTTCTTCCATCCTTCCATAATCATACCATATTAGTATTAGGATTTATTTTATATGATAATATATTAGTTTCATGCATGTCATTTTATTAAGGTTAGGAAAGTATATTAATCTATTTCTTTTTTTTAGATAGTTTTATATTGTTACCATATTAGAGATACATATTAGGTTTGTATTTTAATTATGTCTTGTTTGGAATGATATGACTTGTGTTCAAGGGAGCATGCAAAGGTAAGTCTCTTCCCTTGTGATGAAATTGATTGTTTTCAAGCATGATTATTTTGATATATCATATTAGGGTGCATATTAGGCCATTTTCACTTCTTTTATTCTTTTATTTTATGGGTTTTAAATCCACTTTTTTTGATTACTTATAAATCTGTCCATGGATTTAAAGTAACTTAAAAGTGTATTAAAACTCATTTTTTAGGCCAAAATCAACATAGAAACATGCCTAGGTTCACATAGAATAACTAGATTGCATTTAGGACATTTTCATGCATTGTTCATATTTTTGATGATATTTTTTATTCCAGCATGCATATTTTAATGTTTTAGGTATTTAGACTAACCTAGGATTAGCTAGAAACCCTAGGATTAGGGGGATCACTTGATCCCACTTAAGACTATCCTTTGTTGTAAGAATTTTTATAGTAATAGAGTTCTACTTGGTTTAGGATTCTACTTCGAGAACAACTCTAAAATTTTGAGTGTTTAAAACGGAATGAAATTCCATCTTTTATGCAAAGAAAAGTGTTTTGATCAAATCCAAACTCTCGAAGCTAGAGTCCTAGATAAAATAGAGTTCTACTTGGTTTAGGATTCTACTTCGAGATCTAAAATTTTGAAAGTGTTTAAAACGGAATGAAATTCCATCTTTTATGCAAAGAAAAGTGTTTTGATCAAATCCAAACACTCGGAGCTAGAGTCCTAGATAAGATAGAGTTCAACTTGGTTTAGGATTCTACTTCGAGAACAACTCTAAAATTTTGAAAGTGTTTAAAATGGAATGAAATTCCATCTCTTATGCAAAGAAAAGTGTTTTGATCAAATCCAAACTCTCGAAGTTAGAGTCCTAGATAAGATAAAATTCTTTTGACTATATGGTTCATTACAATAGGAGAGTCCTAAGGTAATCGAACTACGTGGACTTTGATCTTTGTCAAGCAATTGATAAGGTACGTAGGCAGTCAATAGGGCGCAAGTCCAATCTTAGGTTGACTTATAGTCTCCTAAGACCATTAGGATTGTGTATACTTTCATACCATATATTATTATTATATATTATATATCATATTTTGTGATTGATTAGATAACTAGGATTGTTTTGAAAAGATTTTGATAAAGCCCAAACTTAATTAGGAGACCTTTAATTAGGGCGAGGTGGGTGCCTACAAGGAGTTCCTTGGAACCTTCCCACTTCGTAACCTAGCCCCTGAATCCAATTTTGATTCGAAAGTCCATGCTTTTCCAAAATATGGGGTCAATGTTTTATTGAAAATAAAACTCTTTTTTGGTGGTTTCCTTGTTCCCTAAAAATAAGGTGGTGACTCCTAGTTTTTAACAAACTCTTATCCCTTTTTCAAAAAACCCTATCTTGAGTGGATAATAGAGAGGGATAAACGTGGATAATAGAGAAAGATAATAGAGAAGGATAAATCGAGACGGATAAACATCATCCACAATCCACTCAAGATAAATATCACCCCCAAGAGTGAACGGGAGAGGCCTCCCGATCCAGGTTGGCTGGTTCACAGACTGGCGACTCCGCTGGGGATGTCGAGGGCTAAACTCCAATTAATTATTTTTGGGCTTTTCAAATTCTTAATAAAATCAATCACTTGCATTTGTATGACTGTGTGACTTTAATTCCTGCATTGTGTGCGCATTGACTCTGCATGATTAGGACGTTGTATGCTATAGCCAATGATGAGCCTAGCCCTGGGCCTGGTTTCTTTGACTCTCGGGTTCCATGTATGCGAAAGCCATCACCCTTCTTGCCAAGTACCCTCGAGTATATCAAACGGACCAATCACGTACTGTTGGACCCACGCGGCATTCCTGATGTCACATGTTGTTAGGTATATCGATTGGACCGAGCGAGTAAGGGACACTCATCCTACCCTTTGCATTAGTCCATATAGACTGTCTCTGTAAGACACATACTTTACGTCACTTTTTAGCACATTATTGTAATGTTATGCTGCCGGATTTTACCCCCGGTCTTGTATGAGCCATGATTGTGAAATGTGTAGAACCACTAGGACCTGGATCTGTAGGACTAAACCTTTATGAAATGCCCTAAACTCTTAAGGGATGTATTCTCAAAGAGTCAAGGTACCTAATGAAGGCTAGTACCCTATAGGTTCATGAGCTTAGGCTTGTTGTAGTGTTATGCTGCCCGAGTAGTGGTATTGATGAATCTTAGGAGAATACGTGAGACGTGAGACATGAGATATGAGACTGGGCTTTAGGCCCATGTCTTTTAGATACAAGAACTAGATCCGCTATGAGTTTAGGATGTGGGCTTTAGGCCCATGTCAATTGGATAGAAGATATAAGCTTGTGATAAGATTGAGATGTGAGCTATAAGAATGAGATTCGTATTCAGGCCTTAGGCCCATTTTTCATAAGATAGAATATGAAGGTTGATCTGTAGGTTTTAGGCCTATACTTTTGTGAGCATGTGAGATTGTCCTTATTCATCCCTTTTCACACTGGAAGCTCTTAGTTGATTCAAACATTTTCCTTTTCCCAGTATTCTAGCTTGGCGTCGTGATTCTAGCGGTCGGTTATTTAAAGGTCTGCCTGTCGATTCAAAGATGTCTAGTAATGAGGATCATACCCCTACCACCATTGGAAATAGTGGAAAGACGACTGATGAGAAAATTGAGGCACTCTTAAAAGTGGTTCAAGAGTTAGTTCACCAGAAAGAAGAGGAAGATAAGATGCGAGCCCGTACTAATCCCTTGTTTAAGAATGTTGATGAAGAGGAATGTTTCCTTAGGCCTAAAACAATCACTGAACCCACTAGGCCTTGTGCAGAATTTGTTCAGCCTGTTGATCTGGAAAAAGAATCCAAGCCCAAGACCCCCGCTTTCTTTTCCACTGAGCCCATACTGTTGAGTAGTAAGGTGGAAGCCCTGGAAAAGGCCTTGAAAGGTATTAGGAAGTCTGATAATCTGGTGGACATGTCTTCATTGTCTCTGTTCCCCAAGGCCCGTATGCCCACTCATTTCAGAATGCCTGAGTTAGAGAAGTTTGATGGAATGGGTTGTCCTAAGACCCATTTGAAGATGTACGTGAGAGCCATGCACCCACGAGGGGCTGATGATGACCTGCTAGCCCAAATGTTCCATGAGACACTGGCTGGATCCGCTCTGAAGTGGTTTCTGTCACTAGATGAGTCTAGAATAAAGACATGGAAAGATGTATGCACTGAGTTCAGTAATCATTACCGGTATAACACAGAAGTTGATATCACTAGGAGGGACTTGGAGACTACTAAACAAGAATCAAGAGAAACTTTCTCTGCCTTCTTCACCCGCTGGAGAGCCAAAGCTTCTAAAATGGCTAACCGTCCTGAGGAAGAAAAACAAATCCGCATGATAGTGAAGAACTTGCTCCCAGTGTATCACAAACACATGTTTTTCCAATATCTCCCAAATTTCCGAGCTCTAGTCGCTGCCGGTACCCAAGTAGAGGACGCTCTAGCCGATGGAGCTCTTCGAACTAATGAACCCTACAAGAACCGCCGACCTGTCATCAATGGGAAGGCTACCGAAGTCAATGTCATATCTCAGCCTACTCCATTTACCCAACCCTTTTCCTTAGGAAATAAACCATCCAGAAAATTCACCGAACTCTATATGCCACTAGAAAAGGTCTTCGAGAAATTAAAAGCTCGAGGCCTGCTCCAACCTCTTGAACCCAGACCTACACCCAACCCATTACTCAAGAACTACAATGAAAATGAGTACTGCCATTTCCATCAATCCAAAGGCCATATTACCAACCGTTGCTTCCGTTTCCGCCATGAAATCCAAGACCTCATAGATAACAAAACCATTTCCCCACCTTCTCAACCCAATGTCACTCAAAATCCACTTCCTACCCATGCTGTCCCACCACCAGCAAATATCAATGTTATCCATGCCGACCCTTATGTCCATCGTGAGCCTATCCGCCCTCACTCTTCATTCCCTATTTCCATAACTGAAATGTTTCATCACTGTCAAGCCCATGGGCTCATTACCCCGTACAAGCCAAGACCCAAAAAGTTTTACTGCCAATACCATGCCACCCATAGCCATGACACGGAATCATGTGATACATTGTGGAATATAGTACAAGGGTTCATTGATCAAGGTCTGATTGAAATCCCTCAACCTTTCACTAGCCCAAGAGGGCTTTATCGTTCGTGGAGACAATTTGAGAAAGATACATTCCCGGGTTTTAGTTCGAATGGGCTTCCCGAGCCTCGCAAAATGGATCAGTCATCAAAGAATAGTACTAGTCAGTGGGCTCTCAAAGAAAGATTTGAAGCTAGAGATCCTTGTGTGGATTTGTTGACAGAAAGGAGTGGAAAGTTCAGCTTCTACGTTCTCTACCCCGAAAAGTCTTGTGAAGTTGAAATGACAAAGATTGAACCCATTAGACCTAAAGCTAGAACCAAGAAAGCCTTCTCCAAGACTGGGACTAGGCAATGGGAGTTGCGAAAAAGATATGAGGCCGGAGATCCTAAAGTGGGCCTGTTAGGGGAACCTAGTGGAAAGTTTGACTTCTATGTCCTTTACCCTAAGATGGAGAAACCCACCTTTAAGAAATCCACCTGTGAAGAACCCATTGCTCCCCTTGGTTGGGATGATAACTTTGACTCACTTAAAGAAGACGTTTCTGTGGCTTAGATTGAACCTAAAGATCCAAACCCTATCTGTTTTGAGAAAGCTAGCTAGAGTATTTATAGAAAATATTTCACAACCAAGATCACCGATGCGAATGGGGAAACCCATTACCAAACCGTCTATCCAAGGCAACCATGGGTCACCCAGTATTTCGGATCAAGTTCGACTTCTGCCGAGTCTACCATAGATAATGGGTCAGAGAATGAGATTGATATCATAGAGTGGGAGGATTTGATGAGCACACCCGAGGAGATAGCAGACATTTGGACCAGTGATGAGGAAGATGTTAACCATATCACTAGAGGAGGTCGTCATTTTAAGCTCGCCAACTTAGAATCCGATAATCCTTTGGGAGAGCTAGAAAGAACTCAATGCACTGAAGTTCAAGAAGAAGAGGAAGAGATACTGAAACAGCTTAAGCGTACTCAAGCCAACATCACCATCTGGGGGCTTTTAATGGCTTCTCAAAAGCATAGGCAGACAGTACTCAGGCTACTCAACCAGGTTCAGATTCCCATCGATACTTCACTAGAGGGCTTAGTCAGTTTGGTCAGTCCAGTTCAGCATGGGCAGTCAATATCCTTCACCGAATCAGACCTTCCAAAGAAAGGACTTCATCATTTGCAAGCCTTGTATGTTATGGTGGATACTATGGGCAAGAGAATTCCTACAGTGTTGATAGATAATGGGTCAACCTTAAACGTATGTCCTCTCAGCACCGCCACTTCCTTGGGCATCGAACCATCAGAATTCAAACCGTCAGGGCAGACTGTGAGAGCATATGATAACACTCGAAGAGAAGTAGTTGGCATGATCACTTTATCTCTAGCTATTGGGCCTGTAGAGTTCCAAGTTGATTTTCAAGTACTAGACGTGCCTGCTTGTTTCAATCTTCTACTTGGTAGACCATGGATCCATCCAATTGGGGCTGTGCCTTTTTCCCTCCATCAAAAGGTTAAGTTCCCCTACAAAGGCTCAATGGTAACATTGAAGGGGGATTCTGAGATCACTCCTACTCGTGTACCTATCTGTGAGATCAAGCCAGAGATCGAAGAAGTACCATTGACAGGCTTTGAATACATACAGTGTGTAGAGGTTGAACCAGGATGTAAAGAGAAGATGGTGCTAGACTGTAGTCCATATGGGAATATGCAAGTGGGTCAGATCATGAAGAATATGGGCTTCTTTCCAGGAATGGGCTTAGGTCGTCGTCATCAAGGCACGCTTGATTCTATCAAGTACCCCTCAGCAATTTACCCTTTCGGATTGGGTTATCAAAGTACCAAAGTTGGCAGAAAAGAGATGGCACAGAAAAGAAGAGAAAGACAGTTAGCTGAAAAAGAGGGACGAGTCCCTAACCTCACCTTGAAACCTTACCGGCCCACTCTGAATGGGGCTTTTGTCAAAGAAGGGGACGATTTCCCTTATTGTGGGTTCCCCGAGCCTATTTACCTTGAAGATCAGAAAGTTAGAGTTCCTGGGTTTGAAATCTTCTTCAACACACCATTACCTCTCTCTCCAACTATCATCACAGCCAAAGAGCGTACAGAGTTGGACTGGGTCGACCATGTTGATGAAGTCGTCATAGGGGCTATGTTTAAAGAGATCGCCTGCATCGAAGAGCATGTTCATGAACCCGATCCTATTCACCTCATTAAAGATACCATCAGTCCATTGACCAACTGGAGCCTTGAATATGAGCCTCGAGTTGAAAACTCAGCCACGGAAGATTCACTACCATCAGATGATAGCTTGTAGGGTTTCTATACTTTCTTTCCATAGGATCATAGAATAAAACTCTTTTTTTTCCTTTTTCAATAAAATCATCCCTCCTTTATTAAGAGGCGAATGATAGCTTAGTTTTTGTTATTCTACTTTCTTCACGATTAATAAAGTATCCATTTTTCTTCATTCTTTGCATTTGCAGCTTATCTCTTCTGTCTTCTATGAGTATATATGGCATGAATATAGATCCTAGAGAGGGTGTTCCCCCTGAGTTTGAACAACGCAGGGAAATGGAACATGCTCGACCTAATATGGATGAATTAATATTAGTTAATTTAGGATCCGATGAATCGCCTAAGATAATTAACATTGGGGCAACTCTGTCACCACAAGAACAAGAAAAGTTGGTAGGATTGTTGAGAGAAAACATAGAAGTATTTGCATGGTCGTACAAGGATATGCCAGGAATAGACACCGACATAGTGCAACACTTTATCCCTACTAATCTGGGGGTTAAGCTGGTGAAGCAGAAGTTAAGAAGAATGAAGCCGGAGTGGGCACTGAAAATCAAGGATGAAGTAGTGAAGCAGATGAATGCTGGATTTCTCCAAGTAGTAGAATACCCCGAGTGGTTAGCCAACATTGTGCCGGTGCCTAAGAAAGATGGGAAGGTTAGAATGTGCATAGACTTTCGGGATTTAAATAAGGCGTGTCCTAAAGATGATTTCTCGTTGCCACACATAGATATCCTGGTAGATAGTACCACCGGTCATGCTCTGTTATCCTTCATGGACGGGTTCTCAGGTTATAATTAGATAAAGATGGTCCCCCTAGATATGGAGAAAACTTCCTTCATCACTCAATGGGGGACCTTCTGTTATCGAGTTATGCCCTTTGGCCTAAAGAACGCCGGTTCTACCTATCAGAGGATGGCAACCACCTTATTACATGATATGATTCGTAAGGAAGTGGAAGTATATGTGGATGGTATGATCGTGAAGTCTAAGGATCGAAAAAGTCATTTTAATGCTCTAAGCAAGTTCCTTTAAATAATCAAGCAATATAACCTGAGATTGAATCCCCAAAAGTGTGCCTTCAGAGTAACTGCGGGAAAGTTGTTGGGATTTATGATCACTCAGAAAGGAATAGAAGTCGACCCGGGAAAGATTAAAGCCATCACGGAGATGCAGCCACCAAAGACAGAAAAAGAGATTCGATGATTCTTAGGCAAAGTTCAGTTTATCAGTCGATTCATAGCACAGCTGACCATGATTTGTGAGCCTATCTTTAAGCTTCTTAAGAAAGATGTGCCCACGAAGTGGAATGACGCGTGCCAAGAAGCCTTTGAAACCATTAAGAGGTATTTGAGCAACCCACCAATATTAGTTCTCCCGCGACAAGGTGAGCCTTTGCTACTTTATTTAGCACTCACTGAAATTGCGATGGGAGCTATGTTAGCTCAGTATCTCCCAGAATCTCGAAAAAAGAATGCGGTGTACTATTTGAGTAAGAAAATGACTGACTATAAGGTTAAATATGACGCATTAGAGAAGACATGTGTGGCATTGGTGTGGGCCAAAAGCTCCGCCATTACATGCTGTCTTTCCAAGTGCAACTCATTAATCGCATGGATCCCCTGAAATACTTGTTGGAGAAGCCAGTGTTATCTTATAGGACAGCCCGTTGGTTATTGCTATTATCAGAGTTCGACATTCAATATGTGGTGCAGAAATCAGTAAAAGGGAGAGCAGTGGCAAAGTTTCTAGTAGAACATCCATCGTCAATAGAAAGACCGTCTGAGTACCAGTTTCCTGACGAAGAGATTGTAGAAGTAAGTAAAGATCATTGGAAAGTTTTCTTTGATGGGGCTTATAATAAGAGAGGATCTGGAATAGGCGTGTTGTTAGTCACACCGGATAATAACTTGATACCATTATCTGTCAGGTTATCCTTCGATGTTACTAATAATATAGCCGAGTATGAAGCCTGTATTCTAGCATTAGAAGCTGCCTTGGAGTTGGGTGTGGAAGAATTGGAAGTATATGGGGATTCCGCCTTGATCATATATCAGACCAGAGGAGAATGGAAGACTCGGGATAAGAAGTTGCTACCCTACCCTGAATACTTAGAGACTTTGGTTTCGAATTGATTTCTTTTATCTGTCCAGGTTGAAGAATAAGTTTGCGGATGCCTTAGCCACTCTAGCATCCATGGTAGATATCCCTAAAGATGAAAGTGTAACTCCTCTCATTATTGAGACACGGGAAGAGCCAGCCTATTGTTGTGTTATCCAAGAAAGAGAGCCGAATGATGGAAAGCCATGGTACTATGATATCCAACAGTTTGTAGAAAAATGAGAATATCCGAAAGAGGCGTCATCTGTAGACAGAAAGACCATAAGAAGGTTAGCCAGCCAGTATATTCTGTGTGGAGGGAAGCTGTACCGGAGATCACACGACGGAGTGCATCTATTATGCATCAATGAACAAGAAGCTGAAAGAATAGTATTGGAAGTATATGAAGGGGCTGGGGCTCCGCATATGAATGGATACATGCTAGCTAAGAAGATCGTGAGGTTAGGATATTATTGGTCAACCATGGAGAGAGATTGCCACTTACATGTCAAGAAGTATCATAAGTGTCAAGTGTTTGCAAGTGGAAAACATCAACCCTCGATGCCACTCACTACCATGTCTTCGCCATGGCTATTTGCAACATGGGGCATTGACATCATTGGCAAGGTAACCCCCGCAGCCTCAAATGGACACGAGTACATCCTGGTCGCCATAGATTATTTCACCAAGTGGGTAGAGGCTGCATCCTACAAGACATTGAATCCAAGCAAGTAGCAATGTTCATACAGAATAACAATATCTACCGGTACGGAGTGCCCCACAAGTTCATCTTTGACAACGGACAACAATTCCGAAAAGAAACCGAAGCACTCTTGCAAAAGTATAGTATCAAGCATCACCGCTCATCTCCCTATAGACCACAGACAAATGGGGCTGTTGAAGCAGCAAATAAGAATCTCAAGTCAATCCTGAAAAAGACCACCGAGACTTACAATGACTGGCATGAGAAATTACCACTAGCACTATGGGGATATCGTACTTCCATTAGATCATCGACCGGGGCTACACCTTTTTCACTCGTATATGGAATGGAAGCTGTATTGCCTATAGAGTTAGAAGTCCCGTCGTTAAGAATTGCTATGGAGAGTCAATTGGCGGAGGTAGAATGGGTAAGGAACCGGTATGAAGAGTTAGCTCTACTGAATGAAAGGCAATTAAGGGCACTGTACCACATTCAGGGGTATCAAAGAAGAATAACCAAGGCATTTGGCAAAAAAGTGAAACACAGAGGTTTGAAGAAAGAAGATCTGGTACTGAAGGAGATCCGAGCACCGATCCATGACCCGCGAGGAAAGTTCAAGCCCACATGGGTAGGCCCTTACATCATCAGAGAAATATTGTTAGGCGGAGCCGTAAAGATTGCAGACATTGATGGGAATGAATTCTCTCAACCTACTAATTTAGATCAATTGAAGAAGTACCACATATAAAAATATAAAAAATAAAAATAAAAAAATAGCCCGCTAGGTAGAAAACCCAAAAGGGCTACCTAGGCAAAAGTTAGGGTATTAAAATAAAAAAAATCAAGCTCGCTAAGTAGAAAACCTGAAAAGGCTGCTTAGGCAAAAGTTAGAGCAAGTAAAAAAAAAAAAAAAGAAGTGGACTTCTTAAATTTGATTCATGAACTACGAAGACCTGATTCCCCAAATATCACAAAGAGTTAGAGAAAAATGACAAAGCATTGTATCAAGGACGGGGATACGTAGGCAGCCCATAAAGTTACTTTGGGTGCGGTCTATTTCTTGTAAAAACATCAAGAGTTTGCTTCAATTGTAATTATTAAGGGATATTTGTTGAGATTTTAATAAAATTGATATTTATTCATCCATAAAGGGTAGAAACCTTTTTAAAGATCTATTACATGCCATGTGTACTCATAATTCCTACTTTCTTCAAATCTTACATTGCTTAGAAAAGTAAAAAAGTAATCTCTATGTCCTTCTCGCTCCGCGGGCTTGGGCTTCATTCTCATCTTCTCTATTTCTCTTAACTCGTGATGCAGCTGGTGGAAATGATGAACCTGCTGACTGAGCTGTGACTCGAGAACCATAAACGAGGCTTTGAACCTTATCCTTCATAGCCTGCACCTTCAAACCCAAGTCTTGTTTAAGCTAAGCTCGATACTCCCCATCAAGTCTAAAAGGCCCATTGCAATCCCTTACCTGACTCATACATAAACCTGAAGCCCATTTCGTTATAACCCAAGATACCAAAGAAGGAGTAGCCGCCTCTACCCCATGAACATGCCCTTTGAGAGGGAGATTGATTTGAATACGGCCCATCTAGCGAAGTACATGAGAAGCCCAGTAAAACGATGTATGCTTTAGGCCCATAAGTTTCACCTGATAACATCCCGAAGTGTGTAATACATACTCTTCACCACAGTCCCATATGACCACATGCCACTGAATATCTCTCCAAGACAGAGAAGAGAAGAAGATGATCATATCCTGAATCGAGCGATGCTCAAGAAACAAAAGTCTACGTAAACAATAGTTATGGGACAAGTCCACGAAGACAAGCCGAATCTTTCAAACACCTTATTTTCTGCCCGCATTCTTGCTATGAATAGGTTGATAATCAACTTGAGAGCTTCCATTGTGTTTAGGGTAATGAAAATGAACCTAGAGATGTGTTTTTATAGCTTTTTAGCAAAAGAATCTAGAAGCGAAATAGAACATTCCAGAAGTTAAAAAGTGTCAAAATAATCAAAAAATGTGAACCAGGGTCGATGACTATCCTCCAAAGGATGGCCAACCGTCCCCTAGGGACGGCTAATCGTCCATGGAGGAATGGTCATCCATCCCTGATCTCAATTTTTGCCTAATTTTAACCTTTTTGAGATTTTTTGACGCTTCGCTCAATTTTCACCAGTTTTGACCCATTTTCGAGTTAAAATTGAACCAAAAAGCAATCGAAACATATTTGTATTCTCATTAGGATAAAATTACATGCCACTCAGGATTTTTAGTGCGTACATAGAAAAAGAGTTACATAGAAAACCCTAAGTGGGCCTCCTATAGGCCTAACAGTACAAAATCATCTTCGCCGGGATGATTTCCTCGTTCCCCGTGAACCTGATGCCTCGTGATCCCCTCTCGATCCATAGTGCTCCTGTGAAGGCTGGGCCGAAGCCTGCAAACCCAAAGCTTGGGTGAGATTGATGAAGAATGAAATCAGTGGTGATTGAAAGAGTGAAGTGAGAATTACTTGTGTGGCTATACTCGCATCGTGCGTATTGAGATTTATCTTCTGGAGTTCAAATTTGATTTAGAAAATGCATTTGATTGAGATTGAATGATATTTGATGAATTGATAAGAAATAAAGAGGATTTGGTGCATACCAAAAATGAGAATTGAGCAATTGTGAATAGGAAAGTTCACATGAAATGATGAATTTTTGGTTGAAAACCATGAGATTTAGAAATGAATGAATGAAAAGATTGTGTAATCAAGTTTATAATCATGAAATGATTAAGAATACATTTGATTTGGTAAGCTTGTGAGACCCATGAAGGGAATTATAGAAGTGAGTAAACCCATGAAAGAGAGGCTAATGAGAAAAGCCCATTTTGGAGGCCCAAATTAATAAGTCTTTGTGAAATTGATGAAATGTATATGAAAATGATATATGGGAGATGTTAAGATATGATGATTGGAAATGAAATTTCCAAAAGGATTGAAAATCCTTAAGATGATTAGAAATGAAATTTCTAAGTTGAGTTGAAAACTCTCAAAGTTTTATAGGAAATGCAATTTCCAAAAGGATTGAAAATCCTTAAGTTAACTAGGAATGCAATTTCTAGTAATGAGTCGAAGACTCTCATTTTT
>JAESVK010001418.1:169930-199301 GCA_017140935.1 Hamamelis virginiana | reverse complement strand
GCATTCTTTGATGGAAATACCTTTAAAATATGTTTAAATGTTCAAAAAGGTAACCGCTATAGCAGTTTTTTTGCGGTTATTTGAAGACAACGTGGGGGGATTCTGGTTTTTCTCCAGATTATTCACCTTAAAACTAACTTGGACATGTGTCCTTCATTAATTGGTAAGCCATTTAGCCAATTAAACTCATTCTTTAATTGGTTACAAGGCACTTTTTCATTGGCTAGTTATTTTATGTGTAAACAGACTCCTAGTTTTTTACAAACTCTTATCCCTTTTTCAAAAAACCCTATCTTGAGTGGATAATAGAGAAGGATAAACGTGGATAATAGAGAAGGATAATAGAGAAGGATAAATCGAGACGGATAAACATCATCCACAATCCACTCAAGATAAACATCACCCCCAAGAGTGAACGAGAGAGGCCTCCCGATCCAGGTTGGCTGGTTCACATGGGGGACATTTTGTTATCGGGTTATGCCCTTCTGCCTTAAGAATGCTGGCACTCATACCAAAGGATGGCTACCACGTTGTTGCATGATATGATTCACAAAGAGGTTGAAGTATATGTGGATGATATGATCGTGAAGTCTGTGGATAGGGACATCTAGCTGCTCTGAAGAAGTTCTTTGAAAGAATCATCAAGTACAAGCTGTGTCTGAACCCTCAGAAATGTGCCTTTGGAGTGATTGCTGGAAATCTGCTCGGTTTTATGATCACATTGAGAGGGATAAAAGTAGATCCGGGGAAAATCAAAGCCATCATGGAGATGCAACCACCAAAGACAGAAAAAGAAATTCGAGGATTCCTAGGAAGGATTCAGTTCATCAGTCGTTTCATAGCCCAGTTGACAACCATCTGTGAATCGATTTTCAAGCTGCTAAAGAAGGATGTACCGACCAAGTGGAATGAGGAATGTCAAGAGGCATTCGATACTATCAAAAGGTATTTGAGCAACCCACCAATACTGGTTCCTCGCGACAAAGTGAGCCGTTATTACTCCACCCATGTTAGCTCAGTATCTCAAGGTATCGTTGAAAGAGAATGCCATTTACTATCTCAACAAGAAGATGATGAATTATGAAGTGAACTATAGTGCTTTGGAAAGACATGCGTAGCATTGGTGTGGACAACTCAAAAGCTTCGCCATTACATGATGTCTTTCCAAGTACTCTTGATCAGTCAAATGGACCCTTTGAAGTATCTGCTAGAAAAACCTACTTTGTCCTATAAAACAGCGTGGTGGTTATTGTTATTGTCAGAATTTGACATTCAGTATGTACTGCAGAAATCAGTCAAAATAAGAGCTATAGCAGAACACCTGGCAGAATGCGCTACTTCACAAGCAGACAATGGCAATTACCAGTTCCCAGATGAAGAGATCCTTGTAGTTGAGAAGAAGATATGGAAAGCACACTTTGATGGAGCATTGAATAGGAAAGGATGTGGCATAGGAGTTTGTCTGGAGACGCCAGAAGATGTGATGATACCTGTGGCAGTGAAACTGAACTTTAAGGCAACCAATAACATAGCTGAATATGAAGCTTGCATTTTAGCTTTAGAATCAGCATTGGCCTTGGGAGTAGACGAGCTCGAAGTATATGGGGATTCAGCCCTTATCATATGTCAAACTAGAGGAGAGTGGAAGACTAAGGATGAAAAGCTGTTGCCGTATCATGATTACTTAGAGACATTGGTGAAAGAATTTCGTCAAATAAAATTCTTTTACCTGTCAAGGCAAAAGAACAAGTTTGCGGATGCCTTAGCCACTCTAGTATCCATGGCAGAGATTCCAATAGAAGGAGGAGTAGCACCGATGATCATTGAATCTAGAGAAGAGCCCATCTACTATTGTGCACTAAAGGAAGGAGAACCAAACGACGGAAAGCCGTGGTATCATGATATTCAGCAGTACCTGGAAAAAGGGGGAGTATCCACCAGAGGCATCCTATGTTGATCGAAGAACTTTGAGAAGGTTGGCTAGCTAGTTCATCTTGTGCAGTGGGAAGTTATACAAAAGATCTTTTGATGGTATCCATCTCTTGTGTGTGAAAGAAGATGAAGCAGAACGAATATTCAAGAAATACATGAAGGGGCTGGGGCTCCACATATGAATGGGTATATGCTCGCGAAGAATATTTTGAGATTGAGTTATTACTGGTCTACCTTGGAAGGTGATTGTTGTAAACATGTCAAGAAATGTCATAAATGTCAAGTGTTCGCAAGTGGTAAGCATCAGCTATCCATGCCACTCACTACTATGTCGTCACCGTGGTCATTTGCAACATGGGGCATTGATATCATCGGCAAAATCACTCTTGTAGCCTCGAATGGGCACGAGTACATATTGGTGGCCATAGATTACTTTACCAAATGGGTAGAAGCAGCGTCAAACAAGACTTTGAATGCTAAGCAGGTTGCCAAGTTCATACAGTGCAACATCATCTACCGGTATGGAGTGCCACGGGAGTTTATTTCAGATAATGGGCAGCATTTTAGAAAGGAAAGCGAGGAGCTTCTTAATAAATA
Source organism: Hamamelis virginiana (assembly GCA_017140935.1). Classification (NCBI taxonomy): domain Eukaryota; kingdom Viridiplantae; phylum Streptophyta; class Magnoliopsida; order Saxifragales; family Hamamelidaceae; genus Hamamelis; species Hamamelis virginiana. The sequence continues at coordinate 196,772 of JAESVK010001418.1, read as the reverse complement.
TGGAATAGTGCATCATCATTCCTCTCCTTATCGTCCGCAGACTAATGGAGCAGTTGAGGCAGCTAATAAGAATTTGAAAACCATTTTGAAGAAGACAACTGATACGTATAATGATTGGCATGAGAAGTTGCCTCTGGCATTATGGGGCTATCGCACATCCATTAGGGCGTCAACTGGGGCTACGCCTTACTCATTAGTGTATGGTATGGAAGTAGTGTTACCAATTGAGTTAGAGATACCTTCACTAAGGGTAGCTATGGAAAGCCAGTTAGCAGAAGTTGAATGGGTGAGGAATAGGTATGAAGAGCTGTCGTTGATTGATGAGAAAAGACTAAGAGCCTTATACCATGTCCAAGGGTATCAGAGAAGAATAGCAAGAGCCTTCAACAAAAGAGTTAAAGACAGGGGCTTGAAGAAAGAGGATTTGGTACTCAAAGAAATCAGAATGCTGATTTATGATCCGAGAGAAAAGTTCAAGCCAAGCTGGGTGGGACCCTATGTCATCAAAGAGATATTGTCGGGTGGAGCAGTGCGTCTCATGGATATAGATGGGAATGAGTTAGTGTATGGTATGGAAGTAGTGTTACCAATTGAGTTAGAGATACCTTCACTAAGGGTAGCTATGGAAAGCCAGTTAGCAGAAGTTGAATAGGTGAGGAATAGGTATGAAGAGCTGTCGTTGATTGATGAGAAAAGACTAAGAGCCTTATACCATGTCCAAGGGTATCAGAGAAGAATAGCAAGAGCCTTCAACAAAAGAGTTAAGGACAGGGGCTTGAAGAAAGAGGATTTGGTACTCAAAGAAATCAGAATGCTGATTCATGATCCGAGAGGAAAGTTCAAGCCAAGCTGGGTGGGACCTATGTCATCAAAGAGATATTGTCGGGTGGAGCAGTGCGTCTCATGGATGTAGATGAGAATGAGTTCTCTCAACCTACCAATTTGGATCAATTGAAAAAGTATCATGTCTAAATAAAAAAAAAAGAATAAAAGGAAAAAAAATATAAAAAAAAAAAAAGCCCGCTAGGTAGAAAACCTGAAAAGGCTGCTTAGGCAAAAATTAGGGCAAGAGCTCGCTAGGTAGAAAACCTACAAAGGCTGCCTAAGCAAAAAGTAGAGCATATATATATATATATATATATATATATATAAAAAGAGAGATTTTCAATTGATCCATGAACTACAAGGACCTAATTCTCCAAGTATTCAAACTAAAGTTGAAAGTTTTATGAGAATAAGAAATATTCAAAGAATGGAGATATGTAGGCAGCCCATAAAGTCATTTTGGGTGCGGTCCAATTCTTTAAGGCAGAACAATCCTGTGTTTGATTTCAATTGTAATTATTTGCAGTCATTTATTCAAAACTAAAAAGATAGAATTATTTTATTCATAAAATGAAGAGAAACCTTTCAAAGGTCTATTACATGCCATATGATTCTAGTTTCGTTCATTCTAAATAATAAAAGCATGGGAAATGTGTTTCAAAAATTCTATCAAGTCCTTTGTTCCTTCCTTTAAGTTTCTTCAGAGTCATCATCCCTTCCCCTCTTGTAAAGTACTACTTGAAAAGCGTTAGGTGGAAGTGACGAAGTGTCCCCTTGACCATCAGATGAAAGGCTTTCGATAAGTCTCGAAATCCTAGCCTTTCTTTCTTGTCCCCTAACACCCACAGTTTGAGACAACCACTACATATACGCTTCATCCAATTCAAAAAGCCCATGAGAGAAATCGATGTGAGTTGCGCGTAATACAGTTGGCCACCTTGACATCAAAGCCTTCACTACCGATGAAGAAATCGCCTTGGAAGTGTAAGTATGCTCTGGAAGAGATGGAATCGTCTGTTTGGTCCCCATTTGGCGAAGTAGTCGGGTTGCCCAATAGAAAGAAGTGTGCTTCAGCGCTACCAAAATCACAGCAGAATAACCTAGAGAACGAAGCAGATAATGGCTAGAACAGCTCCAGTCATGTACATACCACTCGATGTCATCCCAAGAGAAAGTAGAAAGAAAAGTCAACCATTCTAGTAAGGTATGCTCTCGAGGAAGGGTAATGGCACGACGATGATAAGAAGCATGGTAAGAGGTACTAGTAGAAGGGGTAATGAATTTGAGCCTCTCAATTAGCCACATCTGCAGTAGAATGGGGCTACCTTCAAAAGGAGCTTCAGAATTGGCATGGAGTTTGTCTAAGCCATTCAGAGTTTCAGCAAGGATCATGAGAATCATGTTTTGAGATGCAGAAAGAGGTAAAACTAGTTCGCACAGTTCTGATGGAACTAGGAAAGAGCCAGTACAAAAAAAGAATTGCCCGAGAAGGCATAAAACTAAAACATGTTGAACAGGCAATAAAGTGGTGGACTGATTCAAGCCGGGGTAAAGAAAAGAAGTAGCTGGTTTCAAAAGGTTAAGATTGGTACCTTCGATGAATGTGGAAGCATCTCCTTCAGTGATCTCAAGAAGAGAAGCGAGAGTTGCTGTGTATTTGCGCCGAACTTGTGGGAAGGTGAAAGGTCCTTTGAGAGAAACGGACATGATCGCGTAGAATTCCTCCAACAGTGGGCATATTTCTTCGGTGCCGAAGTTGAAAATATGAGTTGTGGGATCCCAAAAGTGGCTTGTAGCAATGAGAAACGTGGTTTCTATCTTGATTTGTTGAAGAGAAAAGCATGCATTTTAGTTGAAGCGAGCGAATGCTTTCTTGTCTTCCTTCGTCATTCTCGCCATGAATCTTTTCAAAACTTGGGGAAGAGCCTCCATGATGCTTAAAACTATTGTACGATGGTTGTAGAGGCTGCTAAGGGTTCCTTTTTATAGGCCTAGATCAAGTTTGAAGAGAAAATAGAAACTAAAAAGGCTAGAAGTTGGAAACTGCCAAAAATAGGCAAAATTAGGCGGGCCAACTCGGTGACCGTCCTAGGCAGGACGGCTAGCCGTCCTAGGGTGGACGGGCAACCATCCTGGCTTGGATGGTCACTAGGATTTGGCCGCCCAATTTTGCCAATTTTGACCTTTTTTTGAGTTTTTGTGCGTTCGAGGCCCCGATTTTGACTTTTGTTGATTATTTGTTGCTATTTACAAGTTTTAAAATATTGGTATTAGTTCAATCATGATCAAAAGTGAGAATTAATAAGTGAATGAGTTTTAACAGTGCACATACACCATAAAAGTGAGGAAAACTTGTTTTGGCACAAATGTTTGCAAATTACATATGATTTTCAAAATGAAACCCCATGTCTCATTGGTTAATGTCTTCGAGAGCTCCTCCTTAACCCTCTACTAGATCCCTCGCCAGCTGAAGAATGACGTGGTGGGTCAGGTGCCTGAAATAGTGTTCACAGTTAAATCAGTTTGTGAAAAGGAAGGAAGATGAACTTTTGAATGTGATTTGAAGTTATATGTTGACGAGTAAGAGTAGAAGTCCTCAAGCTCATCCTGCGAAGGTCATGCCTCATGGCGGTGGTGAGATCGATGTAATCTTTGCAGTATTCTCGAGGGACCTGTCAGAAAGGAATGATGTCAGTGTATCTGTGGGAATGCGTGTGCAGTTGTTTGATTTAGTGGGAGGTTTACCTGTTCGTAAGAAGGATCTATGTGATATCCCTCATCGACTGAAGGTCGTGAAATAGTAGAAGTCACGAAGTTATCTTCAACTATTAGCTCAATGTTCCAATCTGCAGGCTGCAAGGCATGAGGCCTATTTGTGTCTTGATCATCATCACTAGCAGCAGCCCTAGAGCTTTGACCTCGGGAGCGACGACCCTATTGACATAAAGATGAAAGTGTTGTAAAAGTTTTTTTATAGAGATGAAGGAAAGTGTTTTATTTACATACCCTCTCAGGTAGCTCTCCAGTCGCTAAGGGGCGCATCAAGAACTGTTGGCAAAAGACCTCATAGTTCGCATCAGAGAAAAGGAAAGCATAAATATCCACTCCTCTTTTAGACTCTAACAGGGCCTCACCCTTCAGTTTATTAGTGTGATGCATGTTTGCAGGAGGCAGAAAAGGCACCCTAGCTGCATCTATGTTTCCATAGACTTGGCGACAGACTCTCTCACCCAAGTACTAGTATCTGCCAGCAGGCCCCTCAAATAAGATTCGCCTATGTGTCAGGAGTAATCTCTACGCGTGAGGGGAAGCCAAAGTAGTCCTCCAAATACCCCATAGGCCCCAGTTCCCCTGAAGATTATGAAGAGTATGAGAGTTGAATTTGGAAGATTTAAGTGGAAGATAATGGGTTGAGATTTTACTTGTTTTGCAGTGAGACCAGCAAGGATAGCCTTGGCAGTGGCATAATCATACCTATAGAGGTTGGATTTTTTCTTGTTGCATAGATCAAAGCGAGCTAGAAATGGCCATTGGTTAACCCCCTCTTTCAAGAGAGGACAACCAAGACCCAAGTAGATGAAAGCCCATACCTGCATGAAAGAAAGATCAGGAAATTGACAAGGATATAGAGAAATTTTATTGAAAGACACCAGATGAAATCAGTACCTCCCATATGAACGCTAAACTGCCGAAGTCTAGAGCATCATTTCGGGACTTATCACACATCGAGCGATACATGGTTGCTAGTGCTGCTCCACCCCAGTCATACAGATGAATACTGTCAATATCCTCCAAGCTCTCTAGAAAGCCTAGGGAGGCTATGTCTTGAGTACCCGCGAAGAAGGTGCAAAAAATCAGATATAAGATGAAAAGCTCGGGCGATATCTTCAGGATCTCCACCCTCTTCTTCAATCTGAGTACTAAAGTGACCATAAAGCCAAGAGCGCCTAACTCCTCTTTTTGTCAAAGGAACATTTTCAACACCCAAGAAATTTTGTAAGTATTCTTCGTCTTTGTGAGCTTTATCATAGAAAGCAAGTGGCTTGCCTCCGATAGGAAGCCCGGTAATCATGGTGAAATCGAGTGGGGTCATGATCATTTTCCCGAACCCAAAATGAAATGTGTTGGTGGTATCCCACGAGAGTTCAGATAAAGCTATCATGGCCATTCTATCCATATTGCCGAGCCAGAGAGAATCCAAGAAGAACTCGAAGCCTGCCTGCTCAACAATGGCTTTAGTTTGAGGTTGACGTGTCTCCATTAATTCCCACCATTTGATCAGTTTACCCAAGGAATATCGTGTACGAATTTCGAAATTGGGCTGCACAAGCACGTTTGTGTTATATTCACATCCAAGAAAATATTGTTATTTCTAAATGAATTTTGATTCAAATGTAATGCAAGCATGGTTATTGATTTACATATCATGAGGTGAAGTAAAACCTATGCTTTGAATGAGCCAAAATGATCAATGTACTTTCAAAAGCTTTTTTGCAAAAAAAAAAAAAAAAGATGTGTGCATATTACATGACACAATTTATTATCAAAGGCATGGATAGGTGACACCAAAATTAAAAGTGTTTCAATTTCAAAATTAATACTGTTTTAATCAAATTAAACATCATAGAAAGTTTTTGAGATAGTTTACATGTCATGAGATGACTTTTAAGGAAGAAAATTGAAAAATGGTGTCACTTGGGCATTTTATCAAACATGTGATGTGTATATTTTCAAAATGATACTTTCAAAGCTGTTTGATCATGGCAAATATTTTATAAAATCCTACAAAAATCATTGGAACATGATTAGGATATGTTTGATTTGAAAAATCAAAGTTTACTTCATTGAGGCATTTCATCAAACACTTGGCGTACACTGTGACATTCTGTATTTTTATAATGATATTTTAATGTTTTAAAGTATTTTATAATAGTATTTTATTATTTAAAAAAAAATGAATTTCAAAATATTTACGAAACTGCCATTGGATAAGTTTAAGTTTTAAACTTATCAGGATGTTTTCATTTCTCTTATCTTCAAGCGGCAGAGAGAGTTCGAGAGAGTGGGAGAAAGCTCGGGAGGTGCTCACAGCCAGGAATTCGCAGAAATTGCTCCATAGTTGGTGAAGGTAAGCTTTCCAACTCTTCTTTTGGGTTCAAACCCATAAAGTGGGTTTTGATGCATATTTTGATGGATGGGTGAGGTTTGAATGATTCAGAAGTTTGAATTAGTTGTTTTGAGTTGTTTAGGTTGTTGTGTGGTTGATTTGTGGGAGAAATTGAGGTTCGTTTTGTGTATAAGCTTTGAAATGAGTTTATGTGGGTTTTATGCCCAAAACTTTGTGGTTTTTGCGTTTTCACCGTTGGATTTTGGAATTTCTGGGCAATTCAAAGTTGTATGTGTTGGTATGTGTTAGAAGTAAAGTTTGAACGGTGGGATTTTGGGTTGGAATAGTTTTGAGGGTGTTTTGCAGCAGTTATGCAGAAAACTGCTCGAGAAAGTGCATTCTGGAGGTGATCTATCGATAGGTGGGAGACCCCTATCGATAGGTGAACCTCACTGCTTCTGGTTTTCGTATGCTGCATCATTTCCCTATCGATAGATTGCTATTGGCCTATCGATAGGTATACTCCTATCGATAGGGGAGTGAGGCCTATCGATAGGTATGCCCTGTTTTTGAATTTTTCTTCTGTTTTTCTTAGTTTTCTGATTTTATTTGATTTGGGGTTTGTTTTAAGGAGGTTTATAGAGGAGAGTTAAGGTCTTTGGTGTTTAAGGCCTTAGTTTATGTTTTATTTATGCATATTCTTGAGTTAGAATCTAAATTGCATTATTTATCTTTTATTTCAGATTCAGAGAGTCCCATTGATAATCCTTTTGCAACCTAGGGTGCATTTGTGCTGGGAAATCTCAAATAGGAAGTTACAGTGGAAAAGTAGGAATATAACTATCCTCATTAACACTGATAATATGGTTTATTGAAACGACTCTTGAAAACCTTATTTGAGAACATGTTTGGACAAATACGATGCTTGAGATTATGGCTGTTTTGAAATAATATGTGTGGCATGGTTTATACAGATTTGAAAATGGCATATAAACTGGTTTATTGAATTCATATTTGTTGAATATACAGATTACGAAATGATGTTTTGATAATTATATTTATATGCCATTTGTAATGATTTATGTATGATTGACAACTGTGATATTATTGTTATTCAACAACTGTTTGGAAACTATATTTATTGGCTCAGTTAGTATTCAGGGGAATAAGGGCCTCGTGTCCTGGGTGGAGCCTATGAGCGGACCCGAAGAAAATAGCCCATGCAAGTGGCTTACCATCGATGAAGAATCTGATATGGTTATGTTTAGTCTGGCTGTGCTAGGGGCTGGTTAGCCTGAAATCAGCGACTATATACTTTCTGTAGAGCCAATGAGATTCTGTTTTGAATGGAAATGGTTTATGAATTATGAAAGCCCACACTTGTTCATAAATGATTTAGAACTATTAAATATGATTGTTTCTGATTTAATCCTTGCATCGGTATTATTATTGTTAATTTGAGGATAATATTTCTACTGAGCTAGTGTAAGCCCATTCCTGCTTTTATGCAGCAGATTTTCAGGAGGATGATCATAGCTTACATGGTGGAGTTTAGTGCATTTGGTTATGATGCAACTGTTTTGCATTTTGTCCAGGGCAGGGACATATTTTTGAATTTGCAAACATTATATGTATATTATGGTTTGTACCCATATGCCAGGGGTGTTGGCATTGTGATGTTTTATGTATATATTCAGGATTGTAAAGTTGTATATGTACGGTACGAATTGGGACATATGTATGTTCATTACATTTCATATTTTAATGTAAATGTTTTATTGTCTCCTGAGTATGGAAATATAAATGAGCTTATCAGGTTGTAATTTCAATTTGACACGTGGCAACCTATCATTGATGGTTGGTAGCTAACGTCTGGTTGGGGCGTTACATACACCATTGACAAGCTTGTGAAGCTTTGAAATGGGGCTCCCATGCTTTTCCCAAAAGTTATAATGATATGAAAATCAACAATCACAACATGCAAGCAAGCCTTTCAACTTAATCAATCACATATGAATCAAAAGTTATTGATGAGATTTAACTTACATTTTCTTTGGAGTGGATATATGAAAGATGTGTCTTAGATTCCAAGAGTAGAGATGGTGGATGAGAATCCCCATATGTTGGTGCTTTGTATCTAGCCTTGACTTCTAAGAATGGGTATTTTGAATGAGATGGAGGAGATTGATTTCTATCCATTTTTGAAGAGAATGGAGTATGTGGGAAATGGAGAGGTTCACACCAAAAGAGAACAAGTTGAAGGATTTGAGAAGATGAAGATGATTTTGTATTGGCAAGAGTGCAAAGCAAAGATTTGGTTGAGTATGTATGGATTGATGGTCAAAAGTTAGGGTTTTGGAGCAAAACCAAGTTAGAAGGTAGCTTAGAATGAGCATGAGGAAGTGCAAATGAGCATATGGGGCTTTTAAAGTAAAAAATTCTCGGGTCACACATGGTGACCGTCCTAGCTAGGACGGCCAACCGTCCAGCCCAAGACCGCTAGCCGTCCAGGCTAGGACGGCCACCAGTGCCTCTCTTTTGATTTTTCCCAAATTTTGGTTTTTAGTTCAAATTTTCTCAAAATTGGTTCATATTTTGCATAAGAATTATTTTGAATGATTATTTTGAATGATGATTTTGAAAACATCTTATATGGGAGATGTACCAAATAATTGATGATGTGTTTATATGAGAGATGTGTCATATGAACAGTGAATTTGAATTGTTTTATGTGAAACATAAAATAGTGATGTGAGATTATTTTATGTGAAATATAAAATAATGATCTTTATATGGGAGATATACCATATAAAGTATTGATTTTGGAGGCTTATATGGGAGATGTACCATATAAATGCTGAGTTTGAATTATTTTATGTGAGACATAAAATAATGATTTGAAATATTTCATGTGAGACATAAAATAATGATTTGAAATTGTTTCATGTGAGACATGAAATGATGAGTATGAGTTATTTTATGTGAGACGTAAAATAATGATGTGAAATTATTTCATGTGAGACATGAAATGATGAGTGTGAGTTATTTTATGTGAGACATAAAATAATGTTTTTGAATATTTCATGTGAGACATGAAATAATAAGTTTGAACTGTTTTATGTGAAACATAAAATGATGGTTTTAAAATGTTTATATAGGAGAAGTACCATATAAATAATAATTCTTATGGGAGATCTACCATAGGAATAATGAATCTGGACTATTTTATGTAAGAGAAGTATCACATAGAATAAAGGTTTGGAATTGTTTTATGCGAAGCATAAAATGATTTGTGTATGCTTATGTGAGTGAGATATCACATAAATGTTTATTTTGTGGTTTGCTGATATGTGTTTGACTTTAAGATAATTGGAAGTGTGACTTTCAAGATAGACTACGGTCCCTTAAGATAATTGGAAAACAAGTTTTCCAAGAAAAGTCACTGACTCCAAGATAATTGGAAGTGTAACTTCCAAAGAAGGACTATGGTCCCTTAAGATAATTGGAAAACAAGTTTTCCAAGAAGAGTCCTTGACTCCAAGATAAATGAAAGTGTAACTTCCAAGAAGGACTACGGTCCCTTAAGATAATTGGAAAATGAGTTTTCCAAGAAGAGTCATTGACTCCAAGATAATTTGAAGTGTAACTTCCAAGAAGGACTACGGTCCCTTAAGATAATTGGAAATGAGTTTTCCAAGAAGAGTCGTTGACTCCAAGATAATTGAAAGTGTAACTTCCAAGAAGGACTATAGTCCCTTGAGATAATTGGAAAATGAGTTTTCCAAGAAGAGTCGTTGACTCCAAGATAATTGGAAGTGTGACTTCCAAGAAGGACTGCGGTCCCCTAAGATAATTGGAAAATGAGTTTTCCAAGAAGAGTCGTTGACTCCAAGGATGATATAATTAGAAGTATAACTTCTAAGTATTATTTCAACTCCGAGTTTAATTGGGAAGTAGATTCCTAAGAATGATGATAATGCTAATGTTTGTGAGAAGTTGGTTTGATTATCCCTCTTTTGTTATGGCAAAAAATGGGATGCCATTTTGTTTCGTTGGTATTACATGACCTTCTGTGGACACCCCATTTTTACCAATTATTTCTATCATATATTTATGCAAATGATCAGCTCGAAGAGTGGATTATTTGTGGGAAGTGGATTATTTTTACCATTTTGTTTTGTTGGTATTACATGATATTCTGTGGACACCCCATTTTTACCAATTATTTCTATCATATATTTATGCAAATGATCAGCTCGAAGAGTGGATTATTTGATGAGAAATTGGCCTTGTAAAGACCAAATTACCCAAATTGCCATTTTTTGAGGAAAAGGACAATTCATTATTTCATGTGTACATTTGGATTGGAAACAATCCATTTGTATTGCATTTGATTTTTGAGGTGTTTTAGAACATCCTTGTAAATTTTCATGACATTCTGATGAGAGCTCGATAGGTAATTAGGGTTTTTGCGACTTGAGGGGCATTTTCGTCATTTTCCTCGTATAATTTCCGAATGACCTCCGAATTCGAAATGGATTGTTTCATGAGGTTTATATGGATGTGGGGAGTGTATTTGAAGTGTCAATTGAACTTTTGAATTGTTGGAATAGATTTGCCCAAAATCGATCCCACGGGCGAGAATAAGCCAAATTAGGGTTTTATTCAAATTAACCGTGAATTGGTCGTTTTCACCAATATTAAAGATTTTCAAAACATGTTTTCAAGTACCAATTTCATATTAAAACCATGTTTTTAGAAGTGGTGCAAGCCTAATTGATCAATTTTACAAAACAAATAATGGTCATATGACCAATTTTGACACAACCGGGTCAATTGGCTAGCTTTTTGCTAAAAACCTTGACCATTGTCAAGTATTTTTGACCCAAAAACCTTCTAAAAATGTGGAGGATCAAAACACGGTCGTTTTGATACCTGGATCATCGAATTTGGATGAGAATTGACCAAAATATGGCCAAAATACGAAATCCCATTAAAAATGGGAAAAATTGGGAAAGTCACTAAGGTGACCGTCCTAGCTAGGACGGCCAACCGTCCAGCCCAGGACTGCTAGCCGTCCAAGCTAGGGTGGCCATCAGGATGGTCGAGCCTATTTTGTTCATTTTGGAAAGTTTGAGGCTTTCCCACTTATTTTAGCCGATTTAATTCGATTTTTTGGAATGAATTCGAACTGGGTTCAGCTTGCAAACCCTAGGAGGATTGGTTCTAAGCCCTATGATGGATTTTAGTGCATTAAATCTCCACCATTCAATGATTAAAACCCTAACCCTATAAATACACTACTATAGAGGTGGGAAGAAAAAAGAGGTTTAGAGAAAGGATTCTAGGGTTGAGAGAGGAGGCTACAGATCTGATTTTCTTACATCATTGGAGGAGAGGACCAAGGTAGAGGAGAAGGAGAGGAGAAGAAGGGTCATAAGCTTGGAGCTTGAAGGAGATTAATCAAGAGAGAAGAAAGGTGAGTGTTCTTGCTTGGTTTTCGATTTTTATCTTTTGTTTTTATATGTGATTTTTTTTGTTAGTCTTAGTTTGAGTTTGATTATCCATGATGTTTTTTTAATATATTTACATGTTAGAATAGAATGTTATTTATTATGATTTCATGTGAGTTAGTATGTTTAGGATAGTTATATGTGAGCATGTTTGTTTAGAATAATTATTTGCATGATTTTATGTGAGTAAATGCATTAAGGGTTAGTTTCATTATGATTGCATGTTAGTAAGCATATTAGGGTGTCTTTTATTGTGATTAAATGCATGTTAGAGTTAGCTTTATTATTATTTTATGTGATTAAATGTGATTAGGGTTAGCATAGTTAGGATTTTATGTGAGTATGCATGTTAGGGTTAGCTTTGTTATGATTTTGTATGAGTATGCATGTTAGGATTAGTTTTTGTCATGATTGTATGTGTATATGCATGATTAGAATTAGTTTTATTGTTATTTTATGGGTAGATGCATGATTAGAATTATTTTTATTGTTATTTATGTGTAGATGCATGATTAGAGTTAGTTTTATTGTGATTTTATGTGAGTATGCATGATTAGGGTTAGTTTTATTATAATTGTATGTTTAGCAAGCATGTTAGGATGTCTCTCATTATGATTTTATGTGATTAGATGTGTTTAGGATTAGCCTTATTATCATTTTGTGCTAGTTAACATGTTTAGGATTAGTTTTGTTGTTATTTTATGCTAGTAATCATATTTAGGATGAGTCTTTCATTATTTTATGTGTAAGCATGTTTATAATAGATATTGGTGTGTTCATATTGTTATTTGAATCTCTTAATGTTTGATTGATGGTATTAATGATGAGTCTTGAGTCTTTTTGTTTATGCCTTTTATGATTATTTAAACACTTGTCATGAATTTGATTGTTTGAAAATATAAATTGTGTACGAGGGAGCGTGCGAAGGTAAGATCCTCCCCTTGTGTTTAAATTAATTATTTAAGCATATTTTTGTATAGTTTTTTATATGTTTTTGCACGGTAATTTAGTCAAGCATGATAGATTGTATGTTAGGGTGTTTATTTGATATTTTTATGGATTAAAAATGATTTTTTAGGTTACTTTAAACATGTATTCAAATCTGTCCAGATTTAAATACATGTTTTAAAGTGGTTTAATTAACATTTTAAAGTCATATTTTGCATGGTTCTTGTAGTTGTTTCATAGTATATTCATGTAGAAAGCATGCTAGGTCATCTTCACATTTTTATTCTTTGTTTTCATGGTTTTTAGAGTAGTTTAAGGTTCATATTCTATATTAACTTTAGGGCTAGTTAGAGACCCTGGGCTTACGAAGGTCACTTGACCTTCCCTAGGATGGTCCTTTGTTGTAAAAATCATAATCTGAATTGAGTATTTTTTGTTGATTTAAGAGTCTATCTTCGAGAGGTTTTCTAAAAAGGTTTTTAATATGATTTTTATGAAATAAATATGATTTTTATGAAAGATTTGATTATCAAATGATTTTTGAAAGGATTTGAAATGTTTTAAGATTTTGGTATCTTGGGATAAGATTCCTTCAATATGATTTGTTTTCTTGAAATATCTTCGAAAAAGATTTTCAATTGGAATTGAATTCTAAAGATAGAATTATCTAGAATATTTGGATTTCTGTTAAAGTCTTTTAATTTAAAATGATTTCAAATAAATAATTTCAAAAGGATAAAAACTCTCGAAGTTAGAGTCTTGAATTAAGTTGAAATACTTTTTGATGATATGGTCGATTACAATAGGAAAGTCCTAGGGTAGTCGAACTACTTGGACTTTGATACTTGCTAGGCGACACTAGTAGGTTACGTAGGCGCTAATAGGGCTCAAGTCCGCCCTAGGATGCCCGTAGGGTATTCTAGGTTCTTAGGGTTTGTTTGTATATTTTTTTATTATTAATATAACTAATATAGATTATGCATTTATATCACTATTTTGTTGGTTGATTAGATTATTTAGGATTGTTTGCGTTAAGAATTTAAATTGCCCAAATAAACTAGAAGTCCTTTAATTAGGGCGAGGTGGGTGCCTACAAGTGAAAGCTTGGAACCTTCCCACGTCATAACCTAGCCCCCGGATCCATCTCTGGTTCGAAGATTGTCTTTTCATTGAAAATGGAGTTTTGTTTGGTTTTATTTAAAATAAAACATTTTTCATGGTTTCCTTATTCCTTAATGGTGGCATGGGTCATTGAGTTAGATCAGTACCACATCTTGTATCGCCCTCGAACAACAATGAAGGGACAAGTCCTAGTAGATTTCCTCGTCGAACATGAACAGCTCCCCGACACAATACAAATCATCAACACATTTCCAGTTACTGAGGCATAAACCTTCGATCCTGTTGCTACAACCCCTGGGACAAACACCCCAACATGGAGGCTTTACGTAGACGGTGCTGTTAACGAAAGTGGTGCAGAGGCAAGCCTTGTCCTCATATCCCCATTTAGAGACATCTCTGAACGATCTTTGGGGTTTGGCTTTCTCATTTCTAATAATGAAGAAGAAGATGAAGCCCTTTTGGCAGGATTACGTTGGGCTTCATCCCTGGGGGTACTTATACTTCAAATTTATAGCGATTCTAAGCTTGTTATCAGCCAGCTCACCAGGGACTATTAAGCACGCCACCCCAGCATAGCGAGGTACTTATCAGAAGCAAAGGTACTCTCTTTACCTTTTCAATCTATTACCTTCTCTCATATCAGACCGGAGGACAACGCTCATGCTGACGCCTTAGCTTATACCTCTTCACGTGTGAATTCTCAGCTCACATGTGAAGTCCTAATCATTTACCAAGAAGCTTCCTCCCTTCCCCCTCCACCTAATCTGATCACAGCTCCTCCTGATTCTGACACGGATTGGCGAACTCCTTTCATTTGCTATCTCACAACTCAGGAGCTCCCCTCTGAACCCCACGCAGCACGCAAGATTCAGCAAAAGGCAGCAAGGTATAATATGATTGGCACAACTCTTTATCGCCACTCCTTCCTCGGGCCCCACCTTCATTGCTTCCCCCTTGAAGAAGCTAGCTATGTCCTTTCCAAAGCACATGAAGGGATTAGCGGCAATCATACTGGGGGCAAATCTTTAGCCCATCACTTGCTATCTCTCGGGTACTACTGGCCTTACATTAAAAGAGATGCACAACTCTTTGTACAAAAATATGTCAAATGCCAGTGTTTTGCTCCTTTACTTCATCAACCACCTCGCGACTTGCGCTCAGTGATAGTTCCATGGCCTTTCTCACAGTGGGGTATGGACATCGTAGGTCCCTTGCTAACAGCTCATACTCAGAAGAAATACCTTCTTGTCGCCACCGATTACTTCACCAAATGGATTGAAGCCGAGCCATATAGTCATATTGGAGAAAAAGAGGACAAAGCTTTCTTTTGGAAGCACATCATATGCCATTTCGGCATTCCACAAGCCATAGTTACGAATAATGGCCAACAATTCGACAACTATCTCATCCGTGACTTCTGCGAAGAGCTCCATATTTGTGGCACCTACTCCACTCCACGATATCCCAAGGCAATGGCCAGGCAGAGGCATCTAACAAAACCATCCTTGACTCCCTCAAAAAATGTCTCGATCAAGCTAAAGGTAAATGGGTTGACGAACTCCCTAGAGTTCTATGGGCATACAGAACAACAAGTCGTCGAGCTACGGGTGAAACACCTTTCGCGTTGTCCTATGACATAGAAGCAGTAATTCCTGTTGAAATCGGAATGCCCCACTCTCTGCACAAAAATGCAACATTTAGACAACGCCTCACTTCAGGCCGAACTGGACCTCACTGACGAATCTTGAGATGTAGGTCTTCAACACCTCACCCATTATCACCAACAGAAACAAAATTACTACAACTTGCACACCAAAACTCGATCTTTCCGTGAAGGCGATTTGGTCCTCCACAAGGTCTTTGAAAACACTCGCATCTCTGCTGATGGAAAATTAGGTCCGAAGTGGGAAGGCCCATATCGTATCACTAAGTTGGGTGTTGTTGGATCTTATCACTTGGCCACACTTGATGGCAACCCCTTGCCTAGACCTTGGAATGGTTTTAACCTTAAGCTATATTACCATTAGAATACATTCTACTCTATTGTATTGGTGTTTTTAATGCATATCTTATCATTCCTTTTTTTTTAAAAAAACTATGATTCTAACTATTCTAGTTTGTCAAATACCACTACTCTCTATTCAGTTGCCCACTACGGCACAGCTTGCGAGGGATAACTATTAAGCCAGCTTCGACATACATCTATTTTGTTCCCTAGCAGCTACTCCAGAAATGTAGCAACTATTAAGCCGACTCAGGCATCTATTTTGCTAACTTGGAGCACCACCTAATTGCCGGGTTCATGGCAAAGCTCACGATGGGCAACTATTAAGCCTCCATTAGGCATCTATTTTGTTCCCTAGCAGCTACTCCCGAAAAGTAGCAACTATTAAACCCCATCAGGCCTCTATTTTGCTAACTTGGAGCCCCACCTAATTGCCGGGTTCATGGCAAAGCTCACGGGGAACAACTATTAAGCCTCCTTTAGGCCTCTATTTTGTTCCCTAGCAGCTACACCGAACAGTAAGTAACTATTAAGCCCCATCAGGCATCTATTTTGCTAACTTGGAGCTCACCCCAATTTCTTGGGTCATAGCAACAGTCACAGGAAGCAACCCTTCATTCCCATACAGCTACTATGCCTAACTCAGCTGGCACTGCAGCTCCCTCATACTACTCCAACACCTTACTTAGTGTTTTCTTCATCTTTTCCTCACTATCTTCCCCTTATTCAGCTACGCCTCACGAGTACTAAGATTGGGGGCAAGTAAGGAGAAAAGGAAGGAAAACAAATAAGGAACAAAAGAAGAGAAGAAAAAAACCATGACAACCAAGCAAAGATAAGGAAATATCATTACCATTTCCCAAAGTATGTCCATTCCTTTACAAAAAGTTACTCAAATGTTTTAAACAAAATGGGTAGCAAGGGAAACAAAAAAATACACAAAGAAAACTCAAGCCGGGTCCTGAGAAGACTCTTCTGCAATCTCTTTCATTAGACTTCCTCCAGAAAGCACCAAAGCTGCCACAACCGCACTTTCAGAAGGCCCGCCAGTAACTACAGCCTTAGGTGCCACGCCTTCAGTCTTCTTCTCAGGTCCTTCAAATCCTCCAACAGTCAAATCCTCACCAGAATCGGGAATTATTTTGGGAGCAGAGAGCGAAGTATCTTCATGAAGATTAAATTCAATTTCGGGAAGGGTAGGAGTGGCAGGTTGGCTCATACTTGCCCCAGCACGACCCTCTGCGAGTCTTAGGGCATACACCTCTTCATGTGCCTCCTGGACGAACTTGTAACGCCCCAACCTAACAATCGTACTGACCCTTCCGGATAGGTCAACACGTGTCAAGATAGAGGTACAACCTGACCTGCTCATTCATATATCCTTATGAGAGATAAGAAATATAGGCATAATTAACTATATGAAATGTTATGCTCATAAAAGTGTCCCAAACGTCTTATACAATAGTAATAAATCAAATAATAATAATAATGCCAACATCCCTGGCAAGTAGGCAATGCCACAAACAGTGGCAAGTCCCAAAATCAAGAAAATAAAATATAAATATTACACAACTCGATAATATACAGGTCCAAAGCAGAATCGACCATGCAATCATCTAATAATCCTCGAATAGAGGCTTGTCTCAAAACATGTATGCAAAACCCGAGCTAACCTGTAATCTGCTGCATAAAAGCAGGGGTGAGCTTCCACTTGCTCAGTAGGAATAAGATAACCTCTACAAATAACAATAATACAGTGATACATGGAATATTTTAAATAAACGTAATTTCTATAACGTTTATAAAACAGTAGATAACGCAGTTATAAACTTGTGTGGTCTTTCAGTGATAAGCTTAAGTCAAGAAGTTTTATATTCAGTCCAAAGTTCAATAACGTAAATGGTGTGGGTTTTGAACAGTTATAAATGCAATATAATGCCCATCAATTTCGAAGACCAGGCTCACGGAACATATATCAGGACGTTGTTCTAGGCTAACCAGCCTCCGGCACAACGACAGCCGAAACCAACCACTACGGGGTCTGACCTCTCGAGGATAACCGATCAGTTGCCTAAAACACATGGCCAACTGTCGAGCCACTACGGGGCTATATACTTCGGGTCCGCACTAAGGCTCCACCCAGGACCATGGGCCCATAAATAATCTCTCTGTATACCAACCGAGCCTAAACCATGCATAACAGCACGATAATATAAATCATTTTCAAATGGGCGAGAGAAGCAATAAGAATGTACTTTTAAACCAATTTCCAAAGCCAGCAGGTAAAGTTACAATATGTGGCATATATTAAAGTATCGAGTGTTATTTCAAAACAATCATAACCATTATCCAAAAACAGGAGTGAAATAGATAAACCATATGCCATCATCTTATATACAAAAACAGTCCTCAAGGCACATCATATTCAAATATATATTCACTTTTGTACCCTGGCTGATGTATAACCAAGAATTATACCGAGGGAACAGTTATAGGAATGTCTCAACATCTTTCTTATATGTAAATATATCTAGAAAATCAGGCATATGAGTTTTATACCAAGAATTTCAGTTGTGTAGATATGAACAGTTGTCACTATATGCCTTTAACAAGTATTTCCATAAACATGTATTTGGAAAGCCTGTTCCCCAGTTTTTATATACACATCATGCCCAGATCTAAGTAACTTGCCAGGAAATATAAATAAGTTCTCAAAACATTTTATTTCCGTGCCTCAGTTTTCATTTCATAAACATACCACACAAGTTAATGATTCTTAAACCAGTATATTCCATGTATCTATTTAACAAGCTAATAATCCGTAAGGTTCTCAAACATTTGTAAGTTATACCATTCTCAAATGTGTTTAACATATATGTTCATGTAGTTCTCAAAAACATTTGTAAAACAGATATATTATCATTACAGTAAGAGGTTACTTATCCCTACCTCAATGCAGTTGTGTTTTTCCAACCCTTGTGGCTCCACGAGCCTCCTAATGCAATGCCTGATGCACCCGATGCAAGTGGTCCCCCAAAGGACCCAATCACAACTGAGAAACAAAGAACAATGCAAGCAAGAATAATCAAAAGAAAGCACAAATACCCAGAGTTCAAAAGTAAAGCAAAACGACTCTCAAAACTGCTCACTCGCGACTCTAAGGTTCAAAAACCCCAAAAGGGCCAAAACAAAGACTTTAAAACCTCCAAGTCATGACCCCGAGTGTGTTTAGAAATCACACGTTGGATCCTATGGCCAAAAGTAAAGCGAAATAAGAAATATAGGTCAAAGTATACAAAGTATATACAAAAGGGTAAACCTGGTATTTTCTAAAATAACTCTCTCTCCAAAAATATTTTGACCCAAGAACCTTCAAATTCAGAAACTAGACTTCGAAAGCTTTTTGTACATGTGAAGAACGTCGAAAACGGAGTTCATATGCAAAAGTTATGGCAAAAAGAAAATCGAAGAAGAAAACAAGCATTAAGACCCATTACCGATAATGGTAGAAAGCATTATCGGTAAATGGAAGCCTTCTGGTGCCCATGAAGACAGCCATTACCGATAATGCCTTATGCCATTATCGGTAATGGTCATCTCCTCCACAAGAAAATAACCCGCAACAGATATTATCCTTCAACCCAAGTATGAATAAATCTTCTAAAACCTTAAATTCATTCTCAAACCACTTCACTATAATAAATCCATTATTTATCAACTTTATACACAAGTCTAGCATGGTTTTAAATCTCAGGAAGGTCATGAAACCCACGGTTTCATCCTTGGGCAGTAAACACAAAAATCAAAACTCAAGTGCCTTGAAAAATCTACATACAAGTGATTTAAAATCCCTTTAATCTTATTCAAAAAAGCAAATAAACGTTAAATCATCATTTTAGAACCTTACATCATTTATTTAAAACCTTGATTCAGTTTCAAACCCATATTAAAGTTCACACGGGGAGCTGCCATGGCCGGTGCCTATGGTAACCCCTTCAATCCAGTTTTTCTTTTAAAGCTAAAACAATATTTCAAAACTTAAACAAACTCCTTATGCATTATAACTTAACACTGATTTGATAATAAAATTCAAAATCAAAACTTGAATTAAGCTTTCATGGCAGCCGTGGGTTATCACCTTCATCACAGTCACTGGAAACTAAAAATCAATTCATCCTAGCAGCTCATATACCACATGCAGACCCAAATCAGACTTAAAATGGTTTCCAAATTTAAAAGTGGAACATAGATACTTTGGAATTTGACATGCATGGACCGAAACTCAAACTCAAAAACAGGGGCTTTATGTATAAAGTTTTTAAGCTTCAAAATCTTGAAAATCAGCCCCTATGCGTGTTGATTTGGTCTCTGATGCATCTCCACAGTTGTGGATCCAACATAAATAAACTTATAGAAGAAAGAATCTATCACATGCAAGGTTCATACATGAAGCTCAACAAGATTTAACAAAATCGAAGGATTTAAAACCCATGGTCAAAGCTTAAACATCAAACCCACGGATGCAAGCACCCGACACCCCAACTCTTCAAATCCACTTCCTTCATCATATATCAAACCATAAAACACCCCTGTTATAACTGATTTACCTTAAAACTCAAACCAAAGCTTAATGATACAAGAACCCGTTTTGATCAAAATTAAAAACCCATTTTGAAAACCCACAAAATTTTGGATACAAGCCATTTCAGCCATGGATTCATTCAAGATCAACTTTGAAAAAAAAACCCAGATTTTGACTTCAAGACAAAAATCAAGCCCTCAACCTTCCAGTGATCCGTAAACATATGAAGAAGGAAAGAAAAGATAGAAAAAAAAAGAAGAAGAACTCAACCAAAACAAAATAGGAACTTACCTTAGCCACTGCGAGGACGGAGCCGTCGCTTTTCCGGTAGCAACTCCGGCGACTTTCATGTGAGGTCCGACGAGGTTCCGGCGTGGGTTGGCTGCGCTCCTTCACGATCGTCCCTCTCTCTCTCTCTCTATCTCTCACTGCTCTCTCTCTCTCTCGGGTCTGCTTGCAGAAGAAAAGGAAAATGAGGGGTGGGGGGGGGGGGGTTTTTGGTCACGAGTTTAGGTAAAAGAGGAGGGGATCTTAGTTTGCAAAATTTTTTTTTTGTAAAAATTATTTTAAAATCTAACTTGCTTATTTACAAAATTAACCCCACTAAATTTTTAAAATAAGATAGTTAACATTTTATTTAATTGCACATCACCCCAAAATTCACAGATAATCTCAAAAATAAGCATTAAAAATTTTTGGGTTATCACAGAACTCTTCCAGTTGACCTTGCAACTTATTGTGCAAGGACATCAGCTCCTCCCTCTTCTCCTGCCTCATGCGCAGGACCATATCTTCTCTATCCTTTTTTCCCTGTCCAAGGTCTTTTGGAGTTCCACAATAAGCCCTGCTTTTACAAGAAGCTCATCTTTAAGCAGAACCACAGTTCCCTTCACCTTTTCCAGCACAACTTTCACCGTCATAGCCGCGCTCTGAGCTTCTTGCAACTTCTTCGAATTATCCACTACCATCTCAGTCAGATTACGGTTTTTATCACCCAGAATCAGCAGGTCCCCCTCTTTCTGCTCCAATCTTCTCCCAAGTTTGGAAGCTTTGAGCAGGGACTACAGCAAGGAAAAAAATCATATAAGCAGGTAGGATTGAGTAATGGTAAAGAACAAAGAGTAAAGTAACTCACCATGATGACAGAGGTATTAAAAGTATTAACCAGATTACAGGTGGCAAGGCCTTTCAGCTCTTGAGCATCCCTTTGAGGCACTATACCTCGAGCTATGGCAGAGCAAACACGACTGTCATGAAGAGCAAATTCACCCTCGGTCACCTCCCCCTTGTCGGTGACTAAAGTTGGCATCCACAGCCCTTGGGTAGCTCTAGAGGAATGAATAGTGGCACTGAAGTGATCTTTGTGAAGATGGAAAGGTCTCTCAGCAGGGGGAGCACTAGGGGCAATCACTTTTTGCATAGAGGAACTTTTGGCTATTGGTGGTTCCTTCAAAGAACGCCTTGTCGCCACTAAGATTTTAGCCTTGCTCAAAAGGGATTTTTTTGCCATACCAGCGTGACTGGGATCAATGGTTCTTTGTCTTTTCAAAGAAAAAGGAGTTGCAACAGGCATAGCACGGGAACGACTCAGCCTCAGGTGCATTGGCAGAACTGGCCTTGTTAAACTGAGCTCTTCAGATGCAGAGATGGCTTCAGGAGCAGTTGCAGGTTTAAAAGACAGAATCTTAACCTCTTCTTCTTCATTTTCTTCTTCTTCCTCTTCAGGATCTTCTTCTTATTCTCATTCCTCCTCAGTAGCCCCTGTGAGAGTGGACGAGGAGGGGACCGCTTCAACAAAAGTGAAGGCAGGAATGGGAATAGACAAAGGGACATTAGAAGCCTCCCTATGACGAAGGTACGCATCCAACAGATATTCCCAATAACGTCGGTTAAACTTCAAGGCTTTATGCACCCCTGCTAACTGCTGACTGGTAAGCTCGTACCTACTGCGAGTGTCTCTATATGAAATTTATAAAGGATTAGCACAAAACAAATGTGACAAACTACATATGTGACAACAAAAATTAGTACTTACCTGGAGCTCCCCATCTCCTGGGACCTGATGGATTCGCTCTGCTTCAGGCACGGGCCCATACTCCCAATCGCCAGAAAAGGCCAAGTATATTTTATCCGATTCCTTCTCGTGAGAAGGAATGTCGTGGACCAAAGCCCAATCAGGGCGAGAAGACAAATAATAAGTGTCCTGGTTTCCTAACCTCTTGAAAGAGTAGCAGTGGAAGATTTCTAGCAAGTCCATGTTAACCCCAGCTATCATATTCAGTGCTATTATGGAGCACAAGATCCTGTAGAAATTGGGATTCATCTGGGTAGGGGCAATGCGACAGTGAGCAAGGACCCTGCGAATCAATGGAGGAAATGGAACCCATAGTCCCGCAGCAAAGTAAGAAGGGCACAGCAAGATAAAGTCCTACGACCCCAGCCTCATAGCCATCATATCTTCATCAGTCGCCTTTCGAACGGTGACACTGTTCGGAATATCATAATCACGATGGAATGTATCTATGGAGAATTCGGAAGCCATTGTCGAAGTTTTGGTAGAGAACACTTCACCCAGAAAACGAGTGGAAGAAGTTTTTTGAAAGACTTGAGTCAAAAGCTCCAGGGATGGCGGGGTATTTGAAGGCTCTGGCTTTTCCTATTCCCTCTCTCTCTGATCGAGCGGGAAAAGGAAAAGGGGGGAAATGTGGAAGCCCAGACTCCTACACTCGTCCAGTTACCAGGGGAAATCGCCCACTAGCCGACACGTGGCTGCTCCCCATTCATTCCCAAATGGCTCCATCGAGCTCCTTTCATTTGATGGGAAGTGGTGGGCTCTACTTCCACATGTCAGGCGCCCCAGGAAGGGCAGCGAGACCACGTCTCATCTAGCGCAAAGACAAAGGGTCATTTTGCCCACGTTCTGCACCATTCCCATTAATGGTCATTAATGGTTATTAATGACCATTAATGAGGAAGAATATATGGCAGAGCTACAAGAGCTCCCGAATACTATATCTACTGTTGGGAACTAAGTTTTAGAACAACCAGAAGCAAAGATATTCTATGAGCACCTGAAGCACAGAGGAGCTTTCGCCCACCTCTGTCTTTAGCTAGGATCTTCCCAATCGACCTGTGGGAAGCATTGAATGCGACGGAGACCTCCCCTGACGGGAGAGGCGGTTGTGCTTATCTTTATCCAAAGCCCCTCGAAGGAAAGGGCGGTGACACGCGTCTCTATGTTGAATCCCCCTCTCCTTTATATACAAGGAAGTGGGACGAAACAAGGTAACGCTCATTCTAATCACTAGAGAATAGCTCCAAAGCTCCCCAAAATATCTTATCTTTCCTAGGTCTTATTCAATTCCATTAATCTTGATATTTTACTGACTTGATCGTCGAAGGATCTTAGGCAGACTCCACACCGGAGTGTCCTTAGTTCCATAGCGTTCCAACCAGTTCCACCGAAGAGAAGAAACACCTCAAGGCCAACCTGTATCTAACGAGTAGGATCGAGTTCTACAAAAAGTATATAATATGTAAGAGATCTATATATATATACAGAGGTGCTAATATAAGGTGCACTTGATGCAACTTGCATCAGGTGCCCTCCTTTACGGCCACCTGTGATGAAAATTTTTAAAAACTGACCGTTGGATTAGATACCCCTATAATGTATGTCATATCTGACAAAAATCACAGTAATCCAATGGTTGGTTTCCGAGAAAACTGACCGCTAAAAAACTATGACCTTTTTGTTCTTTAAAATGTTATCATTTTTTAGCAGTCAGTTTTCTCAGAAACCAACCGTTGGATCACTGTGATTTTTGACAGACATGACATACATTATAGGGGTATCTAATCCAACGGTCAGTTTTTAAAAATTTTCATCACAGGTGGCTATAGAGGAGGGCACTTGATGCAAGTTGCATCAAGTGCACCTTATATTAGCACCTCTGTATATATATATATATATATATAGAGAGAGAGAGAGAGAGAGAGAGAGATTATGCCATAAAATGCTAGTGACTGATGTTGTCTTTCTAGAAAGTCAACCAAGCCTCTTTGATTGACTAATGTGCACAATATTTATAGGGATTCTTACGTTTGGAATGTACTACTTTTTTTTATTTCGTCGCGGTTGTTGGAGGAACTTGTTTATTTGTAGACATCATCATCCACCTGAGAAGGATAGGGTGAATGAGTATAATTACCTTGCCCTTCAATAGCCTTTATTTTGCAATTTTGGGATCAACTCCTCCTGAGAAGGTGATGCAATGGCATATTGAAGACAAGCTCACCAACAACGAACAACTTTCCAAATTTCTATTGACGTGTCACAATGACAGTGCCAGAAAAATAGGCAACCAAGTACTCGATCTTCGCAAAAAGAGAAACTTAGGAAAAAGAGTGAAAACTCTCAATTAAATTATTAATTCATCAACTGATTTGCCAAGACGGCTACAAGCATATTTATAATGGAAATAACCCTAGAAACCCTAGCTGAAAATAGAAATAAATATTAATTCCCGGTTTTGTGCTTTATGCCATATTTTAGTGCTTCATAAAATCCTAATAACACATAGAAACTTTCTTAAATTGACCCTACCTATTATAGTATCCCATAGGAATCCAAAATTGACTATTAGAAGCTTAAAAAATATTAAAAACACAAAAATAAAATCCTACAATATTAAAATCTGAAAATTACAAAATAGTAATAAAATTCTCATGAGATCTGCATCAGAAGGATAGGTATAAATTGACAAGGAATGGGTATGCTTACCCCTTTGAGTTCTAGATCTATTGACCCATTCTTTGTTGCTCTATTTCTCCCCTCCATCTTCTATTAGAAACTAGTGTGAATCCTCGGTGATGTCCGGGTGTGCAAAGAGAAAAGGAACGTTAAAGAAAAAAATTGACAAAAAAATGAGGGCTTAATTTACTTATAATATTGTAATAAATTAGTAATTTATTGCTGGCAGACTATAAGAAGGTAGCTTTCCCTAAAATTATTTTTTGTGTTTCATAGTTCTCTTTTAGGGTAATTTGGTCAAAAGTCCTCTTTTAAAGTTGTATAGTGGCAAAAGTCTCTAATGGTGATCGAGTCGTTGTTGCTAGTGTAGGTCACAACTGGAGCTGTTGAATTGGAGACTGGAAATCTGCCTGCTTCTCTTGCAGCATATTGTGGAATTTTGTGCTGTGTCGCCAACAGGGAAGGTCTTAGAGGTAGCCAACTTCTTATAATCAGGACTGCCATTAATGATAATCCAACCAGCAGAGTCACCAACCTTGTAAACAGCACCCATGGAAACCCCGGCCATCT
This sequence comes from Hamamelis virginiana, assembly GCA_017140935.1. Lineage (NCBI taxonomy): Eukaryota > Viridiplantae > Streptophyta > Magnoliopsida > Saxifragales > Hamamelidaceae > Hamamelis > Hamamelis virginiana. Next base: position 171,347 of record JAESVK010001418.1, on the reverse strand, counting down.
CTCTCTCTCTCCTTTTTCTCTTTGCACCTGTTATGGTGGTAGGATTTGTACTTTTTTTTTTTTTTAGCATAGTGAACTTTGGGTTCAGTGTAATAAACTCCGATTCCGGTGTAACGAATTCCGGGGTTCCGCATAGTGAACCCAGGTTGGGGGTATAATTACTTTGAAAGTCCTTATCACCTTAGGTCATTATTTACATGTGGGAAATGGCTATGTCCACGACAGTGATGATGCCAATTTACTTTTACGCCGTGAAAAATGGTGCTCACAATCACCATGGTCCAAGAATTTAAATAATTTGCCGTATTGAGCGTAAAAGTACAATTTGGTGCGTATAATTTCAATTGATTTGAGTAGATTTAATTTTAATCTAGAATCCAACCTACCAAGGGTTGACAAGTACAAGAAGTTGTGTCGTAGGTAGCATCAAATTTTCTAATCTAGGATCGGACCGAACCCTCTAAAGAATTTATCCAAACCACTTAAAAGAGGGTTTGATCGGTTCGATTCTTGAATTACACTTAACCAACTTTTTTTTTTTTGGGTATAAACATTTAAAAGTACTTTCTTGTTTCAAGTTCTTTTCACACTTCCAAGAGCAAAACATACAAGCTTTGCATATACTTGAAAATCATTCTCGTTTATCCAAAATATTTAGGCACCGTTTTGATTTATTTTTTATAAGTACTTATTTCCCTTTCTAAAAAAATTTGCAAATTTTTTTAAAAAAGCAAATACGTACTTATAAAAAACAAATCCAAACCGTGCCTTAGTGTTTTAAGGTTTTTTTTCTCTCTATTTTTTTCATTCTTTTTACCATGTTAGTGTGTATAAATATATGAATTTTAATACAAATTAATACTTGTAATTCAAGATTGAAATCAAGTTTGTTGAGATTATGGTTAGAGTTCGTACCAAAAAAATTATTGAAATTATTTTCTCAACCTCGACGGTAATCCGCGCGTCCAGTCCCGTTTCAAGTTGGGATTGGGATGGATTTAAAAAATAGATTTTATTTATAGCATGGAATTGGGAAATGAAAAATCCACCCCGCCCCGTTGACATCCTAGGCAAAACCTAAGAATTTTAAGAGAAAATGTCCTTTCTTAAATAGAATTAAAGCTTATCTCTTTAGAGTTAATGGCCAATTCAGTTTACTCTTGTTTGGAACAAACACGATGTCTTGGACATTGCTGCCTCCAATGCAATTTGATAAAACCCAATGTAGAGTCAAACATTTATGCTTTGGGTGTTGACCATTTTTTTTTTCAAAATATCGATTGTAACACAGTTTATCAGCTATTGGATCAATTTGATTTTTGACACCTACAGCTATTTTTCAAAACAACGACTTTGATCCAATTTACCGCTTGTTGGATCAATGTAATTTTTGGTATGCATGATATATATATATATA
>JAESVK010001418.1:117672-169830 GCA_017140935.1 Hamamelis virginiana | reverse complement strand
TCAGCGACACTTTTAATTTCCATCCCTAAATTACCGTGGCTAAAAACTTATTTTCTTGTAGTGCCTACAGCTATTTTTCAAAACAACGACTGTAATCCAATTTACCGCTTGTTGGATCAATGTAATTTTTGGTATATATATATATTTCAAATTTTAAAAATTATGTGTCAAACCATGTTTTAAAACTATATTTCACCATAACTCACCCAATTTATATATACATAAAGAGATAAAAATTTTAATTTTACAATTTTTTTTTTCCATGTGAAAATGATTTCTTTTGCAACAAATAGAACATGAAGGAAGAAATTCTCAAGTATTTATCAATTACAATCTACAAACTCGACAATTAAACAGAGCCTCAATCCTAACTATTAAGGCTGCTATTTCAAAGCATTGTAATTAGAATTCTAGTTTCAACTTCAATTTTGAGAGAAAACTGTAAAAAACAAAAATACTATAGCACCCGACACTTTAATCCGAAATTAAAAATCACCCTAACGTGTTATGCTTTGAGTGGTGTGTGAAAAAGATGAAATCGGTTTGAGATGAGGGACCTCACTACTCAAAGTAAGACACATCATAATGGTTTTTAATTTCAAGTTAAAGTGTTTGGTGCTATAGTATTTTTCCTATAAAAAAAACACCCTTACATTGTCTAGATAAAGGACTTGCTATAACTTCATATAGCATTTCCCATTTGTTTAACCTCTCCATCGTAACAAAGGGGGATAAGAACCCGCCTCTAGTACAACCAACAATAAACTTTACTAGCAGGCTAGCTTTGGGGGTCTCATCTTATACCATAATCTTTTTTCTTTTTTCCTTTTTTCTTTTTTAGTTGTTGCAAACATCTTTTGCCACGAACACTTCCGGTGTTTAAATTTTGTCAGTCATCATATCACCTCTCAAATTATTTAAAAATAATTATCACCCTACCTCTAAGATCAAGTAAAATTTTGAATTCAAAAAATAATTTTAGAAAAGGAAGCGGTTATTGCAACCTCTCTAAGTACTAAGCAAGCCCCATATTTTCATCTTTCAAAAATACCCTTGTGCAAATTTATCTTAAAGGACATATTAATTTATTTAAAATACCAACTCACACCAACCAATTTAAATATCTACACCCCACAATATATATATATATATATACTGTCATGATAATATAAGGCCGGCCTTACGCAAAGTTGATTAAGGTCGGCCCCATATGGCTAAGTTTAGATCACAGTTCGTAAAACTGACCGTTGGATTATATGCCCCTCCTTTGTATGTCATGCCTGCAAAAAATCACAGTGATCTGGTGGTTGGTTTTTGAAGTAAATGCCGTTAAAAAAATGGTGTTATTTTGAAGAACAACTAAGACTATGAAAATTTATGATAATATCTAACGGTCACAGTTTTTCACTGTTTGTATTTTGATAACCGACCGTTAGATCACTGTGATTTTTGGCATGCATGGTATACATTGTAAGAATATTCAATCCAACGGCCGGTTTTTCAAAATATCCATCTTACATGAGCTAAAAAGCCAAGTCCTCACATAAGGTTATGTGAGGACGTCCTCATAAGAAAAGGACTATATATATATATATATATGAGAACATATATGAGGCAGCAATAATTTCAACAAAGAAACTATTAAATGTTGCTGAGCATTTGCACATTCCCATGCAAGCAATGCTTATTCCGGAGAAGCCATTCAACCATCACTGACTTCACGTCCCTTGCTCCGAAGTGTTCTTATGCGGCTTCACGAGATGAATTAAAAGTGGACAACAATATGCACAAATTGGAAAACACCAATATGGCACATATCCATGCATACAACTATTGCAAATAAACAAAGGCCATACAAATCATAATTCCAAAGAGCAATTTGATCAAAGCAAATTAATTTATCAATAAAAAATTTAATTATCCACTTTAGGTGGATTTCCCAACAGATGGAACTCTTTGTTACTAGCAAATAATTTTCTCATTCTACATTGCTATTAGATGGCATCGAGGTTGGGCGCATGATTAATTTTGAAAAAAATGATTTCCAGACATGGTTTTGAAGAATTCTCTTATAGAATATAATGAGACCATTACCATGGAAGTTTATAAAAAGACAATTACTTTACAGTGTTTCAAATATTTCTTCATTTGAGTTCTAACATTTAAAAGGACAATTACGTTATGGTAAAATTCTGGCAACACAACTTGTCATTGATGGTATTATCGGCTGAAATCGGTGGAGGGAGGTTGGGTGATGGTGTGGTGGTGGCTATTTGTGGCTGGGAATGATGGTCGGCGAGCTTAGAGACACTCGGATGGCCGAGTGCAGTGGCCACGGCAGGGAAGAAAGCACTGGACTCGTGGAGATGCTTACTGTCAGTGGGGGATGTGAGAACCTACCAGCGTTGGGAGAGGTGATGACCTGCTATCAAAACACGTTTCTGGTGAGGTGAGGTGGGGTTTCGGCAGTGTGTGATGGGTTCCGACGGTTTCCGGCCATGTGGGTAAATGGGGTTAGGGGTAATTTTGTAATTTTGTGGGGTTTATTAACACTTGAGATATATTTACAAATGGGGTTGCCTTAGTACTTGAAGTGGTTGCAATAACTGCACCCGAGTAAGCTAATCCAAATGGGGGCCTAAATCCAACAAGCAATCACATCTTATTGCTACACAAAAACATATAACTGAGAGGTTGTAGCCGAGGCTTCCATTGAATATACAAAATATACAAACAACAGTACGCGGAAATATGAAATGCTACATATAATACTCGCACTAAACCCTAGTTATAGCAAAAGGAAGAAATATTTAAGATTTCAAACTGGTTGATGATGCGATGCTCTTGCTCTGAGAGGAAGCAGCTGAATCGTTGGTCCATGCTTGAGAACTCTTGTTTGAGGACGAAGATGGGTTGTCAACAAGCAATTGAAGATCTCTTGGAATTGGAGGCAGGCTCACATCAGAAAGCCCCTCAAGGATTTGAACTACCTGACTCATTGATGGCCTATCATTTTCATCATCTTGAATGCACCAACAAGCAACACTACAAACTCTTCTTACCTCTTCTTCTTCAGCATTTCCGTTCAATCTCTGGTCTAAAAGCCCAAAGATATCTTCTCCTTGAGTTATTTTGCTTGCTGCAAAAGTTGGAAAGTGCTTTCCATTTACAGATAGTGCAGAGTTTCTCCTTCCTGATATTAATTCAAAAAGCATCATTCCAAAACTGTAAACATGAGCTTTGGGTGTTATGGCCACCCCTGAAATCCACTCTGGTGCCAGATAGCCTCTTGTCCCTCTCATGGTTGTCAGAACTCGGCTGAAATCCCGCCCGATAAGCTTTGCCATCCCAAAATCTGCCACTTTTGGACAAAATTTGATGTCTAAAAGAATGTTTTCTGGCTTTATGTCGCAATGGATGATGCAGTCTCTGCACTTCTCATGGAGATAAACCAATCCTCTTGCTGTCCCTAATGCAATTTGGTACCTTGTTTTCCAGTCTAAGATTTTGGAATCCTTTCCATGGAAAAGATGGGTATCTAAAGAGCCGTTTGTCAAGTAATCATAGACCAATAACCTTTTAGTACCTTCACAGCAGAACCCACGAAGCCGGACAATATTAACATGTTGGATGATTCCCATCGTGCTGACTTCTGTTCGGAATTGCTTCTCTCCTTGCCTGATGCCTTCAAGTTTTTTCACAGCTATCACAGTTAAGTCGGGTAGTTTGCCTTTAAAAACAGAGCCAAAACCTCCTTCTCCCAATTTTTCAGAGAAAGTTTTCGTTGCATTCTGCAAATCTCTGTACCCAAACAGAACCAGTGAACCATCTCCAGCTTTTGCTGTCCCGATTGATCTCTTCAGTCTCAAGAACACAAAGAAAACAAGACCAAAGAAGACTCCTACCCCTGCTACTGAGCCCACAACAATACCAATAACCTTTCCTGTATTATTTGTAGAACTTGGAAACTCAGAAGCAGCAAGTCTAATGTAAAGAGTTTTCCCTTCATTAGGACCTTCTGAGAGTTGTTGCAGATTCAAGAGACCTCCAAACCAGAGTGAACACCCAGTAGGGTCATAAGCATAAGCAGTACAAGAGCAGTTATTCAAGCAGGCGGATTCGCATTCCTCGGCACTCCCAGCTGTTCCAGCTTGTGGATGTTTAGGCCACTTCATGCTGGAACCTACAAAAAACTCGTCTCTCTCTCCACTGGCAGAACTATTATTTTCACATTGCAGAGGGGTTTTCCTCACACACCCACCAGAATAGTCTTTCAAATTCCAATCATTCTTCAACTTTGGCTCAAAACCCGTCAAACACTGACAAAAGGGCATTGATTCGTCATAGCAGCTGCTGAATATGCCACAAAGTGCGTAAACCTCGCATTGTTGTCGTGGTAGAGTCTTAAATAAATCCCACTGCTGGTCACTCTGCAACCATCTCGATGCCTTAGCCTGCCCCGAAACATCCATCACAAATTTAAGTGTAGTAGTAGTAGGATCTTTTATAGTATAGTAGAAGTAGATCTCATTTTCATTTGAACCTGAAGTGACGTTGAAAATATAATTCGACCACATTTCAGGAACTAAGTCGAAATACTCTCCAGTCCAAGCTCCGCTTTTCCAGTAAATTTCAGACAAGTTCCACAGTATTAAATACTGATTAGTTCCATTTGGGTCTAGCACGAAAGAGAAGAGACCTGGTGCAGGGTCTTCTAAACTCTTCCACGCAGTGAGTGGCTTGCTTGAATTGGTACGTTTGTCGTATCCAAGCTTAGCACCAGGAAACCATGTATCTGCAGGATGATCAAAACTCTGCCAAAGTAGTTCTGATGATGAATCAGAGCCATCTCTCAAAACAAAATTTCCTGTATCATTAAGAACTGCTTCTATAGAATTTGAGGTGGTAGAGTTCAAATTTGTAGACCAAATTGGGATTTGGGATTCATTGAGGAGTACTAAATTACCATCCAAGATTTTGAGTTCTGAAGAATATTTATCAGAGATGGGTGTCTCTCTGTTTTATTACCCAAACTATGGTTCGAATATTAGAAACTTTTTTGAACCACATGCCTATGTAGAAGTTGGAAGAGTTACCTGGTTTGAAGAAACCCAGTTCATAGACTCCACCTGCAGAGATAATGGTCTGGTTACCAGAGAGAGATTTGTTTTCAGAAATTGTGTCAGCTTCATGAGAGAGATTGCTCTTGAGAGAGAAGCAAAGGAAGAGAACAAAAAACATGAAGTATGGATTGTTCTTGACATCCATAACTGCACAATTTTTTGACGTACTAAGATATGAGAAAGAAAGAGAGATTGATCATGCCAGAAAAATTTAGTGGAGTAGTGGCTGATGTTGTCTTTATATAAGGTCAACCTGCCTCTTTTAACCCACTAATATTCCTTTGGCCTTTTTACATTAGATTAGACAATACTTTACGAGATTCTTACTCTGGAATGTTTACTTTTCTTTGTTTACTTTTCTTTATTTGTCATGGTTTTTGGAGGCACTCGTTTAATTTTAGACCCCATCATACACACCTGTTACTGTCAAGCGCCAAACAGAGTGTTTACCTCTCACCTCAATAGCCTGACCCTTTTTGTGTTCTAGATCTATTGACATTGACCCTTTTTATTTTTTATTTTTTATTTTTTATTTGCCCCTCTATTTCTCCTCCCCATCTAATGTTAGAAACTAGTGTAAATCCCCTCAATTGACATTGACCCTTTCTCAACGGTCAATTTTATTGGAACAAGTGCAAATTTTTTATTTTTTATTTGCCCCCTCAATATTGCTAACAATCCCCAGTCATCAAATTATCATACAAATTATTATTATTTTTTTTTATATCAAATCATAACCTTACATGTCTCATCAAATAGAAAAATGTTGAATACCAAAAATCACAAATAATCTTCAAATTTATTCATAATCTCCAATCCCCATTTCAAACCATAATACCCAAAATATTACAAAATCTCCGGCCAATACGGAATTTTTGTCCATAATCCCCATTTTTTTTTTTTTTACTTAATATTGTCATATTTTATGATTGTATAATGAATGTGATTTGACATTACAAAATTAGGAATTCTTATCAAAATGAGGGATTACATGCAAATATTTAGGGGATTCGGGATTCATCACAAAATTGGGAATTCACTATAAATGTGGAGATTCTATTATGTGAAGGGCATTTGGGAAAAAAAAAATATTTTGGTCATTTTTCAAAAAATGGGCTTATGTAGAGAATTTTTCCAACCTATAGGAATTTTGAGATAAAATTCTCTTTTAATAAACACCTTATCATAGGCACCATGATAAGGTTGATGCATTGCGTAAGAGTAATTGCATAATAACCGTTCATTGAATTATATATTCTCATCATGCATGTCAAGTAACTCAAAATATCAACTAAATTTTTTTTTTTAATATTTTGAAGAAAATTAAAGGCTAAAAGGCACTACGTAGAGTACGTGAATGGGGACAAACTAGCTTGTCTTCCAATGCCAAGAAAAGTGAAAGAAAGACACTCCAATGGTTCAAATGGATATTATAGAAGGAGAAGTCATAATCACAGTTCAAATAGTCCTCCCATGCACTCTGAAAAGATCAAAGGAAGACTTTTAAAACCCAAAAGACCCTCCAAATTAGAAGGACCAAAAGATCAAATGAGTTGTGTGTATTGTCTTCATATGTTCGGTGTTAAATACTGTTTTCAAATGTAGGGATACATCACTTTCGTTTGAAATAAGAAAAAATCAAAGTTTTTGTGCTATAAAGGCTGGTCGATCTCCATAGTCATATACCAATCTTCATAACGTTTTATGACTTCTATCCTGACCTCCTTCTACTTGTGGTCCAAGAATTGAAGAATTGAAACCCTGACGGCATACAATGAAGTTTTTTCATAGAATGGACTTTAACAAATTAATAACTTAATAAATGGATGGTTCAGTGGCACACAATTAGTGGGCTTGAGCTAGTAAATTACAATTAGTGGGCTTGAGCTAGAAAAAAGATTGTTCGAAAATATAATAGACTTTTTTTCAAGTCCAAATCCAGTAGCTAGACAGCTTGTACAAACATTACTTTCAAATCTCAACTATTATTTACCCAATCTTAAATGCTTTCAATTAATGTATGACAGCCTGTGAGGAACCATTATTTGAATCCCAACTTCCACCAATATTATTATGGATCAATGCATCCATAACATAAAAAATGAATCTCATAAGATTGCCGATCGACTAAGATTGAAAGGCTCAGCAAAGAGTGATTTGATTAGATAATGCTAAAGCTTATAAAAAGTTATAGGGGTCTAAAATTAGATAAAAGTCAAAGTAGATTTAATATGACAGATTTTTAATTTTCTACTTAAAATGCCTAGCAATGAGTGATTCGATATGATTAGATTGTTGCCCAAACTTATATATATACATATATGAGAAGTGTTATAGTCAGCAAATGCTGACTTTAACTAAAGTCAGCAAAGAACACTACAAAAAAAATGAGCAAGGGACTGAAACCAAACCGTCCCTAATAGAGAGAGAAATTCGTCCCAAACCACTATTTGGGACGGTTTTGCACCGTCCCAAAGTCGTCCCAATTGCTGGTGTCGCAAATGGGCTTTTTGCGACGGAAATCATCTTTTCGTCCCAATTTTTTTTTGCGACGATTTCATCCGTCCCAAAATGAATTCGGTTAATATGTTGATAACCAAATTTGCGACGGTTTTTATCCGTCCCTAAATATGTTGATAACCAAATTCCAATCCGTCCCAAAATCAATCTCAATTGCTCACTTTTTTTGTGGTCGAACTCAAGCCCCTAGATTCTTATTCACTTAATGGATGATTCATCTCAAGATTCCAATCCAAGGGCTTGTGTTCTTTGCTGATTTTAGTTAAAGTCAGGTTTTGCTGACCAGAACATTTTTCTATATATATATATATATATATATATAGTTCCTATCTGGTCAGGATGTCCTGACCAGAGCTACATCAGCCCAATTAATTTGGGCCATAGGATGAGTTCATGAGTGATCCAACGGTGAGGTAAGATTTGGGTTTAAAAATGAAAAAAAATCACGCGGGCTGAAGAAATACCCCTCGTCACTATTGAAACCCATTCAACAAAGGGTTTTAGAGAGAGAAGCAGAACCCCCCTCCATCTCACCCTTGATTCGTCCCAAACTTGTCGGAGAAGAAAGGCAACCTTGCCAGTTCCGGTATATTTCTTGTTTCAACCCACAACCATCTCACCCACTGCATCCATGCCACTGCTCTCGCTGCAACCTCACCAGCGATCAAGCAAACGCCACCACTGAGGTACGATTGAAGCCCACTTGGTCAAACCTCGCAGCTGAGGTACGATTCTAGGGTTTTTATTTTTATTTTTTATTTTTTTAAATCTGAAATGTGGGGGTTGTTGTGTTACATCCTTTTTGTGGTTGATTTAACAATGGTTGAAGATCGGTGGGAAAAATGTAAGGTTTTTTTTTTTTTTTTTTTTTGGTATGACGGTCATTTTTTAGCATGGAACAGTCGAGTTAGCATGGATTAGATTTAAAAAAAAAAGCAACCTTCTCTGTCGGTCGACTGTTCCATGCTAACAGTCGACTATTAGCCCCTTCATTTTATTTTTGAATTGATTTCAAGATGAACTTATTCAGTCGGTCGACTGTTAACAAAGAACTTATTCAGATTGTTTTTTCCCCATTTTTATAATTATGGCAAAATGTTTCTTGAGATTTACTTTAATATATGCCAATTAAGTAAGAAATGCATGTACATGAGTGTTCTTTTTAAAATTTCATGTGCTCTGATTTAGTTTTGATTAACTTTTGTTAGATTTATGGAATTCTCTGAATGTATTTTTAATGTCAAAAAGTTTCTGTTGCACTTAAATAGCTAAAATTTTAGATTGACTGATATTGGGATGAATGTTTTAACATCGAATCATTGTCTGTATGATTCTAGTTGCATGCTTTTGATTTTGTCATGGGTGATAGATTGCATTACTTATTTAATTATCTGTCTAAAGTTTTAACTATCTCAGAGGTGTCAATGTTTGTTGTTTGTTGTCTGTACTTGTACTATATTGATATTAGAAAGTTCAATATGGGCCATCAAATAGTCCTCCCATGCACTCTGAAAAGATCAAAGAAAGAGTTTTAAAACCCAAAAGACCCTCCAAATTAAAAGGACCAAAAGATCAAATGAGGTGTCCATTGTCTTTATATGAAAAGATCACTTTCATTTGAAATAAGAAAAGTCAAAGTTTTTGTGCTATAAAATCACATTCCAATCTTCAAAACGTTTTATGACTTTTATCCTGAACTCCATCTACTTGTGGTCCAAGAATTAAAACCTTGCAAACCACAAATTGTCTTGCCGAGCAGGACAGCATACAATGAAGTTTTTTCATAGAATGGACTTTAACAAATTAAATTTATATGAGAGCTTACAGTAATTGCACAATAACAAGAAGGGTAAGTGAGCACACAATTAGTGGGCTTGAGCCATATTTTGGTCCATGCCCTATGAATACCAAGATCACCAATTGGGATGAGAAGCCATAACTAGGTCTCACTTCAGTAATACAATTGAAAAAGATGCAGTATTGAATGAAAAGAACTACTGCAAATTTCACACCATACCCTTGGTTCCTAGTTTTTTGCCATGTTATGTGTGGTGAACCAGATTTTTCAGACAGGTAGTACCACTTTTATAGATGAAAAATAAGACTCTTCTCTTCCTCCATCCCTTCAAGTGCACAGCTAAACCAGTTGAGCTCGTAGTTGAACTTGCTGAATCCCAACTGCGGAGCTAAGGAGTGCAACTGAGCCCCGATGTGGAGCTTGCCTAAGAAAGTTCCGATACCAAAGTCAATATTTAGCATGATAGAATAACTGAAAATAAGGGTTTGGGGAGGGGGGAGATAGCATACCTGGTTCTACAAAGGGATGCCTAGTGGTGTCAAAATGGATGGGCCGCCCATATGGCCCATTGACCGGTCCGATAAGCTAACGGATCATGCCCAATCCGGTCTAATAACTAATGGATTGGGTTGATTTGATCCATAGAAAATGGACTGGACTGGGCTAAGGATTTTTGTCTAATGGGCCGGTCCGATCCGAGTTCGATAAGCGGTCTGAACTGATCCGTTAGCTCGATATGATTCGATCTGCCCATTGGCCCATCCAATAGCCTGTTTGATCCGATCCGTTAAGCCCAACTCATTTTGATAAAATTAATAAAATTGCATGGTGTGGGATTTGATCCTCATACATCTTTAATATAAAAATTTTATATAACAATTCTTACAATTAGGCTAAGTATTTGCTTGTGATACGATGATAGATAATATTTAAATTAATTTCATTTAAATTATTTAATAACCATTAAATGTATATAAAATAATATTTAGAAAAAAATATTATTGGTTTAGACAAATTTCTTATGAATACCATGCTCGCAAAAAATTAGAGCAATCCAACGGTCAATTTTTGAATAATGATGATAGAAGATTAGTGATATTTTTAAAGAACAAATTAGACAATTTTTCATATTGCTATTTTTAAAAAACCGACCTTTGGATTACTGTGATTTTTGACAATATGATATTCATAAGAAATTTGTTCAATTCAATGGTAGACTTTTAGAAATATCTTGTATAATTAGCCATACACATGTGACTTGAGCTAGTAAATTACAAGGCACACCAAGTACGAAATTGAATGAGGTTACTTGATTAGAGTTATCACCAATGACATTTAGAAAAAATATTCGTTGGATTAGATAAACACATTGTGAATGTCATGCTCGCAAAAAATCATAGTGATCCAATGATCAATTTTTGAATAATGGCTATAGAAAATTTTTGATATTTTGACGAACAAAACATACAATTTTTTACATTGGCATTTTTCAAAAATAGACCATTAAATTATTATGATTCTTTGCAATCATAGTATTGTTCATAAGAAGTTTGTTCAATCCAACGGTGGGTTTTGTATTTTACAAATTATGGGTCTTTTCTTTTAATAAGTCTTAATTACAATTAAATGAGTCTGTTCACAAGTCTATTCGGTATTTTTTTTATTTTATTTTTACATTCATGAACTCAATACATTTTTGAAAAAGGAAAAAAACTTATTTAGTAGAAGTCACAAATTATCTTTTTTAATTAAGAATCTCATATATTTTTAATTAAAAATTATTATTTTTTGACAACAATCTTTAAATCTTTTTAATTTATAACTATGGTGATGCAACTCTCTCCTACCAAAATTGTATACATTTGAAATATGAATAAAATAAGTATATTTTTTGTTTAATTATTATTTATTCATGTATTTTACTAGTTATGTTTTTTTTTTCTTTCTTTTTTTATGTTGTAATTTAAATATACTTAAAGAAAGTGAAAAAAAAATTAAAATTGACAAAAAGACACGTTAGCCCGATCCAGTCCATTATCTTATTGGACTAGTCTAATGGACCGAATTGGACAGACCCAATCCGGTCCGATAACCCATCAGCCCACTTTCTTAATGGGTCGGGCTGGCCTGATATGCCCATTTTGACATCACTAGGGATGCCCCTTAAATTGGTAAGGATCCTTGTTGGAGTGTTATATAGTTGGTGGTCTAGTTTTGTGTCAAGATGCGGGGCTCCATGCTTTATGACGTATGTGAAGTTCCGAGAAGGTGGCTTCTGTCAGTCTCTTTAATGTCCATTATGCCTTAATGACTTGCTTTTTCCACAAAGATTTGTCATCCTAAGTGAGCATGCTTACTTAGCCATAATTATTCTTTCTTTCTGCAGAAAAGGTAGGAGAATGGGGTGCCTGTGGAGCCCACTTAAGAATTTGTTTGGTTTACTTATTTCTTGCACCTTTGGGAGGTCAAGGGTGCAATGGCTCCCACAATACGGTATGTTAGAACCATCCATTTGAACAAAGAATCGAAATTTTGGTCTTCTTGAATAACATAGCCTCCTAGTGCATGTTAGAAACTAGGTGGGGGGAGGGGAAGGTCATGCCCAAAAATAACTTGCTTTATTACAATTATGACATGGTTAATAGGTGGAAAATAATGCACCTAATCACATTTTGATATGTGGACAAAGTAAGGGTAATCACTTCGACGCTAGTTTCTCCTCTCAAGAAAGAGTTGGCACATCAGCCCAACTTTGATCCAATGGCTAAAAAATTGAAGAGAAGTGAGGATTAATAGGAGTCATGCACCTCAAGTCCAAATTCGTTGATGCAGGTACTGATCCATCTTTCAATGTGCGCCACGTTCAAAAGTGTGCAAATCGTGCAGCTAGGGATAAGTCTTTGGCTTAAACGACACTACTTTGCTGCGTTTTTTTTCCTCCCATTTCTTCTGTCTTCTTTTTCTCCTTGAAATTGATTTTGGTTTTGTTCGCTCAGGAAATTTTCAATATGGCAACGGCGGATGTTTGGTTTGAAGGGGGGCGTGCCAGAAAAGTTAACCTTACCACTTTTCAAGATGATTGACTCGAAGAAAACCAACTGACTTCTAATCAGGCAATTATGTAATGGTTCGAATTTGCCTCAATGAAGAGGACTTTAATACTTTAGGCAAATTAATGAATCAAATTGAAACAAAGTAAAAACGAAAAATAAAATGAATCGAAGAAATCACATAATCATAATATTTCCTCCATTTCTGGTACAACAATCTTACAACTTCTGTTAAAGCTCTTCGACGCGAGGGATGGTTTAGAAGAAAGGATCCTAAAAGCTAAATTACCTAAACTGAGTTACTTAAGCTAAGTAAAGGAAATTACGCATTTGAAATTGGATAAAGGAAGTGATAAACTGAAAACTGTAAAGGAATGTAAACGGGAAACTGGATAAAGAAATGATAAACTGGAAATTGAGTAAATGAAATTACAACTTGAAAAGTAAAGGAAATAAAGATAAAGACACACGTATAGTGTGATAGACTTGGTTGATGAACCGGTGGTTTTGGAACCTCTTGCAATGAGGTCTCTTCCTCTATTTATATATTTCTTGGGTAACTGCTTTCAACTCTCTATTGGATATTGCTACGACACATGTCCAAGCTGATAATTAATTGTCTCTGATTTTGCCTCCAAATCTGTATATTTGAATTTAGCTTGATGATGTTCCAATCAAAAGAAGTAATCGTGGGACTATTAAACATTTAAAAATGAATAACTGTCAAACGGTTATTCAGCAGTTACCTATTCAAAAATGTTTAATTTCTGATAAGAAATGAAATCAAACAGTTTACCGCTTTCTAGAATTAATTTTTAAGCGGTTACTAACAGTTATAAGGTTTAATTTTAAAAATTCCCTTTGATTTTAAAGATGGATACCCACTAAATTGGGTAACTGTTTAGCCTCTTCAAGGCAAAGCAAATAACTGCCAAAATAACCGTTTTGCCTCTTCAAGGCAATACAAATAATTAAAAATTCACTTTCATTTAATACACGTGGCTTTAATTCATTGGCATGCAAAATTTGAACATAAACAATTTTCAAATAATTTCTCTCGTGGATTTTGTTTGGAAGGCAAAAAAACTGGCATTTTCGATTGAAGAATTCATAGGAGATGAGACGGATCCAGATTTTTATATTGGTTTTAAATCCTTTTTCTCTCCTGGGATATGTTCGAAAGCCAAAACAAAATTGCATTTTTGATTGAAGAATTCGAACAAGAAGGAACAAATCCAAATCCATCATCCACTCACTTTGTTTTCCAGATGAAGGAAAAAAAAACCTTCCATGTGAAATACTAAGACCACCAAATGTTTGTGAAAATGCCCATGAGAAACTCCATCATCAACAACTTCCTCTATTCCCTGGTTCAGTGTTAAGTTTCCAACACCTTTTCTTGGTGTGATTTTTCCCACGATTTTTCTATGGTGTTTGAAATTTTTTTGGTAGAACAACTATCAGAATCCAAATCCAAATATATAAACCTTTATTGGGGTGTTGCTAGTGTTGTGCCCAGGGGCCAGAGATGAACACTAAACAATCACACAAATGAAAGAGACACAAATTTTACGTGGTTCGGCAATTGCCTATGTCCACGGGCAGCGGATTTCACTATATGGTGAGAAATTACAACAATGGAGGAGGTGCACTCTCAACTCAACTCACCAACACTCTTCTTCTAATTCCTCACTCTGTTTTCTCACTGATTCTCTCTTCACACACAGCTATACACTTTGCACCACACTTCAGCACACTCTTGTCACACATCCCACGCTCTATTTATAGCATGGGATGGGGGAGGCAAGCAGCCAGCAAGCCCACCGGCAAGCCATTTTACCAAGCCACCCTACCAAGGTAGCTCCCCAAAGTTGGTGGCTGTTGGTGGCTCCATCTTGACTTTGGTGGATTGCCAATCTGGGCCAATTAATTTTGTCTCCATCTACTGCCAAATATGAGCCAATCTTCACAAATCTCCACCTTGGCGAAGATTCTTCATCCATCATAGTGATACTGTCATGCACCTGAAGGTGCTTAGTTCCGAGAGATATTGTCCAAGTCCAAACAATGTAGGAACTTGATCCCAGATACCACCTTAGTGAGCATATCAGTATGATTATCTATAGTACCAATCTTCTGAAGCAGAATATCCCCTTCATTCACTATTTCTCGAACAAAATAGAACCGGACGTCGATGTGCTTGGTTCAGAGTGATGGACCTGGTTCTTCGCCAAACAAATGGCACTGTGACTGTCATAGTAAACTCCAACATTCTCTTGAACAATCCCCAAGTCCTTTAGCAACCCATGTAGTCAAATCGCTTCTTTAAAAGGCTTCTGTCACTGCCATGTACTCTGTTTCTGTAGTAGACAAAGCCACCATTGATTGTAAAGTTGACCTCCAACTCACCGACCCTTTAACATGGGTAAACAAATACCCTGTAGTTGACCGACGTTTGTCCAAGTCACCAGCTTAATCAGATTCCACGTATCCAATCAGATTCTGTTCGAGTCTATTGTCTCTCTCGAACTTCAAACCTATATTAACTGTGCCATGTATCTACTTCAAGATCCACTTCACTGCCTTCCAGTGACTTTACCCTGGATCATGCATATACCTACTCACCATACTAATAGCATGTGAGATGTCAGGTCTCGTACAAACCATAGCATTCATCAATGCACCAGCTGCATTGGCATATGGAATATGCGCCATATGCTTGCGCTCTTCTTTTGTGCGCGGAGACATTGAAGCACTTAATTAGCTTAAAGTGAGGGGCCAATGGTGTATTTACAGGTTCTGTTTTCCCATATACTCCAAGCCTGTGCAATACCTTCTTCAAGGACTGAGTTTGTGTTAAACAAACTGTGCCCTTATTCCTATCTCTCTTGATTTCCATGCCAAGAATTTTCTTAACTTCTCCGAGATCATTCACTTCAAATTCCCTGTTTAATTGTGCCTTTAGTTTGTCAATCTCCACCTTGCTCTTAGATGCAATCAACATGTCATCTACATATAAGAGCAAATAAATGAAGGAACCATCAGAAAGTCTATGGAAATATACACAATGATCAAATTGGCTTCTTGTATATCTTTGTTCCATTATGAATCGCAAATCACTTGTACCATTGTCTTGGGGACTGCTTCAACTCGTACAACGATTTTTTTAACTTACAAGCTCAATCCTCCTTTCCTGCAACTTTAAAGCCATCTGGCTGGGACATGTATATTTCTTCATCTAAATATCCATGTAAGAAGGCAATTTTGACATCAAATTGGGCTAGCTCGATATCAAACTGTGCAACCAAAGCTAGTAATCTAGCTTTGAATCTGATGTTGTCTTTCCCTGGAATGCCTTATTTCTTAGTGTAGACCCACTTGCAACCAATTGCTTTCTTTCCCTTTGGAAGTTTTACCAACTCCCAAGTTCGATTCTTATGAAGTGACCCGATTTTTTAATCTATAACCTTTTTCCATTTTACACTTTCTACATTCTGCATAGCTTCTCTGAAAGTGCATGGAATATCATCATCGATTACTGGAAGGGCATAGGCCACCATATCAGTATACCGAATAGGTTTCTTAATAATCCTTTACAGTTTACTGGTTGCAATGGATTCTGACTGTAGTGGGATCTCTTGAGTTGGATCCTCATTTTCATCTAAACTCTGCTCAGAATCTTCGTCGGGATTGTCGTCTGTCTGAACAGTCTTTGTTGGAACCTCAAACTCCACCTGCTTTAAAGTGTTTGTCTGGTCCTCCTCCGCTTAAGGGTTCTTCTATTTCAACATTACAAATTCATCGAAAGTGACGTCTCTACTCAAGACGATTTATTTTAATTCGGGGCACCAAAGTTTGTATCCCTTAACATTTTCACTAAAGCCCAAGAACACAGCTTTCTTGGCTCTAGGATCCAATTTTGATTCTGTAACATGAAAATAAGCCGAACATCCGAAAAAATGTAACTGATCATAATTAGTAGTAGGTTCTCTAGACTATAATTCCATGGGAGTTTTCCCATTTAGTGCTACAGCAGGTAGTCTATTGACAAGATGACGAGCATAGTTCAATGCCTCACCCTAAAATGCCTTTCTCAATCCGGAATATGACAGCATACACCGGACCTTATCCACCAAGGTGCGGTTCATGTGTTCTAAAACTCCATTTTGCTATGGCATTCCACGAACTGTGAAATGTCTCACTATCCCTTCACTTTGGCAAACTTCAAAGAAGGGATCTAATGTGTATTAACCACCATTGTTGAATTGGAGCCTCCTAATCTTCCAGTTTGTCTGGGTTTCAATCATTTTCTTCCATTTAAGGAAGATATCCAACACTTCATCTTTGTGCTTCATCGTATAGACCCAAACTTGTCTTGACAAATCATCAATGAAAAACACAAAATAGTATTTACCTCCCAAAGAAGCAAATTTGGAAGGTCCTCATACATCTGTGTAAACATAGTCCAGAATCCCTTTGGTCTGATGAATAGTGGTACCAAACTTGATTCTTGTCTGCTTGCCAAGTACACAATGCTCGTAAAACTCAAGCTTCCCTGTTTTGGCGACTTTCAATAGACCTTGCTTGACCAACCCTTGCAAAGCCTTTTCGTCAGCATGCCCTAAGCGCATGTGGCAAAGTCTGGAAGTGTCTGATGCATTATCTTCTGAGCTAGTGGAGACAGCCACTCTCCCTGTGACTGTAGACCTGTTCAAGAAATATAAATTTCTCTTTCGAGTACATTTCATTGCAACTAATGCTCCTCGTATAACTTTAAGTACTCCACCTTTTATGGTTACTTCGTAACCACTGGAGTCTAAAACTCCCACTGGGATGAGATTCTTCATCAAGTCCGATACATACCGAACATCTTTGAGAACTCTGATTGTTCCATCATGCATCTTCAACCGAATTGTTCTAATCCCCTTTGTTCGGCAAGCATTGTTGTTGCCTAACAATACAACTCCTCCATCGAACTCCTGTAAGCTCGAGAACCAATGCTTGTTGGGACTCATAAGGTGGGAACATCCGGAATCCGGAATCCAGAATCCATTCTTCAGAATGGCCACTTGATGATGAAACTGTAAAGGCTGATTCTTCATCTTCATCTCCATCTCGTGCAATGTTTACATTTGACACTTTCTTTTCCCTGTTTGGACAATCTTTCACCCAATGCCCTTTTTGGTGACAAAGGGCACACTCATCTTTGACAAAGGGCACACTCATCTTTGCCCTTGATTTTGATCTAGACTTCCCTCGTCCTTCAAATCTTCTGTTATTTAACCTGCTTCTGACTGTCAATGCTTCTGATGTTGAGTCCCTGTGAACAGACTTATCTTTCTTTCTGTACTCATTATTCACCAAAGCATTAGATACATCAACAAAGTTGATTTTATCCTTCCCATACAACAACGTAGTTGTTAGGTGATCATACGTGTCAGGCAAAGACTTTAATAACAGCAATGCCTTATCTTCATCTTCGATTTCAATATCTAGATTCAGTAAATCGGTAAGAATCTTATTGAAACTATCTAGATGTTCTATCATCTAAATACCTCTCTTGAACCGGAAGTGGAAGAGCTGCTTCTTTAGGTAGAGTCTATTCTCTATGCTTTTCGTCATGTACTAATCTTTCAGTTTTTGCTACAATGCTTTTGCCGAAGTATCCTTTATAACAAAGTATTTATGATCTTTAGCTAGACACAATTAGATAGTACCGCACGCTTGGCGGTTGATCTGTGTCCATTCCTTCTCACATATTTCATCTGATCTGTCTTCAAGTGCAATGTCTAGCTCTTATTGGTAGAGAACGTCCATAACTTCGCATTGCCACATGTCGAAGTTGTTGGTTCCATTGAATTACTCCACCTCAAACTTTACGTTGGACACTGTAGTCCTTCGTCCGGAACTGCTTGAAGACTCTGCTGATGTTTGCGTTGAAGATTCTGCCATTATCTCCACCACAATTAATAACAGACGCTTGAAAATGCCCAATACACGTAATTTCTATCTTCTCAAAGGCTTTACACCAACTTTGAGTTCAAATATGAACAAACGGAGTCCACTGTTGCGTCTGGAATGGTCAAATTAGCTAGGAACTAGTCTGACTCGATCAAACTCGGTCAAAAATCGACTTGACTCAGTTAAAAAGTTGTTCTGGACCAAGTTAACTCGGTTGCTGACGTCAGCGTGATGCAGGCATGGCAGATGACGGGGCGCTGAATTGGAACTGATGTGGTATAGACTGGGCGCGGCAACTGTTGTCGGAATATTCACCGGAATATTATCTGTTCGCCGAAAAAGTCGTCGAGAAATTTTGTTGCTACCAGAAATTTGGCTGGGAAAATTTGCCGTACACTCACCAGAAAAGTTTGCCGGACAGTCGCCAAAACTGATTGTCGTTGCTAGAGAAGACGACAGAATATAATTGCCTCACCAGCTCGTACGGAAGCGTCTGAACTCCGTTTGCTTCAATTCCGATGGCATTGCAATCGACTCGACGAGAGGAATCTCGTGGTAGTATCAAAAATACAAAATAAGCATTTTGATTTCTGGGCAAAAATCAAAAGACACCTCTGTTTGGCTCTGATACCAATTTGTTGTTCCTAGGGGCTAGAGATGAACACCAAACAATCATACAAATGAGTGAGACACAACTTTTACGTGGTTCGGCAATTGCCTACATCCACGGGTAGCGGATTTCACTATATGGAGAGATGTTACAACAATGGAGGAGAAGCACTCTCAACTCAACTCACCAACACTCTTCTTCTAATTCCTCACTCTGTTTTCTCACTGATTCTCTCTGCATACACAGCTATACTCTTTGCACCACACTTCAGCACACTCTCACCGGACACATCCATGCTCTATTTATAGCTTGGGATGAGGGAGGCAAGCAGCCAGCAAGCCCACCGGCGAGCCATCCTACTAAGCCACATTACCAAGGTAGCTCCCCAAAGTTGGTGGCTGTTGGTGGCTTCATCTTGACTTTGGTGGATTGCCAAATCTGAGCCTATTAATTTTGTCTCCATCTGTTGCCAAATCTGAGCCAATCTTCACAACTAGGTTTATTTTTGAAGGAGATGAAAGTGTTGTTAAAATGAGGAAATGGAGGGAGTTGCAGCTGCTGTGCCTGCTATTGGTAATAAGGAATAGAGAGTTGCTGGTCAGAAATGAGGAACTGAAATACTGAAGGAGTGTTGGAGATGGCGAGATGGGCGGTGGTGCCCCTTAAAACCTCGTCTTGTTTCCACGATTTTGGTCTACTACTCGGCATGAAAATTGAAAAAATGAAAAAAAACTGATATAAAAGAAAAAAGAGAACACCATGCCATTATTGGTGTTTCAACCCAAAGTGATGTGATTTGCTGCCCAATTCATCCTCACTTTCTCTTTACTTTTGTAGCCGTTGAATCATCCATTGCCACAATGATGTGTCAACTCCTCCTTGAGGGACAAGGAGAGGATCCGGAACCAGTGTGAAATGTCAGGTACACTCCTCAGAATCACTCACGGTCATTGATATACATAACAAAATAATGAAAGAGCATAGAAGATCATGGTTGAGTTGGGAGGGAGATCAAAAAACTAAAATCTAAAAACCAAACCCCCCCCCCAAAAAAAATGCTAAAGTAAACCAGACGGTGCTTATTGCTACAGTAAACCAACTAATATATATACAAACAACAATACATGGAAACAGAAATGCTACTTGTGGGAGCCATTTCTAACCGCCATAACACCAAGGGTGTCAAGCCAAACAGACCCTAAAGTGGACCCCACCCATCTTTGCTTGTTAACACACAGAGACAAAGCCTTTAAGGCTGAGTAGACTTAAAGGTGGCCTGCCGGCTAGAAGTCTGCTATGCTCCACAGAGCATGCAGGTTTCACACTATGGGATATTTCACAAATATCTCCCCTATTTAAGGAGGAGCTCTCCACAAATACGGTACGCTATCTCAGCCAATCCCTCATTTCACTTGTATTATTCCACATACTGACTTTGGCATCGGAGCCTTTTAGGGAGCTCCACACCGGGGCGCAGGTCCGCACGCAGCTCTGCATTCAGTTCCGCACAGGCACGTAGCTCTGCATTCAGCTCCCCAACTCAGAACCAGTTTTACATCTATTGAGTAGGACTGAGTTCTACATTGGTGCCGTCTGTGGGAAATGCTTACTAAAAGCTATTCCAATCCTTATCTTCTTCTACTTTTATTTATGGAAAGAACTGCCAAAACAACATCCGGTTGTATACCGCATGCAGTTCGTATCCTAGATGCACAAAATCTTCTTAGCATGGTTTTCTTCTAGCAGTTGTGTACCATCCAGATAAGTTCTTCATTGATCATTTTTTACCTTTAGTTACGAAGTTGCATATAAACTGTACATACATTCATGTGCATGATCAAACTTGATGCATGTTGAACATACTTTCATGATATAATCAACACCATCTTATTTGCTCTCGAACAGCTCACATCGCTTGAGAAACCCTTGATCTGTATATAAATTATATATCTTCATAGAACATGCATGGTGACTTTCTAAATAGGCTTTGTCGGCCAACCAGTAGTACCGGTAAATTAAAACCAGCCATCGGCATATTTAAATATCTGGGTGCACCTTCGTAAAGTTAGACTGATAAGCATGGGTCAAGTTTTATATCAAAGTCTTATATTCTATACCTTTACTAACAATTTTTTTGGACCAAAGGAAAAATTATGTCCCCTGTCAAACTACACTATAAAGTGTTTTAAAAATAAAATAATAAGCATTTTGAAAAGTGGGCCTCGCCACTTCTGCCTTGGTGCCTATAAAAGCATTCAGATAGTCTTCGCTGCACTGACCGACTCAGATTCTCATCATGGAAAGGCGAGCAAAAATTAAAAAATAAATAGATTTTTGTGCCACATTTATACAAATTGAATTTCCGTGGAAGTACACATTTGCCATTGGAGGTGGGCTTCACTACACGTGAGTAGCCAAGAGTAGCTTGTCTGGTTTGCCATAAATTGGCTTGCATAAAGCGTATATAGCTTTTCACATGTACAGAAAAGTTGCAGGCCATTGTTTAATACCTGTTTAATATTTGTTTAGATGAGTTACTGTCATTTTGTGGGCCCCGAGGATAAATCTTGTGTCCTTTATTTCATTTTTTGTCAAAATTTTTTTTACTACAGCAACTCAAAACACATTGGTTTCATACAATTTTATATTGCCATTTACTAAAGCATGGGTCCCACCTTTGCAGAATCACGTGGAGGCCTTCACGATGGGTTTAGTACAATTTTAATTCATATAAAATTGCTAAAGAATGGTCCAGCCACTCATATGAATAGCAAAGCTGCACACGTTTTGACCATGAGAACAAATTAAATATGTGTAACCGGTTCACTTTTGAGCATCCAGCCAATGCAGCTTTTCAAAATTCGTGCACATACATGCACCTTGCCTCTTTTCATGACAAAGAGAGATTTTTTTCATCAAATCTTTCGTTTTTCTGAAAATTATTTTATTCAATTTTGCTAACATGCTGCTCCGCCTCCAATTTCTATTGTGGGGCCTACAATCAATACTTTTTGTGTTTATTTCACAAAATAAACACTTCTACACAAATTAGATTTCCATGGGAAATGTGCTGAGTACACATACATGCAGAACAGTTCAGATTTTTATCTTAAAGTTTATATAATTGAATATATAGATTTCATATGCAGATTACTTTGTAGCAGCTCCACCGCTGTAGATATCAGCTCTGTAACAGCTCCCCCACTGCGGACATCAGCTCCCTACTGCGGACATCAGCTCTGTGCAATTCCACCGCAGTGGACACTAGTTCTGTAGCAGCTCTCCCGCTGTGAAAAACAGCTCCGTGCAGCTCCCCCACTACGAACATCAGCTCCGTACAACTTCATCGCTGCGAAGACTAGCTCCGCGCTAGCTCCACTGCAGCAGGGATTAGCTCAGCTTTAAACTGGCCCGCAACTTTTTCACATATAGGAAAAGCCCAAACATGTTAAGAGTTATCAAGACTAGCTGGGAGTAGCTACCTTGCTAAACCAAACATTTTGGCCCTTACCAGCTCTCACTTGTCAAGCGCCAAAACGGGGGGCAATGGGGATAACCTAACCAAACTCGCCAAGATGGTTCAGAGTATTATTAATCTAAGTGAACTAACATTTAGATTCTTATAAGTTTCATTATTCATTATTTTTCTACTATTTATCTTGCCTTGGATTAAATTACTTGCTAATCCCACGTACAGGCACACAAAATAAATAGCAGGCAACCTGGAAAACAGCTCCATCACTGCGAACACCAGCTTTGCAGCTGCTCCACTGCTGCGGACATCAGCTCTGTGCCGCTCCCATCTCTGCAGATCGACATCAGCTCTGCAGCAGTTATATCAGCTCTCCACCAGCTCCACCAGCTCTGCAGCTACTCCATTAGCTCTACAACAGCTCCACCAGCTCTCTAGCAGCTCCACCGCTGTGGACACCGGCTCTACAATAGCTCTTAGCAGCTACTCTCAACAGGTAGCAACTATTAAGCCAAACCAGACATCTATTTTGCTTCCTCGGAGATCCACCATATTGCCTGGGTCACGCAAAGCTCATGGGGGGCAACTATTAAGCCTTCTAAAAGCATCTATTTTGTTCCCTAGCAGCTACTCCCAACAGGTAGACACTATTAAGCCGAATCAGACATCTATTTTGTTACCTCGGAGATCCACCATATTGCCTGGTTCACGGCAAAGCTCACGGGGGGCAACTATTAAGCCTTCCAAAGGCATCTATTTTGTTCCCTAGCAGCTACTCCAGATAGGTAGCAACTATTAAGCCGAATCAGGCATCTATTTTGCTACCTCGGAGATCCACCATATTGCCTGGTTCATGGCAAAGCTCACGGGAGGCCACTATTAAGCCTTCCAAAGGCATCTATTTTGTTCCCTAGTAGCTACTCCCGACTGGAGAAAACTATTGAGCCGTCTATCAGGCATCTATTTTGCTTCCTTGGAACTCCATTTTCACTAAACTTAACCCCACCACGTTGAACTGGGTTCAAAAACAACAAACCGGGGGCACGCATAATGTCTGGCAAAAGGAATCTACAAAGCTCACTAGGTGCAACTGTAAATCCTGGCAGACGACATTTATTTCATTTTCATTACTTGGTCGTAAATCATAAATGCCCAGTTAGAAACACCTATATTCTTTGAAGTATATAGGTAAGACATCTATTTTTCAGGTGCAGTTTTTCATCAGTTACGAGCGAATTGAAAACCAGCTCCGTCGCGCCTAGTGAGAGCTTTTGCTGAACAGTTATATTTCATCTTAGCTATATCTTAATTCAGCCCCACCACACCTAGCGAGAGCTCCACTGGGATCAGCTCAGCTGTATCTTAAATCATTTCCACTGCACTTGACGACAGCTCTGCTACACCAAACATTTTGGTCTTCACCAACTCTCACCTGTCAAGCGCCAAAACAGGGGGCAAAGGGGTAACCTAACCAGACTCAACAAAATGGCACACGAAATAAATAGCGGATATCAGCTCTGTAACAGCTCCACCGCAGCGGAGATCAGCTTCGAAACAGCTCCGTCGAACAGCTAAAATAGCTCTTCCAAATCAGGCAACAACCCCTAGTAGCTACTTTCGATTGGGGGCAACTATTTAGCCTTACATCAGTCATCTATTTTGCTACCTGAGAGCTACCATCGCATATGGCATCGCTCAATACCATCGTATATGGCATCTTTGAGCTACCATCGCATATAGCATCGCTCACTATCATCGCATATGGCATCGCTCACTGGGAGCAATTATTCAGCATTGCATCAGACATCTATTCTGCTATCTGGGAGCTACCTTTTAGCTGACTGGAAGCCACTATCATGCCTAGCAGAAGGCATCTATATAGCATAACTGGGGGCATCTCTATGCTCTAAAGCGCATAGGTAATACATCTATTTTTCAGGTGCACCTTTTTCGTTAGTTACGAACAAGTTACAATGCCTAGCAGAGACCATTTATTCTGAAGGAATCATTATACCACCTAGCTAAGGCCATCTATTCTGATGGAATCATTATATTGCCTAGCTGAGGCCATCTATTTTGAAGGAATCATTATATTGCCTAGCCGAGGCCATCTATTCTGCTAAGTAAGGAATCATTATATTGCCTGTCTGGGGGCATCTCTAATCTTTAAAGCACATAGCTCTGTCGCACCTAGTAAGAGCTCCACCGAATAGCTAGGATTAGCTTGCCTGCATCTTAATTCAGCTATGTCTCAGCTCACCTACATCTTAATTTAGCTATGTCTCAGCTCGCCTACATCTTAATTCAGCTATGTCTCAGCTCGCCTATATCTTAATTCAGCTATGTCTCAGCTCGCCTACATCTTAATACAGCTATGTCTCATCTCAGCTATATCTTAAATCAGCTATATCTCAACTCAGCTATATCATTATTCAGCTCAATCACACCTGGCAGTAACACCATCACTTTTGGGATCAGCTCAATCTTATCTGAATGCACCTCTGACGCACTTGGAAACAACTCGAAGTTCTCCACATAGTTTTCCTCTCCTAACCACGGAGTTCTTGGAAAGGAAAAAATGGGGCAAATGTGGGAGTTTCTCCTCCCTGATACTAATTCAAGAAGCATAATTCCATAACTATAAACATCTACTTTGGCTGTTATGGCCACCCCTGAAATGCACTCTGGTGCAAGATAACCTCTTGTCCCTCTCATGTTTGTCAGAACTCGGCTGAACTCTCGACCAACAAGTTTTGCCAGCCCAAAATTTGCCACTTTTGGACATAATTCAACATCTAAAAGGATGTTTTCTGGCTTTATGTCACAATGCATGATGCAGTCTCTGCATTTCTCATGGAGATAAAACAAACCTCTGGCTGTCCCTAATGTAATTTGGTACCTTGTTTTCCAGTCTAAGATTTTTGAATCCTTTTCATAGAAGAGATGGGCTTCTAAAGAGCCGTTTGGCATGTAATCATAGACCAACAACCTTTTAGTTCCTTCAGAGCAAAACCCACGAAGCTGAACTAGATTAACGTGTTGGATGCTTCCGATGGTGATGACTTCTGTTTGGAATTGCTTCTCTCCTTGGCTGATGCTTTCAAGCTTCTTCACAACTATGTTGGTTGAATCAGGCAGTGTCCCTTTAAAAACAGAACCAAAACCTCCTCCCAATTTTACTGATAAATTCTTTGTTGCATTCTGCAAATCTCTGTACCTAAATGCCATCAATGAACCATCAATTACTTTTACTCTTCTGATTGAACTCCCTCGTCTCAAGAGTACAACCAAAACAAGGACTAAGAGGGCTACGGCAACTGAAACTGAGCCCACAACAATACCAATATCCATTCCTCCTGAATTATTATTTTTAGGACTTTGGGGAAGCTCAGAAGCTGCAAGTCTAGTATATAAAGTTTTCCCACCACTATCACCTTCTTTGAGTTGTTGCATATTCGAGAGATCTCCAATCCAAATTGAACAATTATTGCTGTCATATGCGTAAGCAGTGCAAGCGCAATTATTCAGGCATGTGGATTCGCATTCCCCATCACTCCCAACTGCCACAGATTGTGGATCATCAGGCAATTTCATGCTGGTATTTGCAAAGAACCTATCTCTCTCTTCATTAACAGTACAAATATTTCCACATTGCAAAGGGGTTTTCCTCACACACCGTACCCACCAGAATAATCTTTCAAATTCCAATCATTCTCTGACTTTGGCTCAAAACCCGTCAAACAGTTACAAAAGGGCTCTGATATCACATTGCAACAGCCAAACATGACACAAAAGCCAAACATGCCCAAATTTTAGTATTGACACATCAAATGACATGAATAAATTGAATATAACTTTTAACAGCCAGAAATTTAAGACGAATCAAAAAACAAGTTCTCATTATCTGATCCACTGGGTGCATATGAATGCACTAGCGGTGGGTCACAAGAGGCAACCAATTAATTAACACGGGTTGAGAAGATTCAAATGTTGGATGTCGCACTCTTTGAAAGAGTCAAGACCGATAATTTGTATTATTTTGTCGCACTCTTGAGATATATTAATTTTTAGGTATTTGAAGTAATAACCTCTTAAAAATCAAATTTTTGATACCATATTAGAATATCATTAGCCAAGTTATGATATTATTGGAAATTAACCTTACATATCAATCGATGAAACCAACATGGATCGATTTTAAACCATTTAAATATATCTAACTGCATTGAGAATGATAAAAATATACTAACTATTAATTTTTTTTCTGGAAGAACTATTATTTTTGTACCACATGCCTATGTAGAATTTGGAAGAGTTATCAGTTTGAAGAAACCCAGCTCAAAGACTCCACCTGCAGAGATAATAGTCTGGTTACCAGAGAGAGATTGGATTGCAGAAATGGTATAAGCTCCATGAGAGAGAATGCTTTGAGAGAGAAGCAGAGGAAGAGAACAAATGCTGGGCCTGCCAAAGACCCTCCGATGCCAAAGTTAGTATCAGGCATGGTCGTATATGAAATAAGAGAAGCTGGCCTAAGTGAGCGTACCTTGCTATTGTGGAGGAGACCTCCTTAAATAGGTGGGATATTTGTGAAATATCCTGTGTTGGAGACTTAGCTAGTAAGTAATACTTGTCCTCTAGCCTTAAAGGCTTGGTCTTCCCAACAAATTAACCCTTGTCAGACAGGCTTTATTGGGAGAAGGGGTTGCCTTCGTCTTTGTGTACTGCACAGGAAACGGTAGATGATGTGGGCCTAGCTAAGGCCTTGTTTGGCTTGAACCTTCGGTGTTAGGGCGGTTTGGAAATGGTTCCCACAATGGCCATTGACAACCGAACTCTTTTGTGTTCGATCTAGATCTATTGACACATTCTTTATTGCTCTATTTCTCCCTTCATCTTATGTTAGAAACTAGTGTAAATCCTCTGTGATGTCCGGGTGTGCAAAGAAAGAAGGAAGGTTAAGGAAAAATTTGAGAAAAAATAAGGGCTTGACTTATAATATTGTAATAATTTAGTAATTTATTGCCAGCAGACTATACGAAGGTAGCTTTCCCTAAAATTGTTTTTTGTGTTTCATAGTTCTCTTTTAGGGTAATTTGGCCAAAAGTCGTCTTTTAAAGTTCTCTAGTGGCTAAAGTCTAATGGTGATAGAATCGCCAACATGGAAGGTCTTAGAGGCAGCCCACTTCTTATGATCAGGACTGCCAATGATAGTCCAACCAGTAGAGTCACCAACCTTGTAAACAGCAACCATGGAAACCCTATCTCTCTCTCTCTCTCTCTGGTCTCTCCTTTTTCTCTTTGTACCTGTTATGGTGGTAGGTTTTGTTGGGTTTTTTTTTTTTGTCTTTTTGTTTTTTTTGTTTTTTTTTTTTAAGCATAGGGACCTCCAATTCCGGCATCGTGAACTCTGATTCCGATGTAATGAATTCCGGGGTTCCGCATAGTGAACTCTAGGTGATATGTCGGAAAATTAACCCTATCCAACATTGTCCAGATAAAGGGCTTGCTATAACTTCATATATCTGTTTAAGCTCTCCACCCTAACAAAGGGGGATAAGAACCCAGGCCTCTAATACAACCACCAAGAAAATTTACCAGTAGACTAACTAGCACCTTCAGGGGCCTCATCGATCTTATACCACAATCTTTTTTTATTATTGCAAACATCTTTTGCCACAATCACTTCTAGCGTTTAATTTTATCAGTCATCATATCATCTCGCAAATTATTTAAAAAAAAATTATCACTCTATCTCTAAGATCAAGTAAAATTTTGAATTCAAAAAATAATTTTAGAAAAAGCTAATCCAAATCAGCCTAAATCCAACAAGCAGTCACATCTCATTGCTACACAAAAACATATAACTAAGAGGTTGAAGCCGAGGCTTCCATTCAATAAACAAAACAACAGTACGCCGAAATATGAAATGCTACACATAATACTCGCACTAAAGCTTAGTTATAGCAAAAGGAAGAAATATTTAAGATTTCAAACTGGTTGATGATATGATGCTCTTGCTGTGAGAGGAAGCAGCTGAATCGTTGCTCCATGCTCGAGAACTCTTGTTTGAGGACGAAAATGGGTTGTCAACAAGCAATTGAAGATCTCTTGGAATTGGAGGCAGGCTCACATCAGAAAGCCCCTCAAGGATTTGAACTACATGACTCATTGATGGCCTATCATTTTCATCATCTTGAATGCACCAACAAACAACTCTACAAACTCTTGTTACCTCTTCTTCTTCAGCATTCCCCTTCAATCTCTGGTCTTATCAGGCTGCTGGGGGATTATTTTTAAAAATTGGTAGAGGGAACCAAATATTTTAAAATGGAATTCAAAGTTTTTTATGCTTTTCATAATTTGTTATAATTATGTGATTCTCAGGTTTTTAAAATGGCTTTCAACCCATTTGCTGTTATTCTCAAAGAAAACAAACTTAATGAAATTAATTATATTGACTGGAAAAGAAATTTGGATATTGTACTGACTGCTGAAGAGTACAAGTTTGTGCTCACAGATGTTTGCTCGCAGAAACCCGATGAAGGGGCAACCGAACAGGAAGCCAAGCCTTATCAGAAGTGGGTTAAGGCTGATGAGATGGTGCGGTGTTACATTTTGGCTTCTATGTCAAATGTTCTGCAACATCAGCATCAGTCTATGCCCACAACCTTTGACATAATGTTTAATCTCAAATAAATGTTTGGGAATCAGACTTGTGCTGCTAGGCAAACTGCTATGAAACATATGTTGACCACTACCATGGCTGAAGGGACCCTAGTAAGGGATCATGTTCTGAAGATGATCGGTCTTCTGAATGAACTAGAGATCCTTGGATCTGATATTGATGGGGATACCCAGGTCGATATCATTCTCCAATCACTGCCAGATTCTTTGAAGCAATTCTGCTTGAATTATAACATGAATAATCTTCATTATTCATTGGCACAACTGCTTGAAGAACTCATGTCAGCCGAGGGCCTCATCAAGAAGCCAGCTACTGCAGTAGTGACTGAAAAAGGTTTTACTTCTAAGACGAAAGGTAAATGGAAGAAGAAAAAGGTTCAGAAACAGGGTAAAGTTCCTCAGGCAGTTCATGGGCCTCAGGGTGGAGTGAAAATGCCCAAGGGCAAGTGTTTTCACTGCAAACAGTCAGGGCATTGGAAGAAGCAGTGTCCAGTTTATCTCAGCAAAATGAACAACCAAGGTAAATCTTATTCACTAGTTGTTGAGATATGTTTAGCGGTGTTATCTACCAATACCTGGTGTGTAGATACGGGAGCCACTAACTATGTTTGCAATTCTTTGCAGGGTTCCAGGAAACCAGGGAGCTTATTGATGGGGAGATTTATCTTTATATGGGCAATGCTACGAAAGTGGCAGCAGCTGCAGTTGGAGATTTTTATTTAAATTTTGGTAGAGACAGAATTTTGATATTAAAGGATTGTCTTTATGTACTTTCCAGTAGAAGGAATTTGGTTTCAGTTTCTAGTTTGGTTAAAGACGGATATTCTATTTATTTTGATAATTTAGTGACTATTAAATTTAATAAAAATTTTATCTGTTCTGGTTCATTAGTAGATGATCTTTATATTATTAATCCTATCTCTCCAACACTGCAACTTAATAAATTGAATAACACTAATTGTTTACCATGTAAGAGAAAGGAACCTTTTGAAATGAACCAAACCTATCTTTGACACTTACGCCTAGGTCATATTAATCTAAAATGGATTTCAAGACTAGTTCAAAATGGACCAATAGGTTCATTAGAAGTGGAGGCACTTCCAGTCTGTGAATCCTGCTTAGAAGGTAAGATGACCAAGCGGCCTTTTTCGGCCAAAGGCTATAGAGCCAAAGAGCAATTGGAATTGTTTCACTCTAATTTGTGTGGACCCATGACTATCCAGGCTAGAGGTGGATTTGAGTACTTCTTGACCTTCATTGATGACTACTCAAGGTATGGATACATTTATTTGATGCACTATAACTCCGAAGCTTTTGAGAAATTCAAAGAGTATAGGGTGGAAACGGAGAAGCGTCTGGGTAAATGTATCAAGACACTACGATCTGATCGTGGTGGTGAGTACCTCTTAGGAGAGTTTACTGATTACTTATCAGTAGAGGGGATTACATCCCAGTTGTCTGCACCTCGTACACCACAACAAAATGGTGTAGCAGAAAGAAGGAACAGAACTCTTATGTATATGGTGAAATCTATGATGAGTTATTCAGATTTACCTAATTCATTCTGGGGATATGCACTTGAAACAGTAGCATATATTCTAAACTTGGTACCAACTAAGTCAGTACCTACTACTCCCATAGAACTTTGGACTGGGCGTAAGCCTAGTCTAAGACATGTTCGGATTTGGGGTAGTCCAGCACATGTGCTGAAAGGGAAAACAAATAAGTTGGAATCAAGAACAAAAGTTTGTTTGTTTGTTGGATATCCTAGAGGAACGAAAGGTGGTTTATTCTATAGTCTTAAGGATCAGAAGGTCATTGTTAGCACCAATGCCCGATTCTTAGAAGAAGACTATGTAATGAACCACAAGCCCAGAAGTAGAATTGTTCTAGAAGAATTGAGAGGAGATAAACCAGTACAAACTTCTTCAATACCTGTAGTTCAAGAGGAAACACCACATGAAAGTGTTCTTTGAAAGGAATCGATCGAAATCATGGAATCGCAGCGGAAGAGAAAACAAAACTTTTAATAATAGTATTCCATCATCGAAAGATTCTAAACAAGAATCGAACAAGCATTGGGATATGAGATTTAATTACAAACAAATAAAATTAATAAAACATAAATTAATCTTACTTGATTCGCCTTTCGATTTGCAATCCTCGACCTCGAACTTCAACGCAATGAAGCCTCCAACGGTATCCACACAAGGGTAAGATTCCCTAAACCCTTCTAGTCTTCCACAACACTTGAGAAAGCTAGAATGGAGAGGGAGAGGAGAGAGAGAATTTTCGGCCAAGGGGTTGCTTAACCCTAGAATGAGTGAAGCACTCATATTTATAAACATTCTCCTCTTTAAGGGATGTTTGGTTACTAGTGCTAGCATGACCAAACATCCTTGAATAGAATAATCCTATTCTTGGTTAATTTTGACTTTTAATTAATTAACTTTTAATTAATCAAAATCAAACTTAACTTAAAGACAGGATTCCCCTCTCACAAGTTTAAGGAACTCTCTTACCCTCTATTGTGTGTGACCCATTGGGTTCACCCCAACCTAGCAGTGACTAGGGACATCTCCATGTCGCCTAAAATAGAAACTTTCTATTTAAAGGTTTAATTGAAACTATTCCAATTATGCCCTTATTGATAACACTTATCAATAGGCTTTCACTGGTCATGAGTGACGTCTAGCAATGTGTCATGACATGCCCTAGGTTTGGGTGAATAGCAGAACTATATGAACCCTTCTTGTTACTTAATCCTTCATCCCCTAATGTCACAGTTAAGATATTTAGGGTATGGATACAAGTCAAAACCCTATCTTAACTTTCTTGTCATATGTTCTTCAAATTATAATCTCAATAAGATGAACCCTATGAAACTCTTTCATATTTCATCTATCACTCTGGCCAGAGATTCACATTGAGAGTTATATTTAAGAACTGACCTTGACATTCTCTCTCATAACATTGAGAGTGATGATTCCTTATTGACCACTCATATGCCTTCATGCAAGACCTATTAGAGCCAATGAGTGCTGACTACAACCTTAAGATCAAGGCTGTATAAAACACTATCAAACCCTAATAACTCAGGCACAAGACATCCATGGTGTCTCAGGTCTTAGGATTACCAAATGGACGTAACATAAGAATATTCCTTTAACTTAATATCCATAGGAATATTCTAGTAGATCAAGTTCAGTGTACATATTCTCTAATATGCACCCACAGATTAACCTAAGTGTCTCTACACTGATAGGAAAGACTACCTATCCTCCCATTGGAGTTAGTTTAAATCTGTGCCACTCTTGCCGGTTTAATAAATGTCCTCTTTAATAAACCTATGAGTAGGAACACTTTAAGAATAAATGTATATGAGAAATATGAGTCTTCATATCTCAACAAACTTGAGATACACATTTCTCTTATCATTTATTCATGGACATTATCGTATATATATTTAAACATACAAACGATAAGTAGTACCTTCTTATCCTAATATGAAATAGATATGCACTTTAGGATTGGTTTTAGGGCATACCTCTAACATTGTAATTGAGAGAACAGGAGGGAAGGGGAAAAAAAAGAGATGGTTTGGGAAGCCATTAATTCACATAAGAGGATGACTGGTGGGATGGACCTGCCGGGGAAGATGATCGTTGGAGAAGAAATGGAGAGGGAAATGAGGTTAGTTTCGGTTTTCGTCACGAGATGAGAGAGAATAGGCGTGTGGATTAAGAGGGAGTGGGGTGAGGTTGCTCCAGCCGCCAACAGCAGCCAACCCCATGGCGGCAATCACAGTTCGGCGACTAGCAGTGAGGTTCCAACGGATGGGGTTTGGGGAAGAAGGGAGTGATAAAAGAGAGGTGATTTTTAAAATGGAAAATTATATATATATATTTTATTGTGGGGTGTAGATATTTAAATTGATTGGCGTGAGTTGGTATTTTAAAAAAATTAATATGTCCTTTAAGGTAAATTTATACAAGAGTATTTTTTAAAGATGAAAGTATGGGATTTGCTTAGTACTTAGAGAGGTTGCAATAACATCTCCCTTTTCTAAAATTATTTTTTGAATTCAAAATTTTACTTGATCTTAGAGATAGGGTGATAATTATTTTTAAATAATTTGAGAGGTGATATGATGACTGACAAAATTTAAACACCGGAAGTGTTCGTGGCAAAAGATGTTTGCAACAACTAAAAAAGAAAAAAAGATTATGGTATAAGATGAGACCCCCAAAGCTAGCCAGCTGGTAAAGTTTGTTGGTGGTTGTACTGGAGGCACGGGTTTTCATCCCCCTTCATTAGGATGGAGAGGTTAAACAAATGGAAAATGCTATATGAAGTTATAGCAAGCCCTTTATCTAGACAATGTAAGAGTATTTTTTACAGGAAAAATGCTATAGCACCAAACACTTTATCTTGAAATTTAAAACAATCCTGATGTGTCTTGCTTTGAGTAGTGAGGTTTCTCCTCTCAAACCAATTTCATCTTTTTCACACACCACTCAAAGTATAACACGTTAGGATGAAGAGCTTAAACAAATGGAAAATGCTATATAAAGTTATAGCAAGCCCTTTATCTAGACAATATAAGGGTATTTTTTTACAGGAAAAATGCTATAGCACGAAACACTTTAACCTGAAATTTAAAACTATTTTGATGTGTCTTGCTTTGAGTAGTGAGGTCTCTCCTCTCAAACCGATTTCATCTTTTTCACACACCACTCAAAGCATAACACGTTAGGATGGTTTTTAATTTCGGATTAAAGTGTCGGGTGCTATTATATTTTTGTTTTCTACAGTTTTCTCTCAAAATTGAAGTTTGAAACTAGAATTCTAATTACAATGCTTTGAAATAGCAGCCTTAATAGTTAGGATTGAGGCTTTGTTTAATTGTCGAGTTTGTAGATTGCAATTGACAAATACTTGAGAATTTCTTCCTTCCTGTTCTATTTGTTGCAAAGGAAATCATTTCAAATGGGAAAAAAAAAATTGTAAAATTAAATTCTCTATCTCTTTATGTATATATAAATTGGGTGAGTTATGGTGAAATATAGTTTTAAAACATGGTTTGACACATAATTTTTAAAATTTGAAATATATATATATACCAAAAATTACATTGATCCAACAAGCGGTAAATTGGATTACAGTCGTTGTTTTGAAAAATAGCTGTAGGCACTACAAGAAAATAAGTTTTTAGCCACGGTAATTTAGGGATGGAAATTAAAAGTGTCGCTGAAACATATTTTTAGGGACAGTAATATTTCCATCGCTAAGTTTCCATTGCCAAAATTCTATTTTTTTTTGTTTTAATGTTGAAAAAATTATCCCTCACTATATGTTCTGTCGCAATTTACTTTTTAGTAACTATAATTACTGTCACTAAATCTAATGATTATAACGACTTTAATTTTCGTTCCTAATGATTTTAGTTTTTTAGATATTATTAACTATAGGCATGGTAATTTCCATCAATAAATCTATGTTATAGGGATGGTCATTTGATCTCTGGCGATGGTAATTTCTGTCGGTAAAAGTCAAACTAATAGCGACAGAACACCTTTATTGTCGCTAAAGCCTTTAGCGACGGTGGCAGTGGCAATAGAAATTTAGAGACGGAAATTTTGTCGTTAAAGGGCTTTAGCGACAGTATTAAGAGTTTTAGCCATAATATTTTTCCGTCGGTAAAAGTCATATTTTTTGTAGTGAGGTGTCAAAAATCAAATTGATCCAACAGTCGATAAACTATTTTACAATCAATATTTTGAAAAAAAATGGTCAACACCCAAAGCATAAATGTTTGACTCTACATTGAGTTTTATCAAATTGCATTGGAGGCAACAATGTCCAAGACATCGTGTCTGTTCCAAACAAGAGTAAACTGAATTGGCCATTAACTCTAAAGAGATGAGCTTTAATTCTATTTAAGAAAGGACATTTTTCTTAAAATTCTTAGGCTTTTGCCTAGGACGTCAACAGGGTGGGGTGGATTTTTTATTTCTCAATTCTATGCTATAAATCAAATCTATTTTCTAAATCCATCCCAATCCCAACTTAAAATGGGGCAGGACGAGTTACCGTCGAGGTTGAGAAAATACTTTCAATAATTTTTTTGGTACGAACTCTAACCATGATCTCAACAAACTTGATTTCAATCTTGAATTACAAGTATTTGTATTAAAATACATATATTTATACACACTAACATAGTGAAAAGAATGGAAAAAAATAGAGAGAGAAAAAAATCTTAAAATACTAAATATTTTGAATAATGAGAATGATTTTCAAGTATATGCATAGCTTGTATGTTTTGCTCTTGAAAGTGTGAAAAGAACTTGAAACAAGAAAGTATTTATAAATGTTAACCAAATATTATCCTAATCATTTAACTGTGGTTGTTCCTTGGGCAATTTCCCAAAATAAACCCAAGTTTTCAAACAATTACCTCTATAAACCTGGATGTCTAGAAATGTCAAATGTAAACCTCCGTACGGTTTTTTGGACCATATTGCCCTTCTAACGGTAATATTTTCAAAAAAATTTCAAAAGTTTTCATGTAATACCCAACATTACACAGAATAGCCAATTTTATTAATAATACCCAATACCCAACTTACATATAACATCCAACGAATCACTAAATACCCAATACTTGTTTTACAAAGAATACCCATTTTTGTGAATAATACCCATGAAATGATTACTCTCCGTACAAGTCAGATAATAACTTTTTCTAGTCAAATCAAGCACTAATATGTCCCATCAACCTTTTTCAAAAGTGAGAAGTAAAGCATACCCAATATTGCATATAATACCCATATATGTGCATGATATCCAATACCCAACAATGAACGTAATACCCATTCTAATACTGAATACCCAAAACCATAATTTAAACAAAATACTGAATTCTTTGAAGAATACCCAATTACAATTTTTTTAATCATATTTTAATCATCTCTTACATGTCAAATCAAATCTTTAGCATATCTTCTCATTCCCAAAGTAGCACAAGTTCTATATAATACCCATAATGTTAAAGGATAACCAAATTTCCATTTTACACATAATACCCAAGGAATAAAGAAGAATGCCCAATATGTCTAATTTAATAGAATACCAAGATTTGTGAAGAATACCCAATTTTAAAAAGTAGTGCCAGCTTTTAGCCATACTGTTGACATATTCTATTTTTCAACTTTTTTCCTATTTTTGAGAAATTCAAATTAAGGTTGACATTCCCAACGCACCTATTTAATACCCATAATGTTAAAGGATACCAAATTTCCATTTTACACATAATACCCAAGGAATAAAGAATGTTGACCCAAGTATATACCTCTAGAGGGGGGTGAATAGAGGTATTGCAAACTTTTCAAAATAATTACCAAATAAAAATTATGGTTCAATTAAATTCAGCGGAAGACAATGTATGAATCACAATAAAACAATTGATACAATAAGTATATGAATTGAACAACAATTAATATAGCAAGTATAAGAATTGAAATGCAAGAGAAGAGTTAGAAAGATTCAAACACAAGAGTTAACGTGGTTCGAACTC
Organism: Hamamelis virginiana; assembly: GCA_017140935.1. Classification (NCBI taxonomy): domain Eukaryota; kingdom Viridiplantae; phylum Streptophyta; class Magnoliopsida; order Saxifragales; family Hamamelidaceae; genus Hamamelis; species Hamamelis virginiana. The sequence goes on along the minus strand of JAESVK010001418.1, from coordinate 133,030 downwards.
CGCCTACGTCCACGCCTCAAGAACACCGTCTTGAGGACTCCACAATCCACTATGGATCACTCCTTCAAGGTGGAGAAACCTTTACAATTTGCCTTCTTTCAAAGTGGAAGACAACTCACCCATAATCTACTTTCTAGGTGGTAGATTCTCACCTACAAGGGTTACACTCAACCCTTACAACTCACAAAATTACAATATGAGGTTTGAGTACAATAAAGAACACTCCTTAATGAGAAGAAGATGTATAATAATGAAGCTCACACTAAAATCTCTCAAAGATTAAGAACTATTTAATGGCTCAAAAGAGAATGATGATTGTAAGTGATTAAAGTCACACAAGAATGATGAATACTAGATAAGTTTGAGTTTGTGTATGATCATTAGTTGATTCAAGACTCATAAAATGAGTATAAATAGGTTCCAAAATAAATATGGCCGTTGGGGGTCAAAATATAGCCGTTTGGAGTGTTAAAAACTAGATGTTATTGAGCAGGGGGTCGATTAGTCAACTAGGCACACTTGATTAGTAGATTAGAAGGCTTAAAATACCTTTGAAAAATGTTCCCGGGCACAGTTAGTCAACTAGGAAAGGTTTGTTAGTCGACTAGGAACTTATTTTCTCAAAACAGGCTACTGACCTGCCATTAGTCGACTAGACAGGGGTGATTAGTCGACTAGACAAGGGTGATTAGTCGACTAGGAGATTGTTAGTCCACTAGACAGGGGTGATTAGTGAACTAGGGGAGGATTTTCTCAAAATGAGCTACTGTCTTCATTCTTAGTCGACTAGGATGACTAGATTAGTCGAATAGAAATGTTGCAAAGCTAATAATTGAGATTTCTCATATCCAAATCAACTAATAACACTTGAGCAAGTTGACTAAGTGCTCCAAAACATTTTTGGGCAAGTTTAAAATGTTTTCCAAAGATGTTTAAGTCAAAACAATAAGTATAAAACATTTTGTCTTTAAATCCATATAGCCCATTAGGAGTTTGAATCAACTTTTAATCAAAATATAATTTTCCAAATTAAATCAAAGTTGAGGTCATTAAAGCATATTCTTTTGAGCCAATGATAGTTCATCCTAAAGAGAGATTTACAATATAAATCCTAAGCACTCACACAAGAACAAAAGCAAAATCTTCAACACTTGAGCTTGGCTTGTTCTAGGCTTGCTTGGCTTCATCATTACACTTTAATAATGTTGTGGCTCATGATAGGATTGCATCAATGCAATAGCTCTTCAAAGTCTTTAAGTGAATATACAACATATTCACATCCACATAAGATTCAATAAAGTGCAAGAGCTTCATGATGGTTTGAGCCTCTTTCAATGACACTCCAAATCCTGTTCTTAATAAATATATACTAAAATGGATATATAAGAACTATAGGATAATGTCAATCAATCAACATGGTTAGCCAAATAAATACTCAATAAGGTTTGACAATTAAGCATGAGTGTATAACAAAGTATTTATATGCACAATTGAATACACATAACACAATGTTTGTTATCATCAAAATCATTCAACAAAGTTGGATTGAAGCCAAAAGGCTAACAATCTCCCCCTTTTTGTTGATGACAAACATTGAGCATAAATTGCATATAGAACAAATAAATCAATTAATGAAACAAATAAATCAATCAATGATTTGTGGCTCCCCCTAACAATATGCATATATGCAAAACATTACTACAGAAGCATATAGCATATTTTAGGTAAAACAAATCAATGATGCAATAATAAGTCCAGGATGCAAAGATCATGAAACCGCAATTCATACTTGTAAATAAACACAATATGACAAACAAATAGAATCACAAGACAATGATTGTTATCATCAAAATCAACCAACAAGGGTGGAAGCATAAGGCTAACAATCTCCCCATTTTTGTTGATGACAATCATTGGGTAAAATATTACATATGAGAGTGAATATATCAACTAAGGATTTGTAACTCCTCCTATCAATATGCATAAATAAATGGATTCCAATTAATATGCAAGCATGGGCAAATTGTAGGTAACAAATTCATATATGATTCATATTCATTTCATCATGCATATTTTATCAATATTATGCATAATAAATAATATCAAAAATCATATCAAAGATTATGCATATTTCTCCCCCTTTGGCATTAACAAAAAGATACCAAGTAGAGACAGCAAATAAGAGAACAAAAGTTCAAGAAATAAGTCTTTATCTCCCCCAAAAAGAATGCATGGTTTTGAAAAATGATTTTTCTTTTTTTCACACAAAGAAATTCCAATTTAGAAGAAACAAAAAGATACCAAGTAATACTAATTGTTGATTAACATATGCAATAAGCAAGGATGATCAAATACCAATTTAATAAACTCAAAATATCCAAGCTTAAGGAGGTTTTTAAACAATAAGATTAATACACATTGATTAAACCAATTAAAAAGAGTCAAGTTTTAAACAACAAGACATCCAACTAGAAAATGGTTTAAATAAGAATGTACCAATTGTTTCAAATAATATTTAATCAAAATATTATCTTTAGCAATAAACAAAGATAATCATTTTAGAATAATTAAGAGTTTTTTAAAAAAATGTCATTGCTAAAACAATGTTTTATTTGAAAACAAATCTCCCATTTTGCAACAAAATATTTTTAAAAAGATTTAGCTTTAAAAATCAATCATTCATTCATAGCCAGAGATTATGCAAATGTATATAAACAATAAACATCAATACATCATATTAAAAGATAAGCAATACATTTATACCATTTGCTCTCAATCAACATGCTAAGACAAATGCATGTCAAAAATAATCATCCAAAAATCATGTTGAGCGACAAATCAATCAATGAAAGATGTTATAGCTCCTAAATCATTACATAACAAATATCTTCATCTTGCAATCAAAGAATAGCAAGTTTCAAGCAAATGTTCAATTTGAATTATAAGCACATGATATAGAAGGAATTATGAACAAGAATTTAAAAGAAAATTCTTACTAATTACCAACCAATGTTGGTTTCAATTCCTTTCATTTTTGAAGAGTTGATGGTGGATTTCCTTGACTAGTGATCTTCATCACTTCAAGATTGGAATATTAAATGTTCTTCATCATCAATGATTGAGTGCATGACTTCAATTATTTGTCACACAAAGACAGGTTCTTCTTTAATCTATGCACACAAACATTTCTCTTTCAAATTGTCAATAAACATTAGGATAATAATCATGAATAGATATATGCTCAAAATAATGAGAGAATATGCAATGATAAATGAGAATTAACAAGCATAATTCATTACAAAAGAATACAAAAATAGTTTAATGTCATTTTCGGACACATGGTAGTTTATAGTCATTTCGGACTAAAGGAATCAAGCACTATGTGAGGTAGGATCATCCTTCCTAACCCATATAGTTTTCACCTTTGGCTGCTCCATTACAACCTTAAGAGGCATAGACCTATTCCTATACCCATGACTATTATAAGGTCCATAATCATATAGGATCCTTCTATAGTCTCTCAAGAGGTGATAGCAATTTGGTCTAATATGACCCTTTTTACCACAATAATGGCATGTGAGAATAAATCTAGGAGTGTGATGTGTGTGAGTAGGTTCATGCACAATTTTTCTAGTTGGGTTCTTCAAGCCATATCTTCGACTTTTATCTACAAAAGTCTTTGCCTTAGGTCTTGGGCATTTGGGACGAATGTGTCCCTTACCACCACAATTATGGCAAGTAGGAATATATTTGGGTCTTACCTTGATAGCATGAACTTGCTCTTTAAGTTTTGAAACTTGCTCTTTAGGTTTTGAAACTTGAGCTATTTTTGAAATATCATTTTCCTTTTTCAAAGAGTCTATTTCTTTTATCAAAGAAAACTTTTCATTTGTCAAAGAAACATTTTCAATTTCACAAATTTTCAAATTTTGTTTAAGACTCTCAATTTCATTTTTCAAAATAGTATTTTCATTTTTTAAATCTTCAAAATCATTTGATAAAATTGAGGTAGAAGTTGTGTTCAAGGACTCAACCTTTTTAACTAAATTTGAATTTAGCTCTTGAAGAGCCAATTTCTCTTTTGAAATAAATGACAAGTCATTTTTCAAATGTTTTTTATTTTTGTTCAAGGCAACATTTTTCTTGTAAAGTTCTTGACAAATAGACATAAGTTCCTCAAAAGAAAATTCACAATCATTTTCACAATCATCATTAAAATCATTTACACTTTGAAGAGAAGTATATTCATCATATTCATGAACATGAATACCATGACAAAAATTTTCAAAATCCATTCTTTTCAAATAACAAATAAGCAAGTTTGCAAAGATCTTTAGCTCAAGAATTTAATCAAATATTGAGCACCCGCTCTGATACCAATTGTTGGCCCAAGTATATACCTCTAGAGGGGGGTGAATAGAGGTATTGCAAACTTTTCAAAATAATTACCAAATAAAAATTATGGTTCAATTAAATTCAGCGGAAGATAATGTATGAATCACAATAAAACAATTGATACAATAAGTATATGAATTGAACAACAATTAATATAGCAAGTATAAGAATTGAAATGCAAGAGAAGAGTTAGAAAGATTCAAACACAAGAATTAATGTGGTTCGGTCTCCGCCTATGTCCACTCCTCAAGAGCCCCATCTTGAGGATTCCACAATCCACTATGGATCACTCCTTCAAGGTAGAGAAACCTTTACAATTTGCCTTCTTTCAAGGTGGAAGACAACTCACCCACAATCTACTTTCTAGGTGGTAGATTCTCACCTACAAGGGTTACACTCAACCTTTACAACTCACAAGATTACAATATGAGGTTTGAGTACAATAAAGAGCACTCCTTAATGAGTAGAAGATGTACAATAATGAAGCTCACACTAAAATCTCTCAAAGATTAAGAACTATTCAATGACGCAAGAGAGAATGATGATTGTAAGTGATTAAATCATACAAGAATGATGAATACTAGATAAGCTTGAGTTTGTGTATGATCATTAGTTGATTCAAGACCCATAAAATGAGTATAAATAGGTTACAAAACAAATATGGCCGTTGGGGGTCAAAATATAGCCGTTTGGAGTGTTAAAAACTAGCTATTATTGAGCAGGGGGTCGATTAGTCGACTAGGCACACTTGATTAGTCGACTAGAAGGCTTAAAATACCTTTGAAAAATGTTCCCGAGCACGGTTAGTCGACTAGGAAAGGTTTGTTAGTCGACTAGGAACTTATTTTCCCAAAACAGGCTACTGACCTGCCATTAGTCGACTAGACAAGGGTGATTAGTCGACTAGGAGACTGTTGGTCGACTAGACAAGGATGATTAGTCGACTAGGAGACTGTTAGTCCACTAGACAGGGGTGATTAGTGGACTAGGGGAGGATTTTCTCAAAATCAGCTACTATTTTTATTCTTAGTCTGCTAGGATGACTAGATTAGTCGACTAGAAATGTTGCAAAGCTAATAATTGAGATTTCTCATATCCAAATCAACTAATAACACTTGAGCAAGTTGACCAAGTGCTCCAAAACATTTTTGGGCAAGTTTAAAATATTTTCCAAAGATGTTTAAGTCAAAACAATAAGTATAAAACATTTTGTCTTTAAATCCATATAGCCCATTAAGAGTTTGAATCAACTTTTAATCAAAATATAATTTTCCAAATTAAATCAAAGTTGAGGTCATTAAAGCATGTTCTTTTAAGCCAATGATAGTTCATCCTAAAGAGAGATTTACAATATAAGTCCTAAGCACTCACACAAGAACAAAAGCAAAATCTTCAACACTTGAGCTTGGCTTGTGCTAGGCTTGCTTGGCTTCATCATTACACTTTAATAATGTTGTGGCTCATGATAGGATTGCATCAATGCAATAGCTCTTCAAAGTCTTTAAGTGAATATGCAACATATTCACATCAACATAAGATTCAATAAAGTGCAAGAGCTTCATGATGGTTTGAGCCTCTTTCAATGACACTCCAAATCCTGTTCTTAATAAATATATACTAAAATGGATATATAAGAACTATAGGATAATGTCAATCAATCAACATGGTTAGCCAAATAAACACTCAATAAGGTTTGACAATTAAGCATGAGTGTATAACAAAGTATTTATATGCACAATTGAATACACATAACACAATGTTTGTTATCATCAAAATCATTCAACAAAGTTGGATTGAAGCCAAAAGGCTAACAATCTCCCCCTTTTTGTTGATGACAAACATTGAGCACAAATTGCATATAGAACAAATAAATCAATTAATGAAACAAATAAATCAATCAATGATTTGTGGCTCCCCCTAACAATATGCATATATGCAAAACATTACTAAAGAAGCATATAGCATATTTTAGGTAAAACAAATCAATGATGCAATAATAAGTCCATGATGCAAAAATCATGAAACCGCAATTCATACTTGCAAATAAACACAATATGACAAACAAATAGAATCACAAGACAATGATTGTTATCATCGAAATCAACCAACAAGGGTGGAAGCCATAAGGCTAACAAAGAAGAATACCCAATATGACTACTTTAACAGAATACCCAATTCTTTGAAGAATACCCAATTTTCAAATGTTGTGTCAGCTTTTATCCATACTGTTGGCATATTTTATTCTTCAAATTATTTCTTATATTTGATAAATTCAAATTAATGTATAATACCCATAATGTTAAAGGATACCCAAATTTCCATTTTACACATAATACTCAAGGAATAAAGAAGAATACCCAATATGACTACTTTAACAGAACACCTAATTCTTTGAAGAATACTTAATTTTCAAAAATTATGTCAGCTTTTAGCTATACTGTTGACATATTTTATTCGTCAAATTTTTTCTTATTTTTGAGAAATTCAAATTAATGTATAATACCCATAATGTTAAAGGATACCCAAATTTCCATTTTACACATAATACCCAAGGAATAAAGAAGAATACCCAATACGACTACTTTAACAGAATACCCAATTCTTTGAAGAATACCCAATTTTTACCCAAATTTTCATTTTACACATAATACCCAAGAAATAAAGAAGAATACCCAATATGACTACTTTCACAGAATACCTAGATTTGTGAAGAATACCCAATTTTCAAAAGTTGTGTCAGCTTTTAGCCATACTGCTAGTTGGCATGATGTTGACATATTTTATTTTTCCAAGAGAAATTCAAATTAATATTTGTAAAATAAATAAATTTCAATTTTTAAAATTTAATTTAATTTAATTTAATTTAATTTAATTTTTTTTTTTTTTTAGGTCAAATGTAAAAGAGCTTACTTTACCTTTTTTGTATGATGGAGTTTAGAGGGCTAAGATTGTGTCTAGAGTTGTTTAAAGTTATGTTTTAGGTGTGTGATTTCATTTAGGGCTATTCCAATGCCAGTGGATGAAGCTTGAAAAAAAATTGAAAAAATTTAAGTTTTAAGTCAAAGCCCAACCGGCTGGAATATGGTTGAACTGGTCGACTGCAGAAAATACTAGATGGCTGAGACTTCCTTAACCAGTTGGGGATGATGTGAATCGGTTGACTGTATAAATTCGTGAAATCTGAGAAGGGACCAACCGGTTGGTGCAAAGCTCAACCAGTTGAAGTGCACAGTGATCAGAACCTCATGTACTTATATATCATGTCCAAATAGGCAATCATCACCTTCATCTTAATTAAAATTTCCTTCAATATAAAAAGAATAGCCCCACCTTTATTAATTTTGTGCTTAATTATCAGAACTTTGGTCTAACAAAAGTGCATACTTTAGACCAACTTGTTTTAAATTATAATCATCACCACAACCTTTGTTAAAGTTGTGCTTGATTTTGAGAAGTTGGTCTAAGTGCATACTCGGGCCAAAGGTCACCATGGTTTGTCCCCATCTTCATCAGCATGTATACTTTAGATTTCATTTTAATTATTCCTTAGTGGCCCTCGAAAGGCCACCTTTAATAGACTACAGAGCACTTTTCCACTTGAAAAGGGAAAAATAAGAAGTTAAGGACAAGTAACAAGTTTATTAATAAATATAAAGAAGAATATAAATTAAGAAATAAGGAATGATAGAGTTAATTAATAAAGTGTTTTACAAAAAATGACATGAGAGAATATTATCAAGAAGCTTGAAAAGCACTTTTAAGGTATTCAGATTTCTTATATATGTGATAAAAATTAGTCGAGTTGAAAGTTCAGATACCTCATTTCACAAAAAAATGACCACTAATGTCACAAAATGATGGTGGGAATTGATCATTGAATTTGAAAACTAATCGTGTGCCATTATTTGTGGTAATGACCTGGTTCTGTTTCTGAATAATTGTTCAATTACAATGTAAAATACAGAGGGACCTATTCTATTTCCTTGCAACATATATCTGGTCAAAAGTGCCCTCAGTGATTGGACTTCATCCAGTTATGAAGATAAGATATTATGATGCATTGGTAAATTAATTAATTAATTATTTTGCCTAAATTAAGGGGTTGAGCTAGCTGTTGTGTTCCACTTTTTGATGCAAAAAAGCCAAAAATAGAGCAAAATTATATCTAATAAATGTGCATTGGAAAATGACTGAACTTAGCAAGTAAAAGACAATAACTGAACATTTTGTAAATAATACAACAACAGAACTAAATGACCAAGGCAATGCAGTTTCTTCTAGTAAAGACCAAGGCGTTTGCTACACGCTTCAATTAAGCAACAAAATAAATTGCAAGTGTTATGGAAATGACAAAGACAAAGTGGAACAAAGGCAAAGCATTAGAGCCTGCTAGTGCATTGGAAGATAAAAGTGCTGCCCATGGATTTATGTTGTCGAGTGCTAGCTTCAAGGATGCTTCAGGTTCTTTCTGCCCTCTTTTCCCAAGTAATTATAAAGCTCTGTCCAACAAGAATAACAAGTATTACAAACCCACTTTCATTCAACAAAGAAAACAAAAGACGCCAGCTAACATAGCAGATCTGAGAACTCGAGAATCAGAAAGATGAATATGCATACCTGCAGATATACTTGTTCAACAGCCATGAAGTTAATGTGTAAAATCTGAAAGTGATAATAAATGTTACTCATCCTTTCTTTTTTTTAATCTGAAAGTGATAACAAAGGGTAGAGGAGCTGCACTGGTATATTCTTAACAAATTATAGGGTCTCAACAAATAACCATGGTATCAAACCAAAAACCATGGTTCTTCTTTCAATGACCATATTAAAGTTCGAACGATTCAATGTCACTAAACAGTTCTGATATCAACAGGATTCGATCAAAAATCAAACAATTTATATGGTCGGACAAGGTTTTTGTAATACCCTAATGCTCTGTTCATTATAACTAAATGTTCTATTATTTTCCTTCATCTTCTCAGAAACTAAATGGAAAATAACAAAACTTCTATTAGATGGGTCAAGTCAAGCACACAACATATAATGTACTTAGACTTACATGAAACTTTTGATCAGAGCAACCCAAGCTCAAGTGAGACCAAGTACTCGTCATGAATCAAATTAGTCAAAAATCTAAAGTGTTCTCTCTTTCTCCCTCCCACCCTCCCGTCTATTCCTGATTTGAATTAACCAACTTTAGACATCTCCTCAAGCTAAGTCACCTTTGGCCTACCAACACATTACTTGTATATTTATCGTATCAACCAAGTGCTTAAGTCATGGATTTGGTAATTATAGCCAATGATAAGAAGCTTACTGAATTCTTGAGAAAGCAAATCTGTTCTCATGCAGAGTCCACTGGTCCTCATGATCTGCACCGGATGCATAGTAGTCAAACACCATCTTCGGCAATTTTTGTTTTGCAATGGCCTCATACTCGGAGACATTAGTTATTTCCATCTTTACAGTTGACTGTTAATGACTCCCTTCAGAAAATCTATATTTGACATGAGAAAAAAAAAAATGAGATCACACACAGTATACCTGTACTCACAAGAATGGCTAAAACTTTCTGTCTTGAAATCTTCTCAAACTCGGATAATTAAAACTAGATATAAATAGTATCTAATCGAGATACTATGCAGAATAAATAGAAAATATAGTAGCTAATTAAAGTATCGAAGCAATCTATAAATATAAACAGAAGAAGAGTCTAAGGTCCAGTAGCACAAACACCTGCAAGATATTTGAAGATAACATCCACTGAGAAAAAGAAGGAAGAAGATTAAAGAAGCCAAAACCAGAAGAGTTTCTACACGACCCATATAAATAGACATCCTCAAACAAATTTTAGCTCCTCAAAGCCAAAAAATAACAAAAATAAAATAACTTTGAAGTGCTTTTACTTGCAGATATTGCAAGAAAGCGTTTCACAGTAGAAAATTTCAGGCTAAATCCATACATTCCCAGCAAGAAAATAACACTATTTGTCAGATGATAAATATGTCCTTGGAAATTTTTTTAAGTCTCTATTTATCAGATGATTTGCTTTCATATTGGCTCATTGACGCCTAAGAAAACAACCCACTGAAAGGATCCCACTTAAAAAGTTGATCCTAAAAACGAACGAACTATGATCAAAAGTGATTCTTAGCAAGGGTTCCCAGTGACAAATTTTTTGGGGAAAAAAAAAAAATTCAATCCATTCCATATCAAACCGTGTTATCCTAACGACCATACCAAGTAAAAGAAAGTATTCTTATGAGGTGGGTCCTTGAAACACAAGTATTTGAAAAAATTGCCAAAACCTCTCACACTCATAGTGACACAAAATCCTCTTAATTTCTAATGAGAGCATTTAATCAGTTAGGATTCCCACCAAAATACCAATAAGTAACTCAGCAGCTCAACCTATAGATACCAGATAAATCCTCTTACAAGTCAAACCTATGTTTAGTGATGCAGCAAAGAGGTGTAGGCCTGCTGTTTAGTTGCTGCAAATGCATTAGGAGCAAAAACACACCAAGAGAAATTTCTAGGAATAAAATAACAAAAAAATAACCAAAGATTAAGTAGAATTGAAACCAATATGTAAATAAATGAGAATTCAAGGGCTTAGAGACCCAAGAATGCCTCTTAAATCTGAAATTCTAAAATAATATTGAAAAGACTTATTACAATGACTCATAAAAGAGTACTTATACTGGGTCTACAGCAACTCTGATATCCTTGAATACTCTGTAAAACTTTTAATCTTAACCCTTCTCACTATTTAGGTCACATGCTAGCCACATGACTACTTAAAATGTCTAGGAACATTACAACAATCTATAGATTATAGTTAAACAAAAGCAATCAAAAGAAATCATTAAAATAAAAATAAAACCAAGTTAATTGGACAAAAAAATAAATAAATGGTGAATCCAGGCTAATGAGTGGTTCCAAAATTCGAAAGGCTTAAGCCCCCACACCTTAGGGCTTATGCCTCGGCCCTCAAGAGAGGGAAAGCACCCTGCCTTATGCTTTCACCTTTGGAAACACTGATTTAATTTGATTGGTCACAATATTTTAAGCAGGAGCACAACCCGACATTCCAATAATGTAATAGTGGCAGGATTCAGACCTATACAAAAGCAATAGAGAAGAAAAATGGTAAGGCGGCCATTTTCCTAATAAAGAAACTAAAGACTGTTAAAGAATGAGACATGGTTTTCTCATAAACAACGATGTACAACACTGACCTAGCTAGAAATGTATAAACTGACTAAGAGAGATGTAATGCGATGCTCTATGTTGTTTAGAATGAAAAATTCACCTCAATTAAGCCAAAAATTCATTTAAGGCTCAGGTTAGTGGCTGGTTCTGTTTCTTTGGCCCCAAATAATTAAAAATCCAGATTTCCAAATTATAATTTTTCTTTTCCCTACATTTTCTCAGTAGACTAACCAATCATAGAATAAAAGCATTCCAGAAATTGACCTAAAAAAAACCAGAGAGCTAATAAAAGGGGGAAAAAAAAACACTAAAATCTATCATGCTTCGATCTCATATCAAGAAGATAACATAGCTTGTATGCCATAGTGGCACATAACAGACAGTATTAACTGTCCATTTGTTTTTCAATAAAACAAAATTAAACAAAATAAAATAACATACTCCATGTCTCCATTTATTTCAAAACAAAATAGTTTCTGCAAATATAAACCAGGAATTTTATTTTATTTTTTCAAAAAAGGGCTCTGTTCGTTCCCATGGAAAATATAAAAAAGTCCCGAGAAAATTTTCCAGGAGAATCCTTCACCAAACGGAGTTGATAATTGGCCTGAAAAAAGAGCAAAAGACAATAGAACTAACATCTAGGGACAAACCCGCCAACAAAAACCCTAAAACTGTTCTAAAGAGTAAAAACTTGAATAAACCCTAGCTAGAAAAAAAGGAAAAAAAAAGTAATTAACCCAAATTCTACCACAAAAATAGAACATTGAAATAACTAACCAAACCCAGAAAATATATAAACAAATTATATATATTTAGAGATATAGAAAGAGAGATAAACCAGTTTCTTCCAAGCAGGAGGAACTGGGAGCTCCAAGGAAACAACTTCATCTTGTGGTCCGCTCTGCATTTCTTTGTCAATCGTACGGATTGAGTGGCTGGAGGACCCATGAAGCCCGAGATAAGTTAGATATGGATCAGATCCAGGGACGAAGCCAGGAATTTGGTTGAGGGGGGGCCAACTTTAATTGATTTTAATTCTTTATCCCAACATAGAATTTTTTTGTTCATTTTCTTTAATCATAATAGTTTGTGATAGAAAAATTGCAAAAAATTATAATCCATTGATATTTTGATAAACATATTTCATCTCAGTACATTTACAATTGTCCTCGACGAGGCCCCATTTTTTGAAAGCGTTGAATGATAGCTTCGTTATCAATGCTATCAAATACATCTCTTTCAATAAACACAACTAAGCTATCATTCATGAATTGATCTCCCATTTTGTTACGCAGCCGACTCTTTACAATCTTCATAGCAGAAAATGCTCTCTCCACAGTGGCAGTCGCAACTGGTATGATCAATGCTAATGTTAAGAGCAAATAGACTTCTTGATATACTTGGTGCTTTTTGGTCTCAAACAATTTTGTAGCAAGATCACTAATTCCCTTCAATTCTGAAAACTCAATGCTAGAGCGCATATCAAAAATATAAGTGTCCAACTGATCTTCAAGTACTAGAAGTGTTCTTCCAACAAATTCATTTGGATAAAATTGAGCAAGCCGAACCAATTTTTCCTTATCAAAAGCACGAAATGAATCACATGGATTCAGACATGCCATACAAAGAAACAACTCAGTAGTAGTTTCAGTGAAACGCTCGCCTAACTCGAGGAGTTGTTTATCAACAACATAAAATATTCCGACTCGATAATGATGCAAGATTGTGACTTCGTGACCTTTACGTCGAGGCCTCCCTTGAGGCACATACATGTCTTCCATGTTAGGAACATGAACATCATAATTTCCACAAAATGAGGAAACTTGATCGAGCAAAGCATTCCATCCACTGTCCCTCATCATTTGTAACCGTTCCTTAGATAATGCCACAAGTTTCATGGCATTCACAATGTCTTGATCTTTTCTTTGTAATGTCTGTGACAATTCATTTGTGATTGCCAATACATTTCTCATTAAATGTAGATTGAAGATGAAATCAAATGTTCCCAATTTTTCCAGTAATATTTTTGGTAAACCTTTTGGTTCTGAGCTCAAGGTATCTTCTAATATTGTTTCAAGAACTGCAATCACAGGATTGTACAAGTGAAGTAAGCTTACCAATGTACCATAATGAGAGCCCCATCGTGTATCACTAGGTCGTATTAAAGTACTTTCTTGATTTAAGCCTTGTCCACTTGTGAGTTCACCAATCTCAAAGGCTTCACTAAGTTCTTGAGTACGTTTATCTCTAAGAATATCACGCCGCTTACATGAGCCTCCAACAACATTCACCACACTATTAACCAAAGTGAAAAGCTCGTCAACATCAGCATGAGCTTTTACCACAGCCACAAGAGCTAATTGAAGTTGATGCGCAAAACAATGAACATAATAGGTCTGCTCATTCTCCTTCAGTATAAGAGTTTTAAGACCATTAAACTCTCCTCGCATATTGCTAGCCCCATCATAACCTTGCCCTCGCAATCTAGACATGCTCAATTTATGTATACAAAATAGTTCTTCTATTGCTGCTTTAAGAGAGAGAGCAGTGGTACTACGAACATGTTGAATACCTAAAAAACGCTCTACCACATGCCCCTTAGCGTCCACATAACGCAATGCAACTGCCATCTGCTCTTTTACAGATACGTCACGAGATTCATCAACCAAAATGGAGAATAATGATTCACCAATGTCTTTGATAATAACATTGAGTGTTTCAGTTGCAGCAGCATTCACTATGTCTTTTTGAATGTCAGATGAGGTCAACTTGCAATTACTAGGAGCATTTGTCAATGCAACATTCTTCACACTTTCATTTTGACCACAAAGCCAATGTAAAAGCTCAAGGAAGTTTCCTCGATTTTTTGAATCATCAGATTCATCACGGCCACGAAATGCAAGTCCTTGTTTTAAAAGATATCGAATGCAATCGATAGATGCAGTCAATCGAGTTCGATAATCCTTTTTTTCTTTGTCTGTTTGCTTAAAGAGGATTGATTGGATGTGTTGGTCTTGTTTCAACAAAACCTGACACTTTTTAAGAGCTTCATTATGAGAACTGTCATGCTTTCCAACATGTTTTTGTAACTTCTGGGAATGCTTCCAATCTGAAAACCCTTCGGTGACAAAGGATTCGCCACCCCCTTGGTTTCCCATTTCTGGTTTAAAAAGATAGCAACATAAGCAAAATGCTGAATCTTTGCTAATGCTACACTCCAACCACTGAGGATACATATCAAACCAATGTGGGTTAAATTTACGCATTCTTTGTTGTGATTCTTTACCCGGAAAATCATGACCGCGAGGTTGACAAGGACCCCGTTGCCAATATTTTCTACGAACTTGATCTCGAATATTAGCATTGTAACTTAATATTCGAGGTCGTTCCCCAGGATCCGCAGGGAGTTCTTGAGCATTAGGAAGTGTTGGAGCTTCCCTCTCTATGCTCTCCTTTGGATCCGCAGGAAATTCATGAGTATTAGGAAGTATTGAACCACCTTCCTCCATTCTTTTTTTTGAAGGAGATGTTGAGGCTCCCATATTTGGAGTCTCTTTTGAACCACCTTCCCCCATTCTTTTCCTTGAAGGAGGTGTTTGAGCCTCCATCTTGGACT
This sequence comes from Hamamelis virginiana, assembly GCA_017140935.1. Taxonomy (NCBI): domain Eukaryota; kingdom Viridiplantae; phylum Streptophyta; class Magnoliopsida; order Saxifragales; family Hamamelidaceae; genus Hamamelis; species Hamamelis virginiana. The sequence continues at coordinate 117,801 of JAESVK010001418.1, read as the reverse complement.
TTCTTTTAAAAAATGTAAACATATCTGTTTCAAAATTACAAGTTGGATTAAATTTTAATTTACTAATAATAGTTTAACTAACAAGTAACAACTATTTCTCAATTTCAAGTAACAACTATTAACTAACAA